>VZRV01003796.1:157659-552249 GCA_013398115.1 Falcunculus frontatus
CGGGCCGGGCTCAGCGCGGAGGTGACTCTGCTCGCCCGCAGCGGGGATGCTGCTGCTGCTGCGGCCGCCGCCGCCGCTAGTAAGGGGACAGCAGGCGGGAGAGAGGGTGGCCGCGGCGCCCGGCGGCATGTGAGCAGCGGCGGGAGCGTTCCCCGAGCCCCGCGGCAGCGCTAAGGGGGCCCCTCCCTCCGGCGGCGGTTCAACCCGCCTGGAGGCGCAACGCGGAGGCGGGCGGGCATCCCCTCTTCAGCCGCCCGCGAGGAGAGCAGGACCGGCCACAAAGCGCCGCCGCCCGCCCTCCTCCGCACGCCGCAGCGCTGCCCCTGCCAGCCCCGCTCACGGGGAGGGAGGGAGGGGGCTCCGATCGCCCCCTCGTCACCTTCTCGCCCCCCGATCCATGGGAGGATCGGGCCGCCTCTCCCTAGGAAGCGCCGCCGCGGCTCGCCGGGACTGAGCGGAGCGGCCGGCGGCCGGCGCGGCGGGAGGATGCCACTGCTGCGGAAGGCGCTGCGCGTCTCCAACCGCTCCATGCTCGCCTTCATCTTCTTCTTCTCCTTTTCCTCATCCTGCCTCTACTTCATCTACGTGGCCCCCGGGATCGGTGAGTCCGGAGCCGCCCCCTCGGGGAGCGGGGGTGAGGGCGGTGGTGGGGGGCGCGCCCGCCTCCCCCGGGCTGTCACCGCGGCGGGGAGGGCACGGGCGGCGCCGGGCGAGGGGCGGCTCGCCTGTCGGAACGCGATCCCGCACGCCCAGGAAGGGTCGGGGCGGCCGGCGGGGGCGGCGGTAACGTGCGCGGATGCCGCATCTTTGTTCTGCTGCTTTCAAACGCTCTAGAAGGTTCATCTGCCGTCGCGAGGTAGGTGGATGCTGCCCTTGCTTCTCAGGCTGGCAAAGTGAGGCACTAAAGCGGCTCAGCGTTTCGTCGTGTTACGATGATAGGAACCGGGAAAGAACTGCAAAACTGCTGAAGTCACTTGAATGTATTAAGCTTTCAAATTGTTAGTAACTGCATTAATAATAAAGCCCGTGTGAACAAAAATGAAGAGCCAGTTGGAATATTTGTTATTTGCTTCCGTTGGTGGGATCTTTCTCTCTTCACAGGTTTTATAGTTTGGTAACTCCCACTTCTGAGGGAACCACTTCAGAGGGAGACGAACCCTTGGTTTAGAAGAATCTTCATGAAATAACTCTGCAAGTTTGTGTCTAAAATAGACCAAAAAAAAGTGCTGGTTTCCTTAGCTCACTCTTCTGCTGTTACTGGGAGACCATCAGGCTTTTTCTCAGTGGATGATCCTTTTAGAACTGGTTTGCAAAACCCCAGAGCTAAGGCCAGTGGTATCTGGTATGGTGCTCTGTGGGTTCCAGGGAACGTTGCCACGTTTTTCTGCACAACTCCTTACCTATCGAGTGCTACCGAAATACTTGCAAAATCATATCTCTCTTTGTCCTTAGTGCTTAAACCTCCCCTCTGCAGTCCTTACTACAAAAGGTGCACATTGATGTGACCACTGAATGTTCAGGAATTGTTTCCCGTTGATTGTGTCTTCATGCTGTTTGGCTCCCTCTTGTTCACTATCTTCTATTTAACTTGAAAGCACTTTCAAGGTGCAATTGCTGCTTCTATACTTAAATAGTTCTATATAGTTCACCTATTGTTCTATAGTTCCCCTTTACTTATGTACTTCCTACATTATTTAGAAGTCTGCCAATTATATTCTTCTAGTTCAAATAAATACAAAAAAAATTAGGAAATATACAGTGGGTTGAAGTTCTGAACTTTCTTGTCTCTCAGTGTTTCCCTGCTGAAAGGGATGTGATGTAGTCTTCCAAGTGAGAATGGTGCTGATGTCCATTTAGACATCTTAGGTCTTTGAGATGCTAGTGCAGGATACATATATATAAAGTGGACTTTAATTAACTGGTATATGATTCAAATAGCAGAGTACAATTTCTACATCTTTATAAGTGAAACTTATAACATCTTACATAATGTATGCAGCTGCAGTTTTACTTTGTTATTTAAATGTTTCTTCCCAATGTGTATCTCCTTAGGAAGTACACTGTCTCACTAAACAAGGCTTGTGCAGTACCTTGTTCAGAATCAGAGCCTTTAGTGATGAGACTTTTAATTTCTGACTTCATCTTTGCGTAGCTATTGGGAATTACATGTGTGTTCACTTTCCTTTGTAGCAGGAATGAAACTAAATCAACGGTAGGTACCAAAAGTGTTCTTGGGGTAGGTTAATTAGGTCTGATCAACCTTGAGGGAAAAAAGAATCATACTCAAACTAGTCTCTCTTGCTATCTGAGACACAAATACCGTAGTTGGCCCTTTCAAGATGTGGTTTAACAATGCAAAAATCTTGAATAGTTACATGAGTTTGTGAGATTACAGCTCTGTCCAGCTACTGGTCAATGCTGTGCTGCCCTAACTGTATCCAGTTGTGTTGTGAACTCATCCAGCTTAAGCCAAAACCCTGCAATATTGAACTTATTCCTTTTCTGTGGCACTTCTTAGGTCCAGCTTGAAATGCTGCTGTGCTGGTCTGAAGGATCCTGGGGAAGAGAATATAGAAAATGGTAAAGGAAAGGGCAGTAGGAAAGTTTTACATCTCAGCCTATCAGCCTGCAGATGTGATGCCGATTTCCCAGGAATTTGCTCCTTAAAATTCCTCTCCATACTGTGTGAAATGGAGAGAAAGAAGGTCAGATATTATCTAAAAACCAACAGGCTTCCTGGCAGTATTCATGGTGAAAATGTAAGTTGTAAGAACAGAAGATTTTCAAAGCACTTAGGAACACCCAAGTTTTCAGGCAGATGATTCATCTAATAATCCTATGCTGTATGCTCATAGCATTTGCATATTGTGATAGAATAGAGTATTTCACTGCACTTGCTCCTTTTTGCTGGGTGAATGAAATAGATGTGTCTAAGTCAAGGCTTAGATTGTGTGTGTGGAGAGGAGGAGAGCTTAAGGTTGCTTATTGAAGCTCAGCCACCTTACCTGTTAGTAGCTTTTAATGAAATATGTTCTGCAGCTAAGTCATAAATGCTGGGATCTGTCGTAATTTATGTCTACAGATATGTTCTACTGGAGATTATTTAGTTCACCAGAAGATTTTCTTCCTTGACAAGCTGCAAGACACAATGTCAGAGAGGAAGAAAATTCTAATTGTGTTGTAGGGGACTAGAGCTGCTCCCTGGCTGGCTTCTCTTTGTGGTGGTCAGAGGAACTGAGAAGAGAGGGAGAAGTTGGACTCCGGAATGTTTTACAGAGTGGCAGTGTACTGGAAGATGGGAAAGGAAAAATAAGTGAGATATGCAGCAGAATCGTTTCTTGAGATGTCAAAGTTGATTGAAATTTTGAATTCTTATGGGCTAAGGGAGTTGGATTCCCCCTTAGCAAGCAATTCATGGCTTATCAAAGAGAAAAGACATCTGCACAAGTAAGCCCTTAGCACTGGAAGAATTCTCAGAGGTCACTATCACATTCCCTCTGTCCCTCACGATATTTAGAAAGTAGAGTTACTGCATTTTTTTGGACAAAACTGCAAATTCTGTAACAAATGCAGTTTAGGTCAACTTGAAATATTGACAATTTGTTTAGAGGAAAGAAATCCTAATTACTTATTTTAAGGTATTTAATTATTGCTGTCTAATATTTAAAAATTTTCATTTGTGCCATAATTACAGATATTAAAATAATATCGCTCTCTTTTTTTGTTGTTTTCTTTGTTTTGTTTTTGAAGAGACCTCTCAGAATGTTAGCTCTTTGGGAAATGGAAGCTTTTATTATTCCATATATTATTTCATGTATTTCAGAATACAAGGGGAGGAAAAACACATTTCATGTTTTCAGACATGGTTCTGTGTTTTGAGACTAAGACATATAATATTGCAAATAATAGAAAAAATATAGGGTTTAAATGGTTGAGAAGAATTCATACACTATGTTGGGATTATTCATGTGCCTGCTTTTCCCTTTTCTGTAAGCACAGATGATTGGATGAGGCAGAGGTGGCTGCAACCCTACCTCGGCACCCTGGTGGTCTTTTGATAGTCAGAGGAGCTGAAACACAAGAGCAGGTTGATTTCTAACTATTAATTAGAGAAGATGACTGTTTTTCTAATTTTAATTTTTCCTGTTTAATTGAGTGGATGTTTTGGAGGAGAACCTTGAGGGATAGGATGGCAAGTTTAAATGGTCAAAACCGTTTAAAATGTTTAAAATTTAAAAATTTTATTTGAATGTTTAGTGCTACTTCTGTGTGATAGTCTCAAGTATTCAATGAAAGCAGATAAGAGGTGCTGGTTTTCCAGAATGGCTGCTTTTGTAACAGTACTTCATTTGGTGCTCTTCTGGTAAAAGCAGAAACTGTAATTTCTGATCTTGGATTAATAGCCTGTGATTCTGAAATTTTATTGAAAGTTGTAAATACTCGTGTCTTAGTTAAAAGCTGAAGAAGCTAGCTGAGAGCAGGAATATTTGGCACCAATAAACCAGTGGGGTTTTTTCAGTGTTATAGATAACAGTAGTAATAAAAGGGGCTCAAATAGTCTGGTTTTGGTCCTGACAGCTGTCCAGAACCCATATGTAGGTTCAAGTTTACATTGTGGAAAGGATCCAAAGGTTAGGAGAATAAGACAAATTACCAAGGCAATGGTGACCAAGAGAGAGCATTTGCTGCTCTAATTTCACTGCCAAACCAACCTGAGTATTGCAAGAGATATTTTTTTTTTCTTTTTTTCCTGCTTTTCCCACTTGCTCTCAGCATTATAACTGAAATTACATTGGACAACTGATCTCTTATTCATCCCTGGGTTATTCCTTTCTGTCTTACTCCAGCAGAGAACCTTTCCAGACTGAGTAGAAGAGTACTTTAGAGCTCTCCATATTGTAGTCAATTGCGGTCTAGTTTTTCAGCCAGAGGGTGCTTGAGTACTGGAAGAGGCTCCCCAGAGAAGAGGTCACAGCATCAAGCTTGACAGAGTTCACGAAGTGTTTGGACGACGTTCTCAGGCACATGGTGACATTCTTGCGGGGGTCCTGTGCAGGGTCAGTAGTTGCACTCGATGAGCCTGATGGGTCCTTTGCAACTCAGCTTTTTCTGTGGTTCTAGCTTGTCTACCTTGGACGTGATGACCTATGCAGTTCAAATAAGAACTGATTATGAAACAGTGCAGTGATCAAAGAAGATGCAGTCTGCTTTGACATCAGTAACTAAGAATCCTGAATAGTGAAATGAGATTGAGGAGGAAAAAACAGCTAACGTTTTCTCTCTTATGGTCTTCTGCTTCTTTTATTAAAATCTTGCTACTTCTTTGTCAGTCCTAACCAAAAGGCAGCTGTGCAGCATGGAACTTGGAAACATCTCTACTGGTTTTAGCTCACAATTTTTATAAATCTATTTCCTGTTCTGTTACTAGGAAGTAGTTTTCCTAATAGGAAAGAATGATATCACTTGTGCAGAAATGGAGGAGAGTGCTGAAAATGCTATCAGCAAGATAAATGTTTTTCATTGCTTCCAGATGCTGAGCCCATAAATATGGACGCAGCCTTTGTACTGATATTCTTTGTTCCTGGCATCTGTGGCAGTTGTGGTATTTCTAAAGACTTGCTGTTCGATTATAGAATAATTTAGATTGGCAGGGGCACCTGGAAGTCACCTGATCCAACCTCCTGCTGAAAGCAGATCCTACTGGATCAAATTGCTCAGGGTTGTGTCCAGTTGAGTTTTGAATAAACTCAGGGATGAAGATTTTGCTGTCTCTCTGGGAAACCTGTTCCAGTGTCAGACAACTGTGAGAAAATTGTGATATGTAATCGTAATATCCCACCTGGTGTTCATTGCCTTGTGTCTTTTTGCTGTGTACTTTCAAATGTTCAGTTTAGTCTTCTCTGTACAGCCGTACTATATCGCTGAAGACAGCAAAAAAATGCATCCTCCTCTTAGCCATTTCTATTTAAGACTGAACAAACCCATTTCTTTTAGTTTCTGCTTGTCCATAACATGCTCGATTTCGGAAGTTTGCCTCTGGGCTTGCTCTGGTATATTAATGTTTGTCTCTTATTGGGATCCCCAAACTGGTCATGGTGTACCCCAAATATGGTTTCACAAGCTGCTGAATAGACAACAGTTGGTCCTACTGTTTTGCTGGTTATATTGTTGCCAGTATAGGGCAGGATGCTGTTGGCTGCGTTTGCCACAATGATACATGGCTGGTAATACCTTGTCTGAGGGTTTTGTGATAAAGCCTGTGTATAGGTTTACTGCAGCTCAAGGGCTGCAGTGAAATAGGACTAATACAACTTGCTTGTTTCTCATGCAGTGTGGAAGTATCTGATAAAAGGTTGAGGAGATTTGCAGGATGTGGTAGATGTTCATGTCTGTATTCTTTTTTCCCCATTGCCTTCTTTTATTCCTTTCTAAGGAATTATTCTCATGGGTCTCTTACAAGTTTCTTGAGTAAATGAAACTTGTCTGTCCCATTGTTTCATAATTTCCGCAGGGAAATGTCTGTACTACAGAACTGGTTGTTGTTTGGGAGCTATTTTCAGCTATATTCCATTATTAAAGTTCACCTGTTATTACAGGCTTCGTTTGGAGGCAGGAGTACTTTCATTAGCTGCAGAGGTCTTCTTGCTTGCATTGCAGTTTTTCGCGTCAGTTCTACAAATTATCATCAAATCCTTTACCTGTGAAATTGTAGCCAACTTTCTGATTAATAGGGACTTTCCTTTTTCTCTTGTGCAAAGTGGAAAATGAGGTTTAAACACTCTCTGCTTGATCTGTGATTTCCAGTGATCAAATGTTCCTCAGCATTCTGACTAACGACTTGGCCTCATTGAACCCACTGAACCTGGGCAGTATCATGGGTAAGTTTTCTGTCTTGTTCTGCGAGGTGCAAAGACTTTTCCATTATGTTGGCCCAGCATAGTCATTCCTAGCACTTGATGCTGAATAAATTATTGTAGTCCTGTCATTCATGACTGTCTTTCACTTTTATCAACAGATTAACTTTGACTAAACATGCATATTTATTTCTGACTCACTTGTTTTGCATTTTTATCTGATAGTTTTCCTAAAGCTCTTAGGTATTAGTAGTTATTAGTCAGGGAACTTGCCTGCATAAGATTTCAGTCAGTATTCATTTTGTGATGTTGTTCTTAGTCAGAAAACAGAAAAAACCCAGGTGCTTATGGTGTGCAGCTAACTTCCCAAGGACAAAGTAATTATGAGACCTTAGGTGAAATGAGTTTTCTCTTAAGCCAGCCAGTTATTTGAATGCATTCTTCTCATGGGTTGAAAAGGAGAGATTGTATACCCTGGGGACGTTTATCTGAACTGTGATGCTTTACTGATATGGCCAGAGCTTTAACCATTTCCACATCTGTCTGTGGTGGAAGATAGCTTATCTACTGGCTTTTCATTAATGAGACTGTTTCTACAAGTGACTCTCTTTGCTTGCTTTTCTATAGCTCTTAGTCCTAGGTAATCTTTTCAAAGATTATTGAAATCTTTGAATTATTTGAAAAAGTATTCAAATTATGCACTGATATTATGGGGAGCAGCATGAAATGATTATGCTTTGTGTGGGATGCAGTACTAGATTCCTGTGAACACAGTGCAGAGATTGGTTTCAGGACTTTAAAATACAAAAGATGCTTTTTTGCAAGGTATTTCTAGTGGTCAGTTCACTTTCTTAGATTTGCAGTTGTCCTTCTTTACCTTCAGTTCATTGTGCATTTATTGAATTATTCTATGGCTTACTGTGAAATCAACTAATAGCCTCAGAGGATAGAATAGTATCAAATATGTTGAACATGGTATCCTTTATCATGCTTAAAATACTGCTAGGGAAAGAAAATTTGATTCATTTTTTTTTTTCACTGTAAATAGAGATCCCCTCATTTACTGTCTCCAAAGAAACAGTGAACTGACATTTATCCAATTCCTCAGACTTGCAGTTATAGGACTCATCCATTTGGCATATCATATACATTGTTGCAGTGAGTACACAGAGGCTGTCTGAAGTATTTTTCAAAAAACCAATTTTGAAGCTTCTCCATTGTGGCTGATACAGATTTGTCCATCTGCACCATTTGATCTCTGGATGTTAGCCTTCAGAAACACTGGTAGCTTTTGTTTTATCAATAGATTGAGGTGATCTGGGTCTTTCTAACATATTTTTCTTACAATGAGGTATGCATATACAGACTCAAATGCTGTCTCACTATCCCTGTGAAATAAGTTTGGATTTATTATTATTTTACAAATAATGCAAAGCTGCTATTGAATATTCGAAAACAAATCAAGGAAGAATATATTTCAAGGCACACATTTTTTTCTTTTTTTCATGCTTGTTGTATCTGTTTTAAAGACAACTTCTGCTTAACAACAAATGTGTAAAAACAAATACAATACTCAGGAAGTTGAACACTTACAATAGTATTTATTGATGTTTGTTGTAAATTTCCATTTTTGAATAAGAACCAGTTTACAGCAGTCTTACATTACTTGGGGTATTGTCCTTCACTACTAAATTGTTTAATGAATCAGTTTCACAGACTAAAGTCACTATCCTGTAGTTGTGGAAAATATTCTAGCTCCTAGAATTGTAACTGTGATGTTTCAAAAGCAATCTTCAGCTGACCTCTATTTATGGTATATTTAGATTAATCATAGAATTTAATCTTTAACACTTCTGTTAAATATTGCTCTGCCAATAATGTATTTCTAACTCTAGTATTGCTGAGGACAATATCACATAACCTTGAGATAAGAAGAGATCCATGTGGGACTTGTTCTAGAAATGCCCCCATGAGATGATTCCCCATTTACAATTACTAGTGGAGAACTTTCTGTTAACCTGTTTGAATCCATAGGAATTTTTATGCAATATGTTGAATGTGCTTTTCAGAAGTCCTGTGAAAACAGGTGCTGACCAGCAGACAAGTAACTTCAGGGGCAATGGTCATTTGTCAAGACCTAGTCTCTGTGAAGCTGTGTTTACTGCATTTGAATCTTGCAGAATCCGTGGATTCTCTATGAAGTATTTCCTATCTGAGTTTTTCAGCAATTTTTTTTCCCCAGAAAGATCAGTGTTTAATGTTGCTACAACTTCTCTGATGATAGATTTTCTTTTTTTTTTAAGGTCTGGGGATGTTAACTTTTTGCTAATTGCTTTGAAAATATTCTTGACATAATGCTTTTTCTATATTTGTTTTTTGGTTTTTCCTTGACAGAATAAAAACTTCATTTTAAAATCAAATCTGTGACCTCCAAGTTTGTTTATCTTCTGTTTGGCATTTAAAAAATCATTTTTGGTAATAATTAGTACTTTTCTATGTTTTTAAAGTAATCACATTTCTAACTTCCTAGTCTCATTCAGAATGTCAGTCATTGACCCAGTTTCAACTTCACTTGTTATGTTGTATATTTTACTACATTGATTGCTTCTAAGTGCGTGGCATATTTTTTGGCTTTGCTTTGGTGTACGAGTACAGCATGATTACTTACTAAGTTTCTATATAAAAATGAGTCTTGTGCTTTTCCTGTGAAGTTGTGGGATGATAAACTGATGCAGTATTGTGAGAAGTGCTTTGATTTTTGATGTACTGCTTGGAATGAGCCTGATTCCCTAATGGAGAGGGATCTGTGAATGAGACCATTTTCTTTAAAAAAAGGTGTAAATAGTCTTCAAGTGAATATTTAAATAACAGAAAGCTACCTAACTTAAAACTCTGAGCCATTTTTACGGATATTTTTATACTTTCAGGATGAATGCATTGGCCCCCAACAGTCTAACACATAAAACTATTAATAACTAGTGAGCTATAAAAACTCGAGGCAAAAAATGATCCATCTGATATTTTTAATATGTCCTCTGAAATACAGGATGATCCCTTTAATGCCCTAATGTGCTTTATCAGAATGAGTTTTAAATAATGCCCTAGAACCAGGCCTTTTGATGACTGACATGTGGCTGTGTGCTCATGGTTCCTGATGCAGATCTGGATCAATTGATAGGAAAACTTCATCTGAATTAGTTATGAGCTCTGAGCTCACACAGTTGCTTGAGATGGAACACTGAGTATGCTATTGATTCCAAGGTGCCCTATATGGGTGTGTTGTTTTATATTCCTCACTGCACTTTCCATCTGATTACCTTAGAAACTGTATGACAGCCTGGATTTTATGTTCCTTGAGTCAGAAATTCTCTTCCTTACTTATTATGAACCATATGCAGTGAAATAAGAAACATATGAATAAAATTGCTTCTGGGTTGTTACATTGTTAGATGTTTTCTTTGGTTACATGTGAAATTTTGCCTTCCCGGTTTGTGCTTTGCCTTGCACTGTGACCGTGATGGTTGGTACAGATGCAGAAAGACAAAAGTAGAAGAAAAATCAGAGAATAGTTGAGGTTGGAAGGGATCTCTGGAGGTTATCTGGCCCAACCTCCCTACTCAAGAAGTGCCACCTGGAGCCAGTTGCCCAGGACCGTGTCCAGAAGGCTTTAGAATATTTCTGAGGATATTCTCCACAACCACTGTGAGCAACCTGTGCCAGTGCTCCATCCCCCTCACAGTATAGAACTGTTTCCTGGTGTTCAGGTGGAACATCCTGTGTTTTAGTTTGTGCCCACTGCCTCTGGTTCTGTCCCTGGGCACCACTGAAAAGTGCATGACTCTGTCTCTTTTTGCACCTTCCCTTCATATTCATTGTATACATTTACACCCACACGTTAATGTGGCCCCCTGAGCTTTCTCTTTGGACTGATCAAGTCCGGCTCTCTCAGCCTTTCCTCATAGGAGCGATGCTTCAATCCCTTTGTTTTCTTCATGGCCTATTGTTGGATGCTCTCCAGGATGTCCATGTTCTCTATTCCACTGTGGAGCTCGGAACTGGACGCTATTCCAGGTGTGGCTTCACCAGTGCTGAGTGAAGGCTTCGAAGGATCACCTTGACCTGCTGGCAGCATCCTTCCTAATGCATCCCAGGATGCTGTTGACTTTCTTTGCAGTGCATTGCTGGCTCATGTTCCACTTGATGTCCACCAGGACCTCCAAAGCCTCTTCTGTCAAGCTGCTTTCCAGTTAGGTGCCCCCAAGCATGTTTTGGTGCATGGGGTTGTTCCTTCCCAGATGCAGAAATTTGCACTGCTCCTTGTGAACTTCATGAAGTTCCTGTCAGCACATTTCTCCAGCCTGCTGAGGTACCTCTGGATGGCAGCATGGTCCTTTGACATATCAGCTACCATTTTTGTGTCACACATAAACTTTGTGAGGTTATGTTCTGCCTGTCATCTAGATAAATAATGAAGGTGTTAAAAGGGACTGAACCTGCTATTGACCCCTGGTGTACATCAGTGGTCACTAACCTCACCCTTTGGGCTTGGTCAGTCAGCTTTTGATCCAGCTCACCGTTTGCTCAGCCCACCTGGACATCAACAGTTTGTCTATGAGGATCTTATGGGATACAGTGTGAAAGGCCTTACTGAAGTCCTGGCAGACAATGCCCCCTGCTCTTCCTTATCTATCTTTCATCATAGAAGGTTATCCAGTTGGTTGACTGTTCCTGATGATTTCCTTGTCATTCATGTACCTGAAGAATGGTTTCCAGGATTAGCTGCTCCATCACCTTCCCAGGGATCAAGCTGAGGCTGATCAGCCTCTACTTCCCTGGGTCTTCCTTCTTGAAGATAGGAGTGGCATTTGCTTTCCTCTAGTCCTCAGGCACTTCTCCCACTCATCATGAATGATCAAAGATGGTCAAGAGAGGCTGTGCAATGACATCTGCCAGCTCCCTTAGCACTTGGTCCATCCCATAAGGGCCCATGGACTTAAGTTGTGTCCTGTTTAAGTGCAAGACACCAAGAGCAAGTGTACACCAAGAGCAAATGTACAACTTCATTGGTCCAGACTGGTCTCAGGGATTTGGACTTCCTGAAGACTGGTCTTGTTAATAAAGACTGAGAGATAGGTGACATTCAATATTGCAGACTTATCCATGTGTCCTTCTCATTGAGCAGTGGGTTCACATTCTCCTGAGTTTTCTTCTTGTCACCTATGTACTTAAAGAAATGCTTCTTGTTGTCTTTGACATCCCTGGCCAGACTCAGTTCCATTTGGGCTTTACCTTTCCTAATTGCATCCATGGATGCTCAGATATTGTTTCTATATTCCTCCTGCACTACCTGTCCTTGTTCCCTCCCGCTGTATTATGTTCGTGTTTGATTTTTTTTCCAGGAGGTCCTTGTTCATCCATGCAGGCCTCCTGGCATTTTGCCTGTTTTCATATTCATTGAGATGGATCTCTCATAAGATTGAGGGAGATTATTCCTGAATATTACCCAGCTTTCTTGATCCTATCTTCACTTGAGGGCCTCATCCCATGGGACTCCACCACACAGATATTTGAAGACGCCAAAGTCTGCTCTCTTGAAGTCCGAGGTTGTGAGCTTTCTTTTGCTTCTTCCTGCCCCTAGGATCCTGAACTCCACCATATCACGATCTCTGCAGCCAAGGCTGCCTTTGATTTTCATATTTCCAGTGAACCCCTTATCCTTGGTAAGTATGAGGTTCTGCAGATCACTTCTCCTCACTGGCTCTAGCACTTGTGTCAGGAAGTTGCCATCAGTGCACTCCAGTGCACTCCTGGACTGTTATCTGGCTGCCTTCTGCTGTCAGTCATCCCCCACCCCCCTAGAAGAAAAACTGTATTTCTCTGTTGCACTTCTGGCCTGTGTGGATTGAATGCCTTGTTGCTGTTGCTGCTGGTTGATGTGACATGTGAACTGTGCTCTTTTTCACAGATCTTTGCCAACAAACCTGTGCCAGTAGATGAGATTTATTTTTAGGACTAAATTAATATCTTTGATTTTTGCCTGATGTTTTAGCTTCTGACGTAATTAATTGGCTGCTCGAGCATCTGCTGCTACCTAAGTAGCTGCTGAATGATAGTGGAATAAACTGAACAGATCTGTACTCCTTGTAACTGTGGTTGTGCTGGAGAGCCAGGGACAAAGACTGCCCGGAAAGGGAGAATATTTTATTATGCTTATTATTGTATTTCAGTACAGTTGGATAGTGAATTGACAAGCAGCTCAGCCAGAAAGAGAAGGTAGACTACAGGAATTACCTGATAAAAACATGGCAAGGTTAGATCTTCCTGGTAGCAAGAGCAGCTCTTGAATACTTAAGAGTATTCAAGGTGGCAGCAGACTTTACCTGGTTGGGTTTTTTTTTTCAATTACGTCTTTCAGTGATGTCTATTTTTGAGACAAATGCCTTTTCTAGCTTTTTGTCTCACAAAGGTCTTGTGTGTTTGTTCAAATTTTTCTCCTCTATGTCAGAAGGGGTAAGCTGTACTTCACTAAAGGGAAGATGTAGGTGCTTTTGCAGAAAGTCTTTTTTTTCCAAGGTTTATGTCTATGTTATCTGGACTGCAGTAACATTTCCCATAAAAGTTGAGAACATTTACATGGCTCTCTTGACTTTGTTGTGGACTTATTGAAAATCTTACTCTCAGTTCTTTACTATATCAGGTTCCTAAGACTTTTACCCTTCATATTGTTTCCTCCATCTCACTTCAGGGGGGTGAGCAAGCAGCTGGGTGGGGACTTAGCCATATCAACCCACCACACCTGGTTTATGTGAATTATGGTTATGCTTCTATAAACCTGCTGAAAGCTCTATAAACCTTCTGTGGACTTAAAAATTCAAATGACTTGGGCTTTTGGTATCACATTAAAAAGGAGAATAAAGCACACAGTCTTCCAGAGGTCATCTGTGAAATCAGTATTTACTAATGGATTTAAGTTACAAAAACCATTTTATTTTAGTGTTGGAATGGGAAGATATTGAAGAGAAGAACTGTACCTATGGGAGAAAAAACTTGTTTGGGGAAAAAGAAGGGATGATACCAATTTAAAAGATGTTAAAGTTTGAAGAAAAATTTTCTAATAATTAGGAGTTTTTTGTCCTATTTGAAAGGCAAAGATACCCATGGCTTTCAGGAAAGCCTTGAATTTTGAATTTGTTTATTTGAAAGTATATAATTGTTCTTGGAGGAACAGATCAAATTACCTTTATGTTGATTCTTAAAGGAGAAGGTTTCTTGAGTAGGTAACTTCATATATGAATTCATGAATTGTGCAGATTCCTTGAAATACTTAGTAGAGACACCCTAAAAATCACAGTATTTGAATGGAAAACTACAAATGTAATTAAATAATAGGAACCTTGTTGTTACTTTATGTGAACTGGGTTAAAATTTTGAGAACTTTTTGTGTAATTTTTCTGTGGGGAAATCTGAATGTTATCTGCTGTTGCAAATCCTGGTAAGAATCTTTCTTGTGGGATTTCCTGCCTCTGTCGTCAGGCCAAGGTTGTAGTTTTTTTGTTTTGTTTCGCTTCTGTTTTGGTGGCCAGAAGGTGTTGAGACAAATTCAGGATCCTAGCAACTGAGTAACTTTTACGCTTGTGTAAACTCTTGTTAACCAACACAGCTAGTCATGATGGCCAAGGGTTTGAGAATTACATGCCATGCATGGCACCTGGCATGTTCAGAGCCTCTCTTTTAGCTGTCAATATTTCTTGTTTTAATAAGGAGTTCTTTGAAAGCCAGGAGGACCCCTCCATTCATTCTTTTAAAAAATAAAGACGTTGTTGTAGGGCTTTGAAATAGTATTCCTTGAAATATTACGCTGGTGTTTTTATCTCTGTAGGTGTTGGTAGTGTTGTTTGCTAATGTGGTGGACTTAATCACTGTGTTTTCCTCTGGAAATGCCCCCAGTCCATTAAACACAGCTCTCTGTAGCTCTAGACTCTCTGCGTTGGGCTGTAAGAAGTTACCAGTTGATCTGGAGTTACTTGTGTCATGCCACTGGTGCTGGGTCATCTGATGAAGTGGAGTTCCTGAGATAATTTTCTAACTTTTCTTTAATCTCTTTATATATTTTTCACTCCTGATATGTTTAGTTCTTTCCTCCAAAGATGCAGAGCATTATTTTGTTGTTAGGGTGGTTACTAGTTACAGGGAGCCAAATATCCCCTGGACAACTGGGTGCTTGATGTAGGTAAAGTGACAGGTGATCTCTTTGACCCTCTTTGCTACCTTCTGTAAAGGAAATTTGCCCTTCCCTTTGCAGTATTTTTTTAGCTCTTTGAGCCCTGGGTAGGCATTTGCTCACTCAAGTATAAATGCAGCTTCATTTCTACCTTACTAACTTCTGTTTAATACAAAGAAATGTCTTGGGATCAGATATGGGGCTTTGGGTGCAAGATTGAGATGGAGAAATATTTCATGCCGTTGTTGTTAGTGAGTCACTTAATTACTCAGAATGTTGATTTACTCACCCTTGATGCCTATAATAAATATTTCATGTATAATTATAAAACATTAATACTTTGAGATTGGCAGTGATTTGTAGCAGTTGTATAACAAAGCAGCTGTTGGGAATGAATGAATAACAGTACATTTTGACTCAAAGTTGTGTTAACTAGTGAGTAAAAAAAGGGACCATTATATGGGACTAAAAGATTTTTTTGACTTTTTTTTGTTCCTATATTTCAATGATTTATTTGTAGATCTATATCTGAGACATGTATCTACATATGAAAATCTTTTCATTGGTAAATTAAATTATCTTGTCACCCTCAGCTGCTTTTTGTAAGTTAAAGAGAAATGAAAGTGTCGTATAAAATGTCTATTGACTTTCTGTAGTTTTTGGGTTTGTATAGAGCTGTGGCTATGAATCTATTTTATTCTTTTCTGTTGTTGCTATTAGGTTTCACTGTGTGGACCTTCATCTCAAAGAATTATTGTTCACTGACCATGGATTCGGACACAGTAAAAACTGTTGAGCACATTGTAGATGTATGTTAGAATAACTTGAAAATACATTATTTTAATACAAATTCAAAATTGCTTTTTGTTTTATCAGCAAACACATATCTCTTTATGGTGCAAGCTCGTGGTATAATGTTGAGAGAAAATGTAAAAACGATAGGACACATGATAAGATTGTACACTAACAAAAATACTACACTGAATGGCACAGGTAAGAATATTTCTTATTTCACTTTTTAAATTTTTTTCTAAAAAAGTGAATCATTAATGACATAGCTTGATTATGAAAACAGACCCGAGTCCTACTTCTTTGTGACTGAAGGTCGAAGAGTTCCTATTTATCAGTTCACTTTAGTAGGAAATATTTGTAGCAGCTGTGACAAAGATACTTGTATTTAATTATTATTCCTTTAATGAAATAAAATGCTTTTTTAATCATGCTGCTAGGAATTTGTTCAGTAAAAATTAATGCTCTCACCTGCATGAAGCTGTTACAATTTCAGTGGATAACATAGGTTTTTATAAAAATCAATTCTTCTTTTTAAGATTATCCTGAAGGAAACAATTCTAGCGACTGTGTTGCTCAAACAACAATGTATCTTCCAGAGAACTTCACCTACTCTCCTTACCAGCCTTGTCCAGAGAAGCTGCCTTATATGAGTAAGTTTTAAACTGACCTTAATGTTAATCTAGTAAATTAAATTGTATTTTAAACAAAACACAGTTATGTTAACATAAAATATAATTGTAAGGAATCTAAGTATATAACAGAAAGTAATGAATAAAATGCATCTGATAATGGACAATGGTGCTTAGCAGAAGTTTGCCTGTAACAGATGTGTTACTGGAGTTTTGGTCTCTTTACTCATCACCTTTACTAATTTGAAATAAAATAATTGAACTACTGATTTGTAAGAGAGAAAATTTCACATAGTTTCTGAAGTTATTTGTGATGCATTTCAGAATTCTAACCTCTTGTCTTTTAGACACCTGACTTAACCTATGGGCTGTCATTCAGCATGAGCAATTAATTATATATTTAATACAGCAGTTCAGATCCATATCATACCAAACAATGTTGCTGCTAAACTGAATTCTGATCAACTTTTCTTCAAAGAAAAATAGCGGATTTTATTAGGATAATCTAGTGAACTCAACTGAGAAGTTTCTGTTGAAGAAAACAGTGCGTGTTACCTGTGTTTCTTTTCAATAATGTCAGATTCTAAGCTTTGTTTCTTATACTTTAAATATACAGACATGGAGCCAGAAGTATAGATCAGTTGCTGTTGCTTGTGAAACTAAATCATATAGAAAACTGTCTTAAGCCAGGTAGTAATTAGCCCCATGGTGTGATAATATCCTTATTTCAGCCTCTTTCCCTCCAGACATAGGGTTTGACTTTCAAAATCACATTTTTATCTAATATTGACCATATAAACAAATAAAACCAAATTATTCCAATAGTAAATATTTTAGCTACTTTTGGAAACATAAAAAGTTCAGCGAATGTCAAATCTGGATAATTAGAGAAACAAGAGTGATGATTTTGCTGACTGAAAAATGCATATAAATTAGTATTTTTAATGGCACTTTCAAGGGATCTGGCAGTTGGGTTTCTGTCAGATTAGTTGAAAACTAAGTAATTCTATCAGTAATTTCTCTGTAGATCTCCTTGGTGCTGCTCTCCTTTTACCATCTTTTTGTTGTTGTTGTTGTTTTTGTTAGTAATTGCTTTGTACTTCTTCTGTTTAATTTAATAGAGAAATAATAATTTTAATAGAAAATTATTCACTGGATAAATTGCTTTTCAACAAAGGGATATGCGTTTCACTTTTCGGTTTTCATGTATACCATTTTAATCATCATCTTTCTTTCTAATTGTAATCTATGTGTAGCATCTCTGAAGATCATTTAATGTAATGAAATGTTGTAGGAAGTGTGAGATAGCCAGGCAAGAAAGAGTGTTGAATCGTGTATACTTTGACATGCTTAATTAGTCTAAGGTTATTATAGAGGTCAACTTTTCTTCTTTACATCAATTTGCCAAATTTATATCTTGAAAGGGGTATGGTAAAATCATATTTGGTCCCAAGCACGTATACTCTTAAAATAGGAGCAGCTATTGCCTTTTTTGTGTGACTCAGTCTTACAAGTTATAACCCACTGGTTGAGCAATACTGTTGTAATTCATAAGCAAAACACCTCTTCTTTGAGACAGAAGCAGTACAAGAATCTGTCTGTCTTTTCCTTTGTAGATAAACTGATAATCCCAACCTTTCTAGACTGCATAGTTTCTAAAGCTCTTGTCATTCTTGATATTTTTGCACTGTAGACTATCTTTAATTTGATTTCTTTGTAAAGCATCATAACTGGCTTAAATCCTGGTTACAAAACAAATTAATTTTGTAAAACTTCTCTTTTTTTCACATAGCAGCAGTTGATGCATGCCAGGATGAGATTTTCTATTTTTGTACAATTGGATTGGCTCATATGAATGTGCAATCCATTATAAACTGTAAAACTGTCTTTCTACAGGCTTCAGTATAGGCAGGTATTGCTTGTTTTGCTGTGCATGCTTCATTTTTTTCCTTCAGTAACAAACCATCCTTTTTTTATTATTATTAATTTTACTTTATTGGTTTCTCAAACTGATTTGCTGAAATAATTTTTTTTCTGATTTTTTTTCTTCAAAATGCTTTTTGCTTTCTCAGCTCTCTTATTTTGAGGGTTGTATAAATATATTTTATTGCAGCCTGCTAGACACTAATGGAAATAGTGAATAATAAGCCCAGTTATTTACAGAGATGCCTTCTCCTGGGCCTCACCAGTGACAGGGGAAAAACGCTGATTTCTATTCACTCATCTCCTGTGTACTTTTGATAGTACCAATACTTCGGGTTTTACTACAGCTACTTTTTAAATGCTCTGAATAGAATTTCATCATGTTCCATGGAGTTAGAAGCACCTGCTTTATCTAAATACTGTTTTACCATTTGATGGTTTTCTCTGATTTAAACTCTGCAAGCATCTGATTACATCTGAACTTTTCTCAGAAGACTGAGGTGTCTGAGTCACATCATCTGTTATTTGCTCCCCTTTCTGATGTAGTAATTGACCTTTATTTATCTTTATGTTCCTTTTAGATTTTGTGATTGAACTGAAAGGCTCTTGTTGCTTTTCTGTCTCTTGGTAGTTGAAATTGATTTTTAAATTTTTTTTTTATTTTTTAAAATTTATTTTGTACATGTTTATATACTGGTCCTTTGTTGATTGACCTTGAATCTATATTCTGTAAGATTTCTTTTTTGGGTTATTGAAGAGTTTCAGACACAATCATTGTGATAATCTAAGCTTATTTTTAAATAATTATTTTTATTTTTAATTATTTTTAATTTTTTATTTAAATCTCTGTGGGATTAGCTTGTTCTAGGGTCTGTCTATGCAGGTTTTTAGCAACTGCCAGATTTCCTTTTTTTCTAAAACAATTAAATAAATGTGGGTTTCTTTAAATCTTGTCTTGAAATAGCTCCATAGTATACTGTTCTTGATAATTTTTCACCTATGATTTTACATTAAAAAATAGTTACCTTCTTCCTTTGCAAGCAGTACTATTTTTAATCATATCCAAAACTAAAATAGCTCTTGCAGTATCTTCTACCTTCTTCTGAAAACAATAGTTATTCCTAGTATGTTCCAAAAATTTCAATATTTTCAAAAGATTTAGATAACTCGTCAGTTCAGTGACACAAAGCAATGTATTGGGCACAAATAGGATCTTTTGGGTATGGACACGTGGGAGAAAACAGGACTGGATTTTTGACTGACTTTAAATCAACCCTCACCAAAATACTTAACTTTCTAGACAAAAATAAGAAGAATATTTTATGGTGTTTGTCAGAAAGTTCTTGCAAGATTTTTATTTGATGATTTAGAGTGTTGCTGAAGAACAACTTGAGCTTCTGGTAAATGACTGTTACATTAGTTTTCTCCCCAGATTTTCTTGATTCTTTCTATTGTTTTTGAGGGTATTTTCTGTGAATCATTATTTCCAGTTTTGAACTTTTTTCACATGCATAAGGTAACGACTGACAACTTTCAGCTATCAACTAAGTGTTAATATTTTCTCATAACAGGTACTACCCTGATTTTTTTCAAACTATATTGTTGTTTTTATTCAATAACTCACTGAATTCCACTCTCGTGCCTTTTGCAAATGCCTTTCCCATTGGGATTATTAGTTCTACCAGTGGTAATTCTCAAATCCAGCCCATTGCTATTAATTGGTTTGAAGCAGATAGTGGTGAA
The DNA here is from genome assembly GCA_013398115.1 of Falcunculus frontatus. NCBI lineage: Eukaryota > Metazoa > Chordata > Aves > Passeriformes > Falcunculus > Falcunculus frontatus. The sequence goes on from VZRV01003796.1 coordinate 177,822, forward strand.
TTAGTGGATGGAGACTCTACATGAAATGTGCATATCACCTAAAATTTAAATTGAGGAAGTTTGCTGAGTGTAGAGATCATGCATTTTCTTTTAATGTGGAAGTGGAGAAGGAAGGCACACAGAATTTGAGTAAAAGTTCAGTAGTGCAGATGTAGAATTGTTAACAATGGTACTTGAAATGAAAGGCAACCCAAATTTTCTGTAATAGATGCAGAATTCAAATTACTTTGCTTGTTCTGTGTCCTCTGAAATGAGTATTTTGTTTATAGGTTTTATGGAAGGAATGTTTGTTTTTGGAAACACTGAAATTCATTCTGTAAAAATTAAAGATTGAGACAATGGTATAAATTGGTATTTTTTTGTCTATAGGTAGTGTAACTACAAATTTCTGATGCCATTTGCCTATGATATTCCTTGTAGTGTTAGATCAGTCATCTTAATTGAAATTAATAAATAGAGGGGTTTTTTTTCTCTCTTCAGGAGGCCTTATTGATGTCAATATGAGTGAAATTAGTTTTGATGAAATTCAGCAACTGTTTTCAAAAGATTTAGACATTAAACCAGGAGGACACTGGAAACCAAATGACTGTAAGCCACGGTGGAAGGTGAGATGCTGATTTTCCATTTTGGTTTATTTTTTCTTGTTGTTATGTAAGAACAGTTTACCATTGCAAGCACTCAGTCTTTTGGTGCTATATATGTAGTATCTCATAGTATTTGTAGTATGCCATCTGTGCTCTAAGAAGAAACTTCAACTAGGAGAAAAATTTGAAATGGATCATCAAGAACTTTTAAAGGTTCATTAGCTGTTACTAAACATTTGATCATATGGATGCAAATCTGTCCTATGTCTCTGTTGCTTGAAGTATAACTAGAAGCAAGTGAACATAAAATGCAAATCTTGTTTATGTTTTAATCAAATTTTTTTTCTAAATTATTTGAGCAAATTTCCAATACACTTTCCTAGGGGGAACCAACATGTAAAACACTGAGCCAATTTAAATGTAAAAGTTGAAAAGCCACAGGAAACTTGATTTGTATTGAAATATCAACATTATAAAATGCTGATATAATAGCTTAATTTTTTTCTTTCCTGAAGGTGGCTATCCTTATTCCTTTTCGCAACCGTCACGAGCATCTTCCAATTTTTTTCCGTCATCTGATACCGATGTTACAGAAGCAGCGGCTGGAATTCGCCTTCTATGTTGTTGAACAGGTAACAGCATCTACTTGAAAAGTGACTTTCAAGATTCCTTACTGAAAGGGATTTGATATTCTCAAGATTTGGATGAATCCAGGATTTAAAAATTGTTACTCTACTCTTCTGCTCCTTTAAATGAAAAAGGAAAGTTCACCTCCATTCCCCAGTTTTAGCAGTGGCCATGATGCTTTTCTTCAAATATGGGCTGATATTTTGTAGGTAATAACATGGCCTCTTAGAATCTATTGTCATTTTAAGTTTTCAAGGCAAAAAAGTAGGCCAGCAGCAGTGTTCCTCAGGGCTCAATTCCAGGGCCTTACATTCAGCGGATGCAGGAGCCAAATGCACCACAGCAAGTTTCTGATGATATCCAACTGGGAGGTGTGGTTGACTTTTGAGGGATGGGATGCCTTGCAGAGGGATCTAGATAAATTGGAGCATTGGGCAGTGATTAATGGGGTGAAATTTAATAAGTCAAAATGTTGGACTGCGCCTAGGATGGAGTAAAGCCAGGCACAAGTGTAAACTGGGAGAGGGATGACTGGAGAGCAGCCCTGCACAAAGGGGTCTGGAGGTGCTGTTTGGCAGCAGGAGCCAGGCTCAATCCTGGCTCATAGGAGTCAGCAATGTATGCCCTGGCAGCCAGGAGGGCAAATCCCATCCTGGGTTGCATCCAACCCAGCATGACCAGCCGGTCAAAAAAGGCATCATTGTCTTTTTTTTTTTTTTTTTTGTGTGTGTGTGTGTGTGATGAGAGTATGTTTTTCTCATCATATTATTATTTTTGTCTATTCTTGATTTTTACAATGTCTCCTTTGTTTTCTGTGTGAAGACAGGTACACAACCTTTTAATCGTGCAATGCTCTTTAATGTTGGCTTCAAAGAGGCTATGAAGGATGCTGTCTGGGACTGCATAATATTCCATGATGTGGATCATCTACCTGAAAATGACAGAAATTACTATGGATGTGGAGAAATGCCACGCCATTTTGCAGCAAAGCTGGACAAGTACATGTACATGTAAGTAAATAGTTTTATTCACATTGTTTCTTAAATACCCAGAAATATTTTAAAAGAGTGCATGAATTTTGTGACACTATATATAGCAAGTGAAAACAAAGCAGCCTCCTATTATGCTATTTACAGAAATGATTATTTAGTTACTAAAAGAAAGATTTAAATTTAGTGTCTACGCTTGATATGTTACTAATTAGAAGATATTACTTATAATTTTCCATGTTGAGCTTGTTGCAGTGAGGTTGATCTTGGGGAAAAAAAAGTCTTTGTGTGTCAAGGAAAATCTTACCTAGCTGATTAGAAATGTTTCCTGGCTACATAAACCCTTGTACTGGCTGTTACAAAAGAAAAGCAGGTGATCTGCAGCAAAATATCACAGGAAAAATGTCTGTCTTTATTTTCTCATAAATGTACACTTGTATTTGTGTTTTATACTGCTTTTTAAACTGAAGATTTTCTTACTGCTAGACCATTTTGTATATTGTCTTTCAGTCTCTACATTTGGTGAAGGTAGTGGGACCTGCACTTTTCTTGCCTCCTTTTCTTCTGCCAGTTTACATTAATGATGTATCACTTGCTTTTTAACACTCTGCTGTCTCATGACACTCTTTAATCATTTCACGTAAAGCTGTTGCCTGTTGCTTGCTACATGTATCTATTTGCTATCCTGAACTTCATTTGTGAGTTTAATCAGCTTGACAGCCTGGTCAACTAACAGATCAAAAACGATGCCTTGAAACCATGGCTCTGTGTCTGGACTTCAGGTTGTCAACCAATCAGCAGTTAAATGTTTAATATACGTTTTCATGTGTATTTAAAAACGCATGAATTAACACCTATAAATATATATATATAAGCGATTTCATTTATCTTTATATGTACTTATAAAACACTTTATGTATTTATATATACATTTATAGAATGTCTAAATAGGTAAGTATTAAAAAAATTGATAAATGTATAAATGAAACCAGATTTATAAAATACAAAAATAAATAAACATCGAACAGTCCCATTAACTGTCATATTCCAGTTGGTTTTGGTTTTGGTTGGTGGTCTTGTTTTGGGTTGACACTGGTTTTTTGTCGGTTATTTTGGAGGTATGTATGAGGGTTTTTTTGAGAGGGAGGGAGGGGGGTTAGAACACCTGCTATTTCAGTTAAATGTTGAAAGGCAAATACAGTTGCAACCTTCCCCAAATGCTATTCAGATTTAGTTGAATCCTGTGTTTCCACAGAGGTCAGAAATTACATGATTTTGTATTTCTTTTTCTTTCCCCTTGCATTCTGGAGTTATTTGTCCTTCAGTGTGGCAATTGTGTCCTAAGCAGTGGTAAATCTTTTTGTAGATAGTCTTAACTCCTTGAAGGTTCCAGATGTGGAAGTGTCTCCTGAGAGACTTTTGTTTTATCAAATTGCGTCCTGTTTCTGAAAGAAAGCTACTTTACTGTAGCAGCTTCTGGGTTAAGGATGCAAGTTAATATTGATGGAAGTAAATATAGATATTTAAATATTTTAATTTTTTTTTAGATTGACAGAGTGTTTTGAGGACTAGAAATCACATTGGCTGGGGCATAGTATGTTATATAGATATTGTGGCTGTTCCTGTTGGCCAACTGCTTATTGCTTAATAATATGTGTTAGCAATTACTGTTGCTTACTGAAAGAAAAGCCTTTAGATCCTTTTGACTCAAAAGTTTATCTTTTAAAAACTGGAAAATGTTTTTTTAAATCAGTATGCCATTCACTGTGTAATCTGTACTGTTAAACTGTTTCTCTCAAGTTTTAACAGTTCTGTAGAATATAATAATGAATTAAAATTATTTAATTGATGCATTACTGATTTGTAATTTTTCAGTTGATTAAAGAGGGCTTTTTCAGTTGAATAGTGTCAACATAAATAGGGCTTCACTTAAGACCTCAGCTAGGGTCTAAATCAGCCATCTGAAATACCTGGCAGACTTTTGTTTCTTATGGGTGACATTAATTGGAGCTACAGTTTAAGAGCACCTTTTATGCAAATCAGACACTACTGCAAACCTTTTGTTCAGCTTGGTGCATATTACTTAATGCTGGCAATCTGTGAACCAGTTTCCCTTGGTGAATACATTCAGCCTCTGTTCATGTCCCTAGTTTGGGGCTCTTGGTTTTTGGAAAGGTATTGTTCAAAGAGAGGGCTCCCTATCGAAGTTCAGCGAATGATGCAGAATTTGTGTTTTGTTTCCAGCCTTCCGTACAATGAGTTCTTTGGTGGTGTAAGTGGCCTGACAGTGGAACAATTCAAGAAGATCAATGGTTTTCCAAATGCCTTTTGGGGATGGGGTGGAGAGGATGATGATCTTTGGAACAGGTGAGTGTTGAGTCCTTCGGTCTTTCTGTCGTATCCACCATTTGAGGCCAGTTAGATGTTTTTTGCTCTGTCACTTGTTACCTTTTTGTAATTTGTTTTAAATGGACAAGTTCTAAATAGTTTGCTTCAGAAATAGCAGAATACACCATTTGAAGGGATAAGTATGGTGTTCTTTTTTCTTGGCCTGGGGGCAGCTAGCAGGTTTTTAAGAGCTAAGTCTTGTAACAACAGATAGAACAACAGGTAACCGTACTAAGCATATTGCTTCACTCTTGCTGCTAGCACTATGAAATACCATCTCATAGACATGTAGAGTAAGCATCAGTTTCATATCTTAGGAGCAGTGTTTGAGAGAGAGGTTAATTTGTGAATATATTGACAGTCCCAGACTGGACAATGGACAGCACTGCTCATGGCATTACCAGCTGCTCACAGTGAATGAGTCTAAACTGTTCTAACTGAGCTATTGAAAGGGTCTGCATGAGTTCACATATTATGAGATATCTTTTAAAGGAAGAGTTTGTTTTTATACTTTTTTCTTACTATTTTCATGTTTTAAGGTGGAACAAGCAGGAAATATTAAATATGAAATTATTATTTTGCACTTTGCCAGCTTTTTTAGTTGTTGGATTTGGAGTGTTGAGGGTTTTTTTTAGGACAAGAATGTCAGTGAACGTAACGACTTAGCTTTAAAATATTTGATGTGCATTTTTCACTTTAACTTGTATGATGAGTTTTAAGAAGATGTTTTTACAAATGTTTATGTATTATATGGCAGGGTTCACTATGCTGGATACAATGTAACAAGACCAGAAGGTGATTTAGGGAAGTACAAATCCATTCCTCATCATCACAGAGGTGAAGTCCAGTTTTTAGGACGGTAAGAAAAACAGAGAAATGTTCAAATACTACAGCTAAAGACGTAAAATTTATTCTTGCATCCACACATAAGAATAAGCAGTTAGTTTTTATTGGTGTTATTTCCTCTTTGGTGCTAAACTTCCTATTTTCTTAAACACATTATGTTTACTGTTCAGATATTTTTTATTTAACCATGAGAGAGACTGAGTTTGTGTGTCAGAAGATATTATCATCATAATCTTTGATACAGAATGTTATTGTTCCATAATAGTTTGGGCATTAGTGCTGGCAGGGCTCCATTAGTTGGCTATTTTGGATATTTTGCAAAAGGAAGCAATGCAGCTAGGGCAAATGACTCCTGCATGAAAACAGACTTTAAAACTCCTCAAGGATTGGTTTCTTCCCTCATATTTCATTCTTTTCTGAGGTACAGGTCTTCTCATTTCCTGCATACATTGACTTAAACCTTTTCTTTTGGGATTCCTTTCTTTTGCTACAAAGATACAAAACACTTAAACTGGCCAGTAGGTTCTGCCTGCCCTGGGACTGAATAGAAACCAGAATGCAGCAGATGAGCTACATGTAAAATTTAGAAGGTGAAACACAAAATAAAGGGTTTATGATATGTGTTTTCAAATAACTAGAAATACTGCTCAATTCTGTTACCAATGGATGTCCTTTTCTGGGAACATCCTTTTTTATTCATAATTTTGAATAGAGATGTGCAGTAGAGATGAATAAATCTGGTATATGAAACTAAAATGTATATATGGGTAATCTGGGGGAGGGGCACTGTTTTTTTAATCACCTCAAATTTAGACGTTTGCAAATGCAGGAGTCTCAAGAATGAAATGAAAATCAATTCAGACATTTAAATGTATAATGATGAGCAGTGAAGATTCCTAAATCTTCCCTGAGCTCCTTAGTTGAATTTTATAGCAAAAGAACATGAAGAAATTGAATCATCTTTAAAAATGTATTTAGTTCGGGACCATAAAAAGTTTACATATTGAATGCCTCCTTTGTTATTTAGTCTTAATGTTAACTTGTATGTGTGACCATAAAATCTAACTGTATTAAAAATCTTTAAAAGCTTGCTTTTAAAGCTTAGGTAGGTTATTTGGTAATTTCAAAGGTCTGAAAGGTAGTTTCAGAATTTAAGGTATATTTCAAAATTAAATGACTGTCACAGTATCGTGTTTAACATCAATTGAATTGTTTCTTGGAAATCTTTCTCATTTTTCTTCTTCCAACTCCTTCTACAGATACAAACTTCTGAGGTATTCCAGAGAACGTCAGTATATTGATGGGTTGAACAATTTAGTATATACTCCTAAAGTACTTGTCAGTAGATTGTATAAAAATATAACTGTTAATCTCATACCAGAACTCGCTCCTGTTAGAGACTATTGATGGAAGTGGAATGGCAAGATATCCTACCAGAACAGACTTTTAACACTGGAAGCAACTGATAAACACTGTAAAACAAAACAAAACCAACCAACAGCAGCTTAGAGTTAGAGTTTTTTGACCAACTGATGATGCATATTTGGGATGAGAAGTAAAGTGATTGTGTGTACCATGCATTTTGTTCTGAAAGAAAAGCCAGCAGCTACCACTCAGATGTTTACAGCATGAGACTACTGTTCAAGCCTTCATTCTTCACACTCTCTATCTTAACTACTCAACTAAATAAACTCCAGAAGACAGACTTGTAGCTTCTCTGGAAGTAAGGACAGAGGCCTCTTCCAGGAATTTTTTATATTAAACTGCCCCTCCTCGTATTTAAAAGAATGCTTTTGTTTCTTTTTAAAATGTGTTTTGTAAATATGTGATGTAAATTAATGTGTGTACATTGCTTTTCAATTGTTCAATATTTTATGCTTCAGTATGTATGTGAGTGTGTTGTTTGAATTCTATAGGAATGTTTTTATTAGCATGAAAGAAAAAGTGTAAAATGTAAGTATACTTATAAAAAGGTTATACCTTGTGTGAAATGAAGGAAATATTAATTGTTGGCCAGCTATGACTGTAAACTGTTATACTAGTTTTGAGCTCTAGGCCTACTGCATATCTATATAGAAAAATCAATTTCTTATATGAACCTGCTAGAAAGAAAGCTTTTAATTTTATTTATTGCCAGCAAAATTGTATGATACCCTGCCTGCCATCTGGATCGTATTTATATGCATATTGCATGTGTATTACAGAAAATCTTGCAGTTGTTGCATATTATGATCTACAGGAACTCTTAACTGTTTCCAAGTGTGCCACTAGTGTCAGTGTCAGGGATTTTAATGCCTAAAACGATGTGTCTGGGTACGTACAGTATTTTGGTATTGTTATGTTCTTTTTTTTTTCTTTTTTTTTTTTTTAATTCTAGTAAACAGCACTTTTATTCCTCCAAAATAAGAAGAGCCAAAAATGTGTCTTCATTGGAAGAATATTAAAGTTAGATTTTTAAGAGAATAATAAAACATAGTTCTAATAGTTCTAATGCTTGCCGTGTGGGATTTTCAGAAGCACGGTGTTGGTCACACTGTTCTGCTGATGAGGATGGTGATGACATAAGCAGAACAGAAAGCAGGCCAATCCCAAGTGCTCTTTAAAATTCCACTCATATTATATTATTCAATATAGCTATTTAAGGGCCTATTCTGGTAGAGTGCTGAGTGCTTCTATGATGCACTGAGGATCCTCAAGTCGATGACTGTCAATGAGATTGAGGTTGCACAGTCCCGCTAAGGATTGGTCCTGTCTGTTTCTCTATTTTTGTGGTGTTAAATGTGTAAGTAACTAGCCTCTTTCCTTATCTTCTTATTTTCTCTTTGCTTGTAATGTTATGCTACCTAAAAGTATCCCACTGCTAAGCATTATTATCTTTCTTAATATTTTTTTACATCCCTTGTTAATACAAAGGAAAAGGACCAGGTCATTTATTTTCTATGTTAATGCAAAGATATTGACCAAGATATACTAAACTGTTTTGTTTGTCACAGTTACTCAACTCTTTAGGAACCAAAGACTGACTTCTGCTCCCATAAAGAATGGAAAGCAGTATCTATAATAAGGATTGTTTATCCATAGAGTGTTCTGTAAGAGTGTTGACAAAGAATCCTAACTTTAAGTCATTACTACATGTTGGTTTCCTGAATTGCTGCCACAGATGGTGTGGTGTTTTGTATATTTTAAGTTTGTTTACCATAAACACGTTTTATTTCTTTGGCATCCCAGCAGCAAATCTTGCCTTTAGCCATCCTTCAGTAATGTTATGAGCTTAGATGTAGGCATCCCAAATATTTAGTAGAAATATTATTATTTAAGTAGTTGAGAACAATTGTAAGGGATATTTTATACCATGCTAGAATTACCTTAAAATCTACCAGTTAATCTAATATGCTTTAGGAATGATGTAATACAGTGGAAATAACAAAAAGCATAAAGTGAAGAAAACATCCTTCAAAAGCATGCTGGAGTGGTTTGGTCACCTCCTGACAGATTTTTCTATAACTGAGTGTATAGAACATTCGGAAGCATGTGAAGAAAGGGGAGATAATACACTGTATGAAAAATTAATTATATCTTCAAAATAAAGATAGTCTTATTTCATAGCAGACTAATACAGTTCTTTCAGAGCCATTGAATAAATTTTTAAGTCCCTCATGTAATTTTGAAGTGATTTCTGGTTTTCAGTACAAGTTCACCTACAATTTCATACCTACGATTATGAAACATCCTTTGGTACTGTAGGTCTGTACTGTTTTCTGAAGCATGCTTTTGTGCCCATTTCTTAGGCATTCTGTGAAATTTATGTGCAATTAAAAAATCGAATGCATATATATGTATATATACTTGCGTATATACATACTATATTACACATATGCTGTGGCTGAACTAATATAACTTTACAGCTTTAAGTGATTGATCATGTATGGTCCTAGAAAAATGTGATCTTAACCAGTATGTGAATGGATTGTGACATATAGCTGAGTTCTTAAAAAGTTTACATTTTGGTGCCCCAAAATGATGGATGTCAAATTACAAATTGTTGACCAACACTTTTCTCTAAATACCTTTTCTCACTTTGTTGGGAAGTTTTACAAGTTGCCATCTTAAATTACATCAAAATAGTGTTTGTATACTACCTGCTTGAACTCAGTACTCTTCTGTAGTGAATTTTAACATAGACAGTGCCTTCGAACAAAATAAATACGATGCAGAACGAAGAGTTGTGCACTTCCTTTTGATAATCTCATGGTTCTTGTAAAATGTAGAGAGAAGCCAATCACATTGGCTTTTGCATTGCTGACAAGGCAAATAAAGGATGTCTTCAAGGAGTGAACATGGAGGGAGGAGAAGAAGAGGGGAGTATTTTACAAGATTCTGAAGGTCTTGCAAATTAGCAAGTAAAAACATTACCGAAATATTAAGAGTAGAATCTGGTTAATATGCCGAGGTACTCTCAAGCCCATTTTCTATATTTCAGATTTAAGAAGGAGAATATAAAATATGAAGTCCATTTTGCAAATAGGCAGTGTATTGAAAAGAAAGTGCAAAATGTCCTTTTTCTTGGATCTTGGCACTCTATTTTTCTATCTTTATGTTTACTAACGACTGTGTTGTAGTGGGTTACTAATGAGCCAGCTGTTTAAAAAAATTAAAAGGATCCATTGCATATCAGCAAGCAGAAGTGTACTTAAGATTATTTTATTTGTAGAGGTATGTAAGATAGGCTTAATGAAAAATGCACTGAAACAAATGCTGGGAATTTCCTGTGTACTATCATAGTTTTGGGTTTTTTTGTTGTTCATGAAAATGTTTGTACTTTTTTATCATTGTCTTTTATGAAATATAATGTTCTAAAGATTGTGTTGGTTTGTTTATTCTGAGATTTTGTGGAAAGGATATCATCTTTGTGTTTTGTTTCTAGACAAAATGCTCATTTTTCTAGTTCTCAGTACCCCAAAGTAACAGCAAAAGGAAATGACACACCTGTCCAAATACATCAGGTTAGGCTGTGATGGGATCAAGCCTTAGGCTAGCAGGGTGTTTTCCCTTTCTTTGTATTTATAGGCTTTCAGTTTTGTTAGCTAAGTGACTCAACCTTTTTGCATACTTTTCCAAGACAGGGTTGGTACTCTGTTGAGTCTCCTAATGGTTCTTCCCTGTATAGGGATTACTAGAATGGGAATAGAAGGATTCATCCATATTTCTCCTGGCTGGAAATAGGAAACTGGAAGTAGGAAACTGATTTTCTCAGGATTCACCAGTGATCCTTATTTTTATTTGCGTTTTACCGCAATTAGGAAAGTGTCTGATGGTTTGAGGTATGCAAGAAATTCTGGGGACAAATTTAACTGAGGACAAATTTATTTGCCGAATTTTCTGCAAATACCTGAATAAGCTTCTTCGGGTATGTTTGAGTGATATACTCTTCTGAAACAAAGGCTTTTGGTCTGTCCTTGAAAGTGTCGCCAGTTATAATATATTGGAAAACAGGAAAGGAGGTATTTTAAGTATGTATAGCCTGCTTAGCATCTTTAAAGGCTCTTCTACCATGCTGTCACCTTTACCTGCTTTCAATTCTATGTCTCCAAAATCAGAATTGAGAGGTGAGTTTATCTGATAATTATGTGGGGCCCTGACTAAGTAATCCCATGTGACTTCATCTGTAGTGGGCTTCATTAATAAAACAGGAGATGGTAGCGGTGGATTGTATTTTCTGTGTGCTTACTTTTCATGAGACACCTTTCACAGATACGTTTTGTTCAATTCCTTTGCAAGAAGAAATTTAGTTTATCAACTTCATGGAAGACTTTGGTTTATTCTCAGAGTCCCCGCAATGGAATTTCAATCCTTTTTTTCCTAAGGTTAATGTGTTTTTTTCAAACCCCAAGCTTTTACTCAGAAGGGCAATACGACAATACAGAAATGCAGAATACTTTTATTCAGAAGAGTATTAGAAAACAAAGTCAATATATGTTCTTCCTGAAGTTAACAAAGTGAATAAAAAACTTAGTGATTTACTGTTGTGGTAAGAAGCGACGCAAAGTCCTCAGGCAGGTGCAAAAGGGAGCTCGTTTATTCCAAAAACCAGGCCTTTTAAAGCAATTAGGCTTTTATCAGTAACATTCTACTGAAGCTCAACAACCGTAATTCCACCAACCACCATGAGCCGCGATGCGAACACGTGGTGGTTATAGAACTTGTTTCCTATGGTTATATAACTTGTTTTCCACCTCTGTTCCAGCTGAGTCGTTACCCAAAATCCTTTTCTACTTAGCCGAAGTAACAGAAGTGAACCATGATTTTGCAAGGGTAACAAGGCCTTCCTCTTATAAGGTTTTACCTATCCGCAACAATTTACTATGAAATCTAAAGCTGTTGATACAGTCAGATATTAGGTTTTTATCATTTATGGAAATTTTAATTTACACAACTGAATTTTCATGCTTAATGTCAGCTTCTATTCCACTGGCTCACTAACAACTGCTGTAGTTGAGTAAGAGAAGGGACTAAGGACAACAGCAATGGTGTAATGCCGATTGCCAGCATCATTAGCTGGGAAAACCACCTGGAAAAAGAAAAATACGAGACAAATGAGAAGTGATCTCTAGATAAAAGCCTAGATGGAACTATTGTGACCATTTTATGTAACTTCACATGAAGCTTCAGAAATATTCTCACTCTGAACTGTGACTGCCTTTAACACAGTTTTCCCACTGGTTAAATATCATTTGTCAAAAGTATAAATACCACATTATTTAAGACTTTATACAATTTATTTATTATCTAAATTGGCATTTCCTTGTTGGTACTCATAAATGGTAACAAGACTTTTTTCTTATTTCCTTATTCCTCCCTTATGAAGGTCTAGTATGAACCTCATTGATTATTACAAAAAAAAAAAAAAAAGCTAGCCCATTCTTTTAAGTGTTGGAATGTTTTTGTTGCTCTTATCATGTTCCTTACTTCAAGGAACAGAATTAAATAATGCTGTACTAACTATCATTAGGCCAGAGTATAAAACAATGAGTTCAGTTCTACTTCAAAATCTAATAGTTAGAGAAGGACTGCATTAGTTATCTGGGCACAGCATAATAACCTCACATATGAATGATTTACCCCAGCCCTATTAACATCTCCCTGACTAGCACATCCTCTCCTTTGATTTCTCACTCCATATAGTACATTATTTTGTGTTGTGAAATGAGAGGTGTCAACTTTTAAAACAGAGAGTTTAATAACATTCTGTGCTGCACAGCTTGTGCTCCTTTCAACATTAATAAAAAAGATGCATATGAAACAACCAGTGAACTGAGCAAAATGTGTTCCCTACTGAGGCTTATTTTCAAGAAAGAAGGCTCTTGCACTGTAGATTAAATTAATTTCCAGTCAAACATTATCTTTATATACAATCAATTTACTTGCATGCTGTAAATCTTTTGTCTTCCTTTTTTTATTTCAGTTCTCCCAGAAGGCAAGGCTATCCAGCATTAGCCTTCATTATTGTCTAGTGTAAGAATGTCAATTTCCATTTGTTTCTGGAAGGCAGGGAGAAAATTTAATCCAGGTGTTTGCCACCTTTTCTCCAAGGAGATAAGGAACAGCTGAGCAGATCTGTCACAGTCCAACAAACAACTAATGTAGAACTGCTACTACTGAAAGGTCAGAGGAAACCACTGATGCTCTGGAGGGGAAGGAGACAGTTCCCAGGGAGTCCCAAATCCTTCAGCAGGCCTCACTTGGTACCTGCTTTGGAACACCTTCCTCTGACCAGTTTATTTGTCCCATGGAAATTAAAGAGGCATGTTGTACCTTTTCTTTCTGTTGTAAACTGGGGCTCCAAGCATCCAGAACACAGTAGATACTTTTGTTGTCTTTAAAAACCTAAATTATTAGCTCTGTAGCCATACAAATACTGGCTCCAAAAGGGAGGGAAATGCTTTTCCCAGGAGACTTCAAAGAGTACTTCACTTGTTGTCCCTCAAACACTTAGAATAAGGACAGAAAGAATCGTGGGCTTAAGTAGGGGTAGAAGGATGGTAAACCTCTCTGTAAGTAACACATCTAGGAGCTTTGGGGGTTATGGGGGAGCTAGTAACTGTTTGGGAGTTATGAGGGAGGTAGGGTCTGTCATGACTGTGTTGCTACAAAGCTTTGAGACTGTGGATTTAAAGTGTTAATGTGAAGATATATTAAAGTGAAAAAAAAGTTCAACATATGCAGTTAGTAATTGAAGCCTACACATATAAAGTATCTTTATTCTTTGCAACTGAAGTAGAGGGAAAAATGAATACTCACGTCAGCATGATGGTGGAAGGGATTCAAGCCCATACTCTTCCAGTAAGAGGCTGTATCAAGCTCAAGCTTGTATAATCCTGCTACAAATTGTTCTTTAGTTGCAAGCTCCGGGAGCACTCCTTTGTCGTTGGTTTGTCTGTGTAATGGTAGAAGAACACACTTTTATAGTTTGGCTAAAAGCCTGAGAAAGATGCAGATTTTAGCAACTGAACTTGAGTGATGTGTGGCTTAAGTAATAAGATGAATATTTCTATTGATCTGGAATGGCTTACATCCGTCTGTATTATGGATGCTTCAGAGCTTATCTTGGCATTCGCTACTTCCACAGTGACCACAGCAGATGGCTGTCGGCCACCTCACTAACTCTGCGTGGTTTGGGGCTGAGCCAAAAACGGACATTATTGTTCATAGACTCTTGGCAGAGTCTTGGAGTTAATTAAATGAACCCACTCGGAGAGAAAACTTCAGCACTGCTGTAAGCATTGTGGAAGCTCTATGATGCACTCACTTACTGTGCAACTGAGTAGGGTCAACTGTCCTGATTTTTCCATGGTTTTCTTTCCTATTGAAATGTATTGAGTTGTTTTGTCAGTGTAAATATTTTTTACGGTTGACTATTAGAAATTTGAGATCTACTATTTGAAATGACCATAGGTCAACTAGCAGTGTAGCCTTATGGAATTCCTTGTGATTTGTACTGGCCTGAACAAACAGGTGGTTTTGTTTGAATTGAAGATACTATCTGTGTTATCTAAAGCCCTAGTACTGATTTGAAACCATACATCTTTGAACACCAACCCATTTAGGGCTCCAGAAGCAATTTTGAATGCTGTCTCTCAAACAAGTGCCTTTTTTGAAACACCTTTCTGTGAAATGGGTTTTATATTACTAGGGGGTTTTTTTATTAGGTAGGTTATCTGCCAATAACAGAGCTGCCAGTGCCTGATTTTGATATCTAAAATCGGCTGTCTTGTGTTCTAGCTGCCAATTTTTTCTGTAAAATTTTTTTGAGTAAAATACGTTTTTTCTGAACGTATTTTACTCAAATTGCATTCAGAGAAAAATAATGTAATTGTCCAGTGCATTACTTAGGATTTGTTTTTTCATATAGCTTAGAAAATATAGAACACCATTTATATCTGACAAGATGCTCTGTAGTCAGTTATCAGAAGTTTTATATCCATTCAATTGTCTCTGATTTTTTTGGTCATAGATTGATCATTGCTAGATAGCTGGCCACTTCTCTAATAAGCTTTTTCAGATAATACCAAATGCATCTTCAATTGAGAATATTACAGGATCTCTTACTAGCATTCGATTATTCACAAAATATCAAGGCTGGGGAGGTTGATTTAGTATTAGCATGACTTGCTTACCTTATCTTGAGGTTACTTTCCTCCTTGTTTCAAATATTAAATGTGTTTTTAAGGCTTCAGTCAACATCCAGCTGTTTAGATGAGTATCTTTATATACAGTCTCTAAGCTCAGAAATGAATATGAGTAAACTGAACACTCTTACTGGAAAATTTCACGCGTTTCCAGTGACAGAATATGTGTGAAATTGTCTTCTCACTTGAGGGTGTGAGGCAATTTAAGTAGCACAACATGAATAGATTGTTTTCCCCACATTGTACAATAATGTGTGGCCTTCACTGTAGCTGTATTTTTCAAGGACACATATGAGAGCAGTGTTGCTTGTGCCAGCCCACTGCTCCACGACACCAAAGAGCCCTACGAACAATTTCTATTGGAATTTCTAGAAATGCATCTGAGTGTGGGATTCCGCTGGGAAGTTCATGGGCTATGCCAGCTTTCACCCTTGGGAACCCTTCCTCACTTTTTTTTTAGGTGGAATAGACTGTTAACATACCTGGAAAGGTCTCAGATGAGACTTTGCAACTATCACGAGAAGCTAAGTGTGGGAGTGGAATATTGCCTGGTGAATAAAGAATGCTCATTCTGTGTATCACCAAAGAATTTTTGCAATTTCATTTCAGACTATACTTTTAAGTAAAAATTGCTTTTTATTTTTATTAAGTTTTAATATATCCTAAAATAGAGGGCAATCAAAAAAAATTCATCTACATTTGAAATTCTACGATCATGTTTTTTAAAAGTCATGGCAAGATTTAAATATCTGGAGATTCTTTTTGTTATTTGAGGTGTGATTGCTACTCTGTGGGGGAGGAGGTGAGAAAGCTTTATCCCCAAATTTTTCCTTTTGGGTAAGTCCTTTATCTTGAAGTAGAGAAGGCTGTCAAATATGATCTGGTATATGTTCAAAACAGTTTCTTGTTAAAGCTGTGGTGTTATAAGAACTGAAAATCCATTTAGAAAGATGAAAAACGGCCAATAAAGGTAGGATTCTCAACCAGAGTCTTGGTTTCAAAATGTAAGAGTCTGATTCTTCTGGTAACAATGCAGCAGTTCATTGCTGGATACTAAAAGGTAATAGAGACCTTTGCAATGAAATTTAAGAGAAGTGATGACTAAATTAAAGGATAGCTTAAAATGCTTTCTTGTGTTTATAGGAATTATAAAGCATTATAAAACCATTTTGGTAGTTGAAACTGTATTGAATTTAAAAGACTGTGGCAAGTTAATTCAATTGTATGTTATTTTTCCTCTGAGCAAAAAAGACATCTCACATTAGAGAATGTGGAACTGGTCTTTCAGCTATTTGGCCTCTTCCCATTGCCTTTCCCATCTTTCATTCATTATTTTAGTGTGACTTACTTTGAATTTAACAGTGCCCAAGATCCATCTGCATCTTCTTTATATAATTTAACTGGAACATTTGGAGCTGGACTTCCTCGGACTGAATCCACAACTTTTACGAAAAGAGGATGCTTGGCGTCAAGAGGGTCCTTCAATAGGAAGAGAGAATTTTTAAGTTGCAAGAAGGGCAAGTGGCTGTACCTCATAAATCAGTAAGGAACATTATTCTTTAGATCTACATTAGAGACCGTATTTTCCATGAGAAGATTGCTGTGTACTGAGGAATCATAATCTGAAGCTTTCTGGGGGCTGGACATGAGTTGGGCCAGGAAGGAAGATTTCAGGAGCTGTTGGGCATGTAGCCATGTACACCAGGGAGGCACTGCAGCTGTGAGACCACATTTCTATTTTTCCTTTGGCATGGCTTAACTACACATCATCTCCAGCATGAAGTTGCAAGTAAATTGTGGCCTCAACAGAAAATATTTACATCCTCAAAGGTAGTAGGAATGTTTAAAAATCTGCCAGCTCTTCCTCTGTATTTTGGACTGGCAATTTGAGCACCGCTTTCTGGATTTGAGAGCCTCTGATACCTTGTTGCCATAGAGTTATCTCTGTTGCGACAGAGTTACAGTTCTGCTGTAAACATGATAAGCACCACCTACAGACTGTCTCCTAACAGCATGTTGAATCAGATTTGTCAACCCTGGCAGCTACACAAGGACAGGAGAGGAAAACCTTCCTTCAAATACAGGATAGCTATAGTTTCATCCCAACATATTAATCACAAGTAGTGATTATGGCCTTATGTTTTACCTTTTCAAAAATAGAGTTGAATCAGGGCTTTGACCTTACCTAATTCTGCAGATGAAGAGTGAGAAAATAGAGCATTGTAGAAGGTGCTAATCAGGGATGATCTCAAAATAGCAGTCACTAATATCCATTTAATAATTGTAAAATGAATCGTGATGTAGATGGTTAAAAACTAAGAGCCCTCTCTTTCATGCCCTCTTATGGTCTGGGATGTTCCATGGGTCAGGAACCATGTCTGGTATCATACCAATGTATCAGTGTGTATCTATACTGCCTGTATGCCCAGATTCCTCATGCTCCCTTTCTGGAATGCAGGGGCTCCTCACTAGTGTTACTCATGAGGCCTTGCAAGAAGGCCACCGCTCATTTTTCCTAACTTCTACACCCTGGGAGCTCAATGGAAGTCTCATTCCTCAACAAGGTTAGTCAGGTATTATTTTCCCAAAGATCAGAGTTGAGAGGAAAAATGAGTAATTGAGGAGAGAGAGACAAGGCTGTTGCAGGAGAATTTCAGACTGAAGCATCCGTGTCTTTAGCTTGCTTTCCTGGGATAAATGAGCCCTTTGGAAGAAGGATCCTGGCTCTGGCTCTGTTCTTTGCTTACACGGGATTAAGCTGTAGTGCGTAGAGCAGTAAGGCAGAAGTCTAGAGAAAGCCTTTTTCCAGCATGGATTTTGCAACACTGGATGAAATTCGTTGTGACGTAGCTTGTTCATTATGTTATGAATGCTCAAGGTTTTTTGTCTAGTGAATATGATCGTTTTTTCTTTCTCATCTCACGTTGTTTTTCATGAAGTTTCTGTGCCTAATAACAAGTGCTACTTCTCTACCCATAAAGTCCCCTCACTAATCACTAGAGAAGGAGAAAGAAGGACTAGAAAAGAGCAGCAGCAGAGAACTACAGTCAGTACATACTGTAAAATCAAAACAATCAAAAAAAATAGAATATTCTATTTTTTTTTTGCTTACACTAATTAAAAAATAATAAAAGTAAAAAAAGACATTGGGACTACATCAGTCGAAGGACTTCAATCCTGAGACACTTACCGATGGTGCAGCTTCAGAGCAAAGTGCCAGGCCAGCTAAGAAAACCAGAAATACAGAAAGAAAAGCCATTTTGCCTACCACTAGTAAGTCTGTGTCGGCAAGCAGAAACTGGTGGGAGCTGTGATTTTTATATCAAGGCCTCTGAAATAAAGCTACTTATCAGAAAACCCCTTTGGCTTTCGACATGCAGATTCATACTGTTTACTTAGTAAACAATGAGAAAATAAGTAACCCATACAAACATGAACCTTGTCTGTGAAAATAAGTCTTTTCTATCCTTCTCTGTGGAAATACTGTGAACATTGCCTAGTTCAACTACAGTGTCAATTTTCTTGGAAACAATATCTATTCTGTTTTCTTTTTCTCTTTTTATTGAGGAATAGTGCTGTATTGACCTCATATAATTGAGAGAAATACAAATTTTATGTCAACTCAGCAATTTTGGTGAGAAATTCTCTGTGGTTATGGCTTGGTTTAATTGAGTCACTCATGCTTGTATATTAAGAGATTGCTCTCTGTGTTAATCTCCTCCCCACCTCTAATAAAAGGTAGGTGGATAATCTGTGGGCTATTTAGTTATCTTATGCATTCCCTAGGAAGAAAAATATATTACTTTTGGTTTTCAGCGTGACATCAGGATACCTACACACCCACTTCTGAAGCACCGTTAAACAGTATTTTAAGTTGTATTTCTTGTCCCTTAGATTCAGTACAAGCTCAGGATTTTCCCCGTACAACTGCAAGACAACTCCTACCAGAAGCATCTGGTTCATTCTAGGGAAATGTTGATTCTTGAAATGAAACTTTGTCTTTCTTATCTTTGCTTACACATAGGTACATACACTGTTTTGCTAGGTTTATCATCTCATCAGATGGATGACTACAAGCAGAGAAGATTTTTTTTTGTTTGGGTTTGGTTTTTTGGGTTGTTTTTTGTTTGTTTTGTTGGGGTTTTTTTGTTTTGGTTTTGTTTTTTTTTTTGTTGGTTTGGTTTGGTGTTTTTTTTTTGTTTTTGCTGAGTATATCTATATGAACAAATTTATGTCCTATTTTGAGGGCTTAGTATAACACACTTCAAATGAAACCTATTGGTTTTCAAGCTCCAGGAACAGCAGGATGCCATGAAATCTCCATCCTTCATGATGCGTGCTGTTTTGAAACTGTTTGCACTGCTTACAAGAGTTGTGTAACTATGGTAGCATCTAGAAATCCGTGAAGAAGTAACCAAATAGTGAAATGTTAAAGGCAAGCTTTTGTAACTTGTGAATTCACTTGCTATGCCGTCATCTCAGCAGGCTCTGGGTATAAACTCCAAGGTCAGTGGCAAATGAGTGCTGAAGGTTTCTGACTGGCATGATTTCAGTTTCTTTCTCTGTAATTTATGTAATCCAGTTGAAAACCAATTCCTCTACTTCAGAATATTTTAAATACAATAGGCCATGGGTTTACAGAAATCACTGCTAAAGCCCTCAGAGTCTTTAGCCAGCTTATCAGCAACTTCATTTGAATCACAGTCACTCTACAGCTTACCTTTTCCTATTTCTAAAAATATGAAGAGAATATTAAGATGATGCTTCTATTTTAGAAATTCTTTTAAATGATGGTTACAGATTTGACTTATTAGAGATTTAACTCGAATGCACCTGTGTAGGATAGCCAGCTGTGTGATGCCAAATAATTACTTTAATATCAAAGACGTTAAAAAAAATGCTAATTGAAATTACTTCAGTATTTCCTAGATTGATTGAGCAGCCAGCTTTCCTCTTGAAACATCAAAGTGTTGAGGTTTCCCTGAAGTTTTAAGTAAAGGTACAGAGATTTTAACTCTTTCAGCTCTCTGGACATACTTATTTCAACGATTTCTGCATTGTTTGTTCTGCTGTTAGGTATTCAGAATTTCAGCAATTCACCCTGTGACCTGGTTGATAGTGGGACTATCTTTTCTGTGTGTAAACTTGAAGAAGCACAGATGACTTTCTTATTTTGAGTACATTTATTTGGTAATTTTTTTAAGGTAACACAACTATATGAATTTCCTGTTTTGAGCCAATGTATTTGGCAAGACTTCTTTAACGTAGTGGAGGAAGATAACAAAACTAAATCAAATGTCATCCCACACGTGTTTTTCAGGTGTCCTTTGTGCTTCAATGCAAATCATAGTACTTTAGAAAACAACAACATTTCACTAATGGAGTCAAAATTGTTTTAAAGAAGTAATATTTTATTGACTTGTCAGAAGTTTGCCAGGTTACAAAATGGAAAAAAAACCCAACTAATGTAGCAAAAAGTTATGCATTAGCAGCAGGAAAACATTCCTCCTAAAAGCCTATGATAGTTCTAGTGGAGGAAAGTGTTTGTGGAACAAACATGAAAATAAACATGTTTATTCCTTGGGATCAGTGACAACAGCAGTGGTTGAGTAGGAGAAAGGGCTGAGGAGAGCGGCAATGGTGTAGTGGCGGTGACCGGAATCATTAGCAGTGAACACCACCTGGAAAAGAGAAAACTTGTGGTCATGATCAACAACATACAGTCAAAGCTCCCTTATTAACAACTAAGAAGCACACCCCATTTCATCTGCAGAGCACTTTGCTGGTTCTGTTCAATGCTTTTACCCTTCCAAAGCGTAATGCTTCCCGTTAGTTTGTGATGCTTGCCAAGGACTGAGATATTTGTGAGATTTGGACCAAGTTCCACAAAGAGCCTCAGCTGCAGTGAAGCTGGATGGAAGTACCCACACCTGAGCCAGGCAAACTGCTTTGTGATGTGGAATGGGAGGGCATGGGGGAGGTATCTCAAATGACCAATAAGAAAGACGGGTGAAATTCCACCTGGTGAATTTAAATACAACCCCTGTGTGAGGTGCCCAAACAAGGCAGGCAGTTGGAGCCCAAAGCTGCTCTCTGTACTTCAGTGCCCCCTCCTGTTTTTAACACCGCTGGTGGTGGGTCAGTTTTTGCATTAAGAACTGAGTGGCTAGACTTGCCAGAACAAGGCGAGACCCTTGCCCTGAGACGATTCAAATCTGCTGCTCTCCAAATCAGTTGAATGGGTCTTGAGACACCCAATTCCCAGGAAAGTGTCGTCACCTGGGTTAAGCTCCAGCTTTCTTAAGACAGCTATTTGATCTGTTTTCTAAACCATGATGCACTTTCTATAAGTGGACTAGAGAGTCCTCTTCTACAGCCAAAGTCTACACTGCTGGGACATGAGGACTGTAGGCTTCAGTTACCTTGTACACAGTCAGTCACTGAATTCTACCCACTTCCCAGGCTACCTTGTTGATCTGTAGGCTATTATGTCAAGGGAAAAACTTCTTCAACCTAGTTGGAACAGTCTCAGTCAGGCACTTTTAAATGCCTTTTGAGGTGTAGCCCTTACAACTTTCAGACATCCAAATGGTTAGGGAATATTTTTGAGGTTTTTTTTTTAACCTAAATCACCCAAACTGTACCTCAGACTTTTATGGACCTAGGACTCAGTCACTTGGTTTAGTCTTCCACAGAGCTCCATGAACTTGTGGTTTAAAATGTTCTACGACACTACCAGTAGCTGTTCCAGACTAAATTGGGGAAACTTTAGTGACAGATTAGGCCTGAAGAATTCAAACAGATTTTTGGATATGCTAAGTAAATGTAGTAGAATAGAGCACACAATAAATCAGTTTAGGAGTGAAAGCTAAGGGAGAGACAGGACATGATTATATTGCTGGCCTGATTATGACATTTGAGTATCACTGTCAAGTAATCAACTTTCCCACTATGGTTATTTCTTTACATTTTTGTACCTGCTTTTATTTTAATTGCATATTTTGGTAGTGAACATCATTTAAAAAAAGGCACACCAGAAAGAATTGATTTTTTCATGTAATTACACTTCGTATTAGCATTCAGGGATTTTCACATGACTGATATGAGGGAAATACCTCAGATTCAAACATAGCTTATTTCCTATAAAATTAGGGTTTCCAAATCTCTCCATTCATTCAGCAACAGTAAAAGCAGTCTCTTCTTCTTGATACATTTTTTTTTCTTGTTTGTTTTTATAAACACTGTCTACTTTTGAATAATATAGCTCTTTTCGAACAAGATTCCCTACTGGTATGAGTGGGTGAATGGACACAGCTACACTTTGGAAGAGCTGTGTCAGCATTTGCAGGGAAGTTGCCTCCTTCCTTTGGCTTAGCTGGCTATTTACTGCCTTTATTTGCCCAATGTTGTGTGGCAGGGAACCACTTCACTGAGTGATGCTGCTCCTTCAGTATTAAAGGGCTGTGTTTGTTCTTTCCAGCTGATGCCACTACCCAGGCAGTGAGTGCAGGTTATTAAGGGTATTTGCCACTACTTACATCAGCGTATTCGTGGAACGCAGACAGCCCAAGCGCCTTCCAGTAAGAGCTGGTATCAAACTTCACCATGTATTTTCCCTCTACAAACTGTTCTTCTGTCGTGAGCTCATGAATCTCCCCATACTCTGTGGTTTTCCTGTAATGATTAAATATCCATGTAAATGTTTTATACTGTCACTGAGATGCTAAACAGAACCAGTCAGTGTGGAATATTAAATAGCAGAGGTGCCAAATTCTACAATGAGCAGTTTCTAATCATCTGAAATAGTTCCTTCTCTCTATGCAGTGTATGTTTCCATATTGCTGAGTCTGTCCTTGCTGCCAACTCACCCATATACATTGCAAATCAAAGCTGGCTGGTTTAAGGTCCTGCTTTAGGTATCGTGTCTAACTTGTACCAATGCCCTCTGGAACCAAAGGTTGCTGTCTTAGGAGAAGGACTGTTGTGATGACAGGCAAGATGCAAAATCTCAAAACAAAACTAAGGAGAGAAGAGAAATTTTATTGGGAAATTATTTTGTTCTCTAGTTATTGGCACTGAGGCTCTGGGGTTTATTCCTACACACTGATGTGATTTTATGTGACCCTGAGTGGTAATGTCTTGGAAAAGCAATTTAGCATCACAAGATTTTAATAATTTGAATTACAATGCCTTGGTCAAAGAGCAGGGGCCTCTTCCACTGGGTACCATATAAATGAGCAATAGGAATTCCCAGCCCAGAGATTATGTGCTCAGCTCATAACAAACAACTGTGGATGAAGAAACTCCAGCAGCAAGAAGGAAGTATAGCTGGCATTGCACCCTATTTGGTTGAAAAGGAAGCTTTTCAAACTTTGTATGACAGCTGTTTAAGTATTTACATACTAAGCTCCTAAATCCCATTCATCTCTTTTCCCTCCTTTTACTTAATTTCTGATTTTTTAAACCTTTTTTTTGTTTGTTTGTTTTTGTTTGGGTCTTTTTCTGCTGAAAATGTTTATTTGATATTTATAGCACTTCATAACCACATGATGCAGTTGAAGGAAAAATGAAGCAAGCGTTGACTGGAAGAACTAGTGGAACTTTCCTGTCTCATGGCAAGGAGTAGCTGCCTAGGCAGAAAACAAACTTGAGGAGGAGGAGGAGAGGAAGTGGAAAAAGCAGTGACATGCTGCTTATCTGAAACAAAATCAGTCTGCTGGGTTTTTCTTTCCCAGTCTCTTTCTCCTCCTTCACCGTATTTGTTATCTTTGGTTAATGGTGGTAAATAAAAAAGACTGAATGACAGAGCTTTTGCTTAAACTAAGAGGTAACAGGATTGAAAATCCCATGCTAATTTTCTTTTTTTATTATTTGTCAAGACTGACAAAATCTCACTGATCCAGTACAAGTTTAATCAGCTGTATCCAGGGCAGACCAAACCTGCAGAGAATCCAAGTCCTATTTGAAACATGTATCACAGTCAATTTGTAAAGTGTATGCATCTGTTTTCTTTTAGTTTAATTAGTAATTCCTGGTTTAATCTGTATTGCTCTAATAAAAGGATAAATAATTCATTTGTGAGTGTCCTTGAACCTGTGAAACAGAATTTCTGAGATCCTGCAGAAGAGAAGAAGTTAGCAATCCATGTACTACTGCTTATAAGCTGGATAGTCTAGACACAAACCAATTAAAAGGAAAAATGGTGTCTGCCTCAAAATCTTTGTTCAGAAGAACAAATTAGTTTTAGTTTGAGGAAAGTGTGGATGCAGCTGGAATGATGCTTTCCCTAAGGGGTGCTGCCCCAGAGTGGCAGATGTTAACCATCCAGAACAGCTGGGAAACTGCAAAAAAAGAGCTCACTTGAAAAGGCATGCCCGCTACCAGCAGTTAATGGCACTTTCATTATTTTAATTATTAAGTGGTAGCCATTCAATGCAAGTGGTCTCACAAGGAAACCTTTCAGCATTACTGCTGCACTGACAGTCAACAGGACATTGTGTGATTCAGAGCCTGGAGGGGATTAGCATAAGGCAAAGGATGCTCAGCATTCAGCGCTGGTAGCAAAATGCTGTGATTGCTTCTGAACAGCCCTTGTATTTTTGTCTGAGTAGGGGAGTAAATATAACATGGTTCCTTATTCTTAACAGGATGTGGACTGCCAGAATCTGCTGTAAGATGCACAGTTAAGAAAGCTGTGCTTTTCTGGTCAAGTTACTCCAGTGCCAGCCTAGACTGCAATCCTGATCCTCCTTTTGACTCTCTGGACCTTAGCTGTAAACGGTGGCCAGGTTAAATCTACACTGTCTGTACAATGATGTTTATGACCTCTCCGGACACGTACCGCATTGAGATAAACTATGCTCTCAGATGCAGGCTGATGAGGAAACATCTCAGGAACACAAACGCTTATTTTGGGGTTACAAAAAAAAAAGGAGGGTTGGGGAACCACTTCAAATACACAGAAGTCTTTTTCATGACTTTTAACCTTGGTCACATGAAAACTATGTTTGGTGACTTCAACTCTTGAACCACATGATAAGACCTAGATTTCTGAAAACTTGTGAGGAGTGAGAAGGTCAAAGCTAGTCATGGGAGGAGCTCATACAGAATCTAAATCATGCTCTGTGCCCTAAACCCTTCCTCAGTATGTGTCTCAGCTCAAGTTATCTCTTCTTGCTTATTTTTAGCTAGAGTATTTTTGAAATAAGCCTCTTAATAAAGTCATCTGCTACTATTCTAACTCCCTCACTGCCTCTTAAATACCACTACTCAGTGTAATGCTAGATACATTTTCTTAATTCCATAAAGTGTGCTTGCAAAGTAAAAACAAGCAAACAAAAAGGTAAAAAAAAAAACTACAACAGACATTGGTACAAAATGTGACTTTCCCATATGAATCTGCCAGGTACTGTAACTTCAAAATATTATGCACCTGACAGGAGTATTTACATATTGCGTTCCTGGACTACATTCATATTTGCAGCTGGTTTAATACAGGGAAATTCTGGCTTCCCCAAAAGAATAAAATTGTAATCATGTGAAAACCTGGTTCAAACAAGAGTCATCAGCTAAAGTCAGTGGTATCACTTGGAAGGAAAGCAGCCTTGATTAAGACACAAGTCAAGGAAAAGGTCAAAATCTTTACCTGCAATAAAAATTGTGATTTAATACTCCTTCACTGCCATCCCCCAGCAAAATGGTTCTCACTTGCCTAGGGTCAATCTTCTCAATTTATATTTGAGAAGAAGTGATTTGATTTTCTTGAGTGTACTAACTTAAAGTGTCAACAGAAGTTGCCTAACAACTGCAGGATTTGTCTCCTTGGGCTTGTTGAAAGCAGCATTGTAAATTAAACAAGAAAACACTGTTATGCCCCAAAAGTAAAGGGGATTTAACAATGACATTACATTTATCTTATTCCTCTGTAAATTGTGTTTTGTATTAGATGTTGAATAGAACCTGATGAAACATCTGAAATAATTTGATTTCCTAATAATGAAAGAAATACTCACTAGGGATAAGATGTTATCCTTGTCTCTGCTTTCCTTGAAAAAAATGTGTCATTTTTCATGGAGTTTCTCTGTTCATTAAAGTATATAGATCCATTTTAAGAGGCATTTGTTCCTAGGTTAACACTCAGCATTTGGGAGTGGAGTTGTTTGTTTCTCTTTCAATGTTGTAAACTTTCTTGCTACTTTTCAATGGGGGAAAGTGTTGTTTGTTTTTCATTACATAAAAAGAAACCATTCAGATGGAGAGAAAAGTATCTCTCCTTACAGTCTTCTCCTCTAGAATTTTCTTTTTTTTTTTTCTGCAGCTTTTATGTAAATCATGGTATAGAAAATCCTAGTGAAAGACAGTTAAATGTACTGTTGACTCCTGTCCATTCTTGTGCTTATCATTCAGTGCTTGAATATTCTGCTGCTACTGGAGGCTTCTCTTCAGTTATTTAAAAATCTGATTCAGCAAGTGGTTGCAATGAAAGTTAAATGTCTGAATACCTCAGGTATTCGAATTTTAGTAAACTGCATTCTTCTGTTAACTCCTACACCTCTCACAGACTGAAGTTATAATTGTCTGACCCTCTGTGGTATCCTAAGGATGATAGGTATTGGTAGGTATTGGGCTGTCACTCCAGAAAAAGCCATTCAGAGCTATAGAAATGGCCACAAACAAATGCTGAGATTTTGCCTCTGTGTTGTGTTACAATAGGATTCCCTAAAACTTTCTGGTCAAGGAGTTTCTTCCAACCAGCACATTTGGTACACAGTAGAAGATGAATAATGCACTTATTATTTGCGTGTGTGCAGACAAAGCTTACAGAGAGGATTTTGTATATGACTGCTGCAAATAAAGCTCTACATCCATTGCATATGAAGATAAGTTAGTTTGGATTACCTACAAAATGCTGGTAAATAAGCTTTTTTTTTTTTTTCCCTATAGAAAAGGAAGATAATACTGAAGCTAGGAGAAAAATTAAGTATTAAAACTACTCCCTTACTAAGATAAGATGAGCATCTGAACATATTTTTGCAATTAGCATTTCAGTCATGGATAAGTTCCACTTAAATCTAATGGATTTTAGATCAGAACTCATGTGCTGTTAACACTGATAGTGCGACGTGTCAGGAAACATATCGTTGCTTTGATCAGAGCTCCATTCCATTAATTCCTCAATTATTTGCCCAAGGCACCTTGAAAATGGCTCCAGAAGACCCCACAACTTACCCAGTAGCAAAGTCCTGCCAGCTTCCATCTTCAGCCTGTTTAAAAACTTTAACAGCTACATCAGATGCAGGACTTCCTCTGACTGCATCCAGCACTTTCACCATAAGAGGGCATTTGGAATCAACAGAGCCATGGGAGACCTTGGGGAAAGGAGGAGAAGTTGTATAGGAACTGTTCACCAAGCCTGCAAAAACCTTCTCCCAAAGAAAAGATGGATTCTAACTGCAGAATTACTGTTCACTTAAAAGTAAGTTCTTTGTCAAATGCTAATTTGCAAACATCTATTTCTTAAGCAGAGTATCTTAGAGCTTTATACTGATAACTTCATTACACACACACATACTGCTTAGAGTTGCATGTGGCTCTAGGAAAATGTTATAAATTTATACCTTTATAATGAGATCACAAATAAGAAAATAGTGAATTCTTGTAAGTGCAGACAAAGTATGTTAGCTAGGAAAACCAAAAAAGAAATACATATGACATCATAAGGCTGAAAGAATATCCCCCTTTTAGGCTTCATTACACTATAAGGAATCCTTAGTCATACTTCAAAAATATTTTTTAGTGCTTTAGAGAAGCACTTGTTTGGCAAAGCTGCCTCTTTATTGAGGATATGGGGTGTGAGTCATGAACAGACAGAAACAAAGAGAAAAAAGGTCACACGACCTAGATCCCTGACCCTTCCATAATACCTTAAAATAGGTGGGTAAATGGCAAGAAAATAAAAAAGTTTTAAGAATTCTGAAGATGCTACTATAAAAAAACCCCCAGAAATAGCATTCTGGCAAAGCCTAATGGTTACAGAATTTCATGGATGATGAGGATGCCAGTCATCTAGAAAATCTAGATTATCATTCTTGTAATGATTGAGTTTGAATACAAAGAGACTCACCAGTGGTGCAGCTTCAGAGAAAAATACCAGTCCAGCTAAGAAAACAAAGAGTGCAGACTGAAAGGCCATTCTGCTTGCTATTAGTGAGCCTTGGAGCCAGCAGCCAGGAGCTGAGGGGATTTGGGATTTTATAGCCAATCCAACAACAAAACAGACTGCTTATTGGGTGCCCATATGACTCTAAAACTGCTGATTCTGATTATTTGCTTAGTAAATAGCCCAATCCTAGAGTCAGTGCATGAATAGCACTGCCATTGAAGTCAATGGAAGGACTGCAGGATCACTAGAGCAAAGAAAATAAGTAACGGACACAAACATGACCCTTGCCTGGGGAGATTACACTCATAGAAAGCCCTCCACAAAATAACACAAATGACCTTTGTTTACCCAGAAATCCAACCAGTTCTAGGAGAACTCCTTTACCTTGCCCTCAGGTTGTGCATGATAATGCCCCAGTGCTTTCTCTGCACCTGCCCCATGTTTCTTCTCAATATATTCAGCTCCTTCTGAGGATCAGATCCCACATACGGATGCAGACTCAGTATATGGGTGATGGAGTCTGTTCATTGTCTGGCTCAAGCAGTGCTGGATTCTCAGTCAGTCTCTCTGCTTGTTGGAAAGGAGCAATGTCTCTGTTTTGAGACACAAGTTAAATGGAATCTGACAAAATCTGCCACCCACCCCAAGTTCCTAATGACTCATCTTGCCCAATCTTCAGGTAGACACTGAGGTCTCCTCTTAGTCACTGGGAAAAGACCTGTAGAGATCTGTCCCCCTGGGAAGCTAAAGGTCTCAGAAAGGTGAAATGAGTCCCCTTTTGCACCATGTACCCTAGAAGAAGCTAAGGCAGCCAGAAAAGATTGGTAGTTTTTGTTAACATTTGGCTAAGGTTCTAGTTGCTAAAGCCTTATTATGCTGGGAATGTTACTCTTACATGTACATTTCTACATTTCTACATTTCTAATTACAAATGTACATTTCAGAGGTTTTTCAGGGGTGAACTCGGACCCAGCCTAAGTTGGGAGAAGTCATCTGGGGGAGATGGCAAGGTATAACTGATTTTCTTCAGCTGCATTACAGAAATTGTCCATACTGTACCTTGTGCTAGCTGAGAGACAAAGAAACCGCCCTGCTTAGCAGTTCCTTTTCCCCATATCCTAAACAACCCTGAACCCACACTTCTCAGGAGCTGGCACTCATTTTTTACTGATTTCACAGCATTCTAACAAAAAGCAGTTTTTCTCCTTAACTCAAATAAGATTATGATGAAGTTCTTAGAGAGAGATCATGGATGGTATTCTCCAGAGACTTTCATGCCTTCAGGCTGCTTTATGCAGTTTTTCTCTCTAGGCAAAGTTGATTTTTGAGAAAAAAAATCTGTAATACAATAATCTCCTGCACTGGGATCAAAGTGCCCTTTGTCCTTACAGCAAAGCAGGCTGATACGTAGGTAACATTCTACACACACTTTGCCTGCACGTAAAAGTCAGTGCAAGGTGCCCAGAGGTGACAAACCATGCTGCAATCTAGTGCTTGTGGGTTGTATTCAGATCTTGGAAAGTTAAACACTGCTCCTAGATCTGCACACCAAAATATTACCTCATTATTTTGTTCTCATTATTTGGGAATATTTCTCTGGAGAAATGCAGCTTTGTATGTCTGGAAGAGAAATTATCTGTATTCTAGGGCGAGTAGGCTGTCCTGTGTTTTGCTGTCAGCTGTTCTGCAAGGAAATAATGCCAAGGAGTTAATTATATTGGCACTTGTCTGCATGAGAAATCGCTCTCCTATGGGACAGTTACTTAAAAAATAATGATTTTCTTCTAGGTTTTCCTGCAAAGTAGCAGTTTCTGAAAAATCAGCTCTACAGGGACAGTACATTTCAGCTGTCCATATTATCTATTTTACTTCCCTCTTTTATAAAATTGACCTTTGGCAGCTGTTTTTTAGAGTGAATAATGAGCATGAAAAATTCTAACCCCAACATGATTTTTCTTCCTTGTCCTTCATTTGCTGTTTTTTTCAACTCCCAGCATCCCATATATAACTCAGACAGGGATTCTTTGGCTACTAGCAGGGACACCAGTCTGAGTGGAAATTAGACTTTGTGCAGTTGTGAATCTCCATTCACACATTTTGCACACAACTAGATTATTTCTATAAATTCTAAGATATAGGTGGACTCAGTGAGAAGGTAAAAAAAAAGTATCCATTGCATCTCTGGTCATGAAGCATCTAGAATTTATATAGAATTCTATTAGAATCCCATGTGAACCTAATTTAAAATTACTATAGCCTAGTGAAAGCAATGCTAGGTAGATCTTCCTCCTTCCATCGTCAGCCTCAACCTAGTACCACAATATGGTAATATTTTCTATAAAATGTATGTGAAGGCTCAGGGATTTGGAACAGCAGCTGAGAAAGATGAATCTCCCTTGGTAGAGAATCAAAACTTGATTGTGGGAGGGAAAAGGAGAAAGAGGATGGGTAACTGCTGAGCATCCAACCGGTGCTGTCTGACTGTTGTCTGTCTGCTTTTGTTAAACCTTTTCCGTGCAATGGGGTTCCGAAGCTTATAAACTGAATAACTTACCTTGGATAAAAAATAAGAGAAGGTGAAATGAAAAGGGGCTGAGCTCTGAGATATAAGTGGGGCTGGGAAACTCTAGGCTTTCCAAAGGAGCAGAGAAGCTGCCATGAAGAGGGCAGTCCCCAGAGACTGCTAGCAGGATACTTGCCACGGTAAAGTGGTGCAACACAGAGCCTTAGCACAGAGCAGTAGCATAAATGTCCCTTTGTAAAAAAAGACTAAACAGAGTTACTGAAAACTCAACAGAAAGAGATTTTTAGGAATCCTGGTGTGGAAGAAGCTGTAGGGCTACGTAGCTAAAACAGAGATAGTAAAAGTCTATGCAGCGCAAGTATCTGGGATCTAGGGGACACGTGAAACCCAGGAGAAGGGGTGGACACCCAGCACACACGGTGATTAGGGTGCTGGAGAAGAGAATGGCCAAGAGGCCCTTGGGGTTACCCAGTAACCTCAGCTTTATGGAAGCCAGCAAGTGTGAGACCCTTGGTTATGGAAAAATTTAGATAATCTTCAAATATGTGAATGCTTTAAGGCTTATCTGAATTCCAAATAAATTGAAGTTCATCTCTGAAGAATTAGGATTAATGCCTATTTCTAATGAAAGCATGTTCCCTGCTTGGAAGCCTTACAATGTTCAGGTCAAGAGCAAACATGTCCCACTAATACTCTTGTTTATGTCAGGGATTTTTCCCACTGTGCTGTAGTATTTTTCTCTCTCTCTTCTGTGTAGTCTCACACACTTCGGCTTGTTTTACATAGATAAGCTCCTTATTCTCTGCTGCATTCCCTTCTATTTGGCTTTATTTAGAAAGCCAACTGCTTCAACATGACAAAATGCTCAGACAGCCTGGAATACCTGACTTCTACCATAAAAACCTGTAAGCTTCTCCTGTGACATGGGAATGAAAGGGCCTGATAAATGGTAAGCCATTCAGTAATCTGGATAGAATTCCCTAGTACTGTTCAAAGAATTAATGAATTCCTGGGCTCTGAAAAAAATCCTTTCTACAATATGGAGACCTGAATGTGACACCTTTTTTTCACTTCCCCGGAGTAACATTCCATAGGGACTTACAGGAAAAAACCTGAGATTTACCTCTCAAAGGAGGTTTCCTGAATTTTCTGAACTAGAGCCAAGAACTCTATGAGTTTTTCTTCAGGTGTCTGCCAGCTGAGTTGCTGTGGCAGAGCTCTGGCACGGAAGGAGAGTGCTCAATGCAGTAACTGCTTGAAGCCAGTGAGAAATTTTCTCTTGCTTTCACAATTTGCTAATTATATAACGTTTCCCCTCTCTGCAAAGCCAGGGATAATGCTTTTCTAATTAATAAATGTGCTTAGGGAGGTTCATGTTTGAGCTTGAATTTCAATTTTTAAAGAATGGTATTAAAAATGGTGGCATTTCAGGATTGAGTGGTGTTTGTGTGTTTATCAGCCTTTTGCATTTTCATTTTCACTGAGGAGTATGTTTGTATTCCCAGTTTTAAAGATCATTCTCAGATTTCTTTGTTCATAGAACTAACACTGGCTATTTTAATTGGAAGTAAGGAAACACTACTGATCTTATGCAGAAAAATAAGAAAAATATCCTTATTTTGTATCTTGACTCAAATCCAGTTAATTCAAAAATGAGGAAGTGGATACTGCTAACAAACGATTTTGAAGACAGATGGGTTGGGTTGGTCTTGAGGTATAAAATCACAGGTTTTTTATCATTTCCAGGATTGTCTCCAAGCAGCATCCTGGGACATAGCTCAAAGTCCAAAAAAAGAAACATATAAATAGATGATTCTTGCTTTAGGTCATTTGTAATGTATGAATTCACCTGGCACCTGCTCATCTCAGCAGGCTTTTGCTCTGAAGCATTTAAACTCCAAGGTCACTGGGCACTGATCGTTACTACTTCATAAGCTACCCCTATAGGTCTTGTGATCGCTCAAAAACAAACTTCTGTTACTCAACTTTAATATGTATTCATGTCTACATACTAATCTAACAGTCTAGACAAGTGATTTAAAAAAAACCCCCCTAATTCAGTTTATGCACAAAGCTAACCGAATATCCTTGTGCCAGCCTTAATATTTCCTGTGTCTGAAAGATGCTGGAACTTGTCACAAGTTCAATGTTTCTAAAGGTCAATCTATTTATTAGTAAAATGATTAGGTGGTTTATATTTTAAATTTATTTTTTGCTCCATTCTTACAGTAAGACATACATAATAAATCTATAACATGATGCAAATGTTTGTGATAGCAAAAAAAACTTAACGGAGGTCACTATTTTCCTAGGGTCTTGGCTAGGCTCTTTTGGGACCGTATGATATTTTTAAGTGAATTTCCATCAATTATCAATTTGTTCTCAGTGGACTGCAGATGTCAAATGATTAATGAAGAGCAGACATGACAGTGAAAATCTTCCTCCAGCTATAACGACCAAAAGAGGTTCTGTAGGGTTAAATTATGTTCTTTTCTTTGGTTATATATATTTGCTAAGCTATTGCAGCTCTGTACTTTGTTCATCATCTTGCTGTTTAAGATTGTAAAATGCTGAGTCTAGGGCACTTCATTCTGGTACCTGAATACAAATAGGCGTGAGGAAATGCCTGTTTTTCCACCATGCAGGGCCACACGGGTAGGCTCCTGAAAAGCTTCTACAAATTTGCACAGGGCCAAATTAGCCATTGGTTAATGGCTAATCATCCTATAATGTCATTTGAATTCCTCAAGTCTCTGTTTAGTGGAGGTCATTGTGGATACAGGTAGCTCACCACATGGACACACATGGATGCAGCTTCCATGTGAACTGTGGCTGATGTGCCCGTGAGTGCCTTTGCACTCTGTCATGTGTCCTGGGCAATCCAGACCACATCTCCCTCCTGTCCATCTGTCCCACCCTGTAATGAGATCCCCATTTTTCAACAGAATCCCCTGGGCATGTTGTTGAGTGGGAAGTTACCAAGTGACAGTGACAGTGACACATTTATGCCTTTCTTTTTATTAACTGAATTGGTACCTGCTTCCTGCCAAGAGCTCTGACAAAATGCTATACTAACCATTTTATCTCATGAACAGAACTCCTGTATCCACCACGGGCTTCACTGAACTTTGGCATCACCTTCCAAGCATATTTACCAGTGTCACTGGGCTGACAAAACCAAATGAATGCCCCATGAAAATAGATATGAGAGGAAACAGTCTTGTATCTTGTAAGAGATAAAAAGAAAAAAAGTGTTTCAAAAGGGAAGGGACAGAACAGATCACGACCCTATGTACAATACATTAATAACCTCTGCATTTCCTTTTTTCTTTTTTTTTCTTTTCCTCAAATTTTAAAGACAAGAATAAAGTATAATACAACATTTCAGGGAGAAAAACTTAAGGGCTAGACACTTTTGTGGTGTGGAACCAGCAGAAGAAAAGTGTTAATAGCTATTGTAGACAAGCCACTGGTCTTAGATTTTTTAGCTTCCCTGAGCCAAAAGCTCTTGCTAGTTCTGCCTGTAGCAGATGTGAAAGCTAGGTCTGTGATCTGGGTAGGAAATACTTGGTGAAGTTGTACTAAATAAAATAGGAGTAGCATTGAGGTAGTGCTTCTCAGCATGTTACCCACACACTGAGATAGTTTTGTACCCTTTGAAATGCAGTGGGGTACATGAGTCAACAGGAGCTTTACTGGCTGTTATTCCTTGGTATATTGTAAAGGAAAACCTTGCTTGTGTATGTAAATACACAAACTGTCCAGCGTCCTTTCCACATGAACTGCTGCGTGCCTCACATAGTGGCAAACACAGATTGCTGCTTTAAATGGATGGACAAAGTCAACGTGTGTATACTTTTCCATGATTAAGGCTCCGTGGTTGTATCCCCCTTCACCTTCTGGCAGCCAAGCTGGGAGACTGAATTCCAATCACATAAGAGATACATGCTCAGGTTTATAGAGTGCAAGATTGTGAATAGTTCAATGCAACACTTGCTGCAGAAAAAAATAGCAATTTCTTTTCTCACTATCTCCGCACTAGGTTCAGAACACCTCCTGTAGCACAAAATTAAAATAAATATCAGCTGAGCCTACGGCTTAGCAGTATTTATGAGTGTTGTGCCGCTGTTCTAGATCTACAATCACAGCTGTTACAAAATCTGCTTTTTGCAGTTGAGGTGTGTTTTATCCCTGCCCTGTGTCCATGTGTACTCTTTCTGGGGAGCATTTAGCTTTTCTTTATTGGCCTGCATAGTATATAGGCCCCCACATACCATTGCTGAAAAACTGTTCAGTCTCTGGACTGTTCAGGACTTTTTCTGCATCCAGGTAAGCTTTATCAATAATGGTAGAAAAGCAGAGGCTGTCGTGTCTTTAACACAAACTCAAGCAGAGCAACAACCATCTTATCCAACAGACCCTCTATGTGTCATGCAGTGTGTATCGTCCAGGGGGTGAAACAGCAGCTGGCTTACTGCAGCCAGTTAGGTCTCTGCTAGAGTCAAGAAAAATGATTA
This sequence comes from Falcunculus frontatus, assembly GCA_013398115.1. NCBI lineage: Eukaryota > Metazoa > Chordata > Aves > Passeriformes > Falcunculus > Falcunculus frontatus. The sequence continues at coordinate 213,145 of VZRV01003796.1, forward strand.
TTGCCCATACTCAGGTCAAAAAGGTAGGAAGTTTGAGTTCCTGACTCCCAACAGCTTGCTTTACAAACCTGGAGTCCACAGAGCGATTTTAAGTATTCTATAAAAAAAAACACTCTGCGAGTGGAGTGATCCACAGTGCTGGATGAGCATGGAGCTATTGGGGAATTATTCCCACTGCTCACTCTCATGAGGTGTGGAGGTCAAGTATGAACTGAGATTGCTGTACTGCCCTTCTAACAGCAGTTCCCAGACCAGACCACTCCTGCTCCTTGTCATCCCCGCCTCCATGCAGAGCTGATCTGGGCTGAATACGAGGCCTGCTGCCTTAAGGAGGCAAGGAAGTGCCCTCCCTGTTCGTAGGGCAGCATTATGGTCCCTTCACTACTACACAATGCAGTGCACAGTATCCCATGTCTTCCTGAAAGTCCATCACAGCTCATAATATTGGAGCCACTGGAAACCAGCTTAGGGAAATATGTACTGGTAAACTAAATTTGTTTAATCCCCTTCATCTCTGTGATTTTCTCCTCTAAGCGTGATTCAAAAGAATTTTAATCCCTCTCATGTAGGCCAGAGAAGGCACCGAGGCCAGCAGCTTGTCCACACCTAGCAGAACAGTTGCCACACTTTATGTTCACATTCTGCCTTTAAAAACTCTCAAATATGGCCAAATAGACAAGTCCTTAGAATTGCTAGGATGCCTCAAAAGGCTTTGAAATGCCAGATCAAAATCCTTACCCACTCTTGCTAACAAGCATTCTCCCTCAATAGAGGACAAAAGACTCACGCACTCCCAATGACTTTCTTTATTCCGTTCTCTTTCTTGCAATTTAAAAGATTCCCTCTGTCCTCAGTATTGGACTTCACTACACTGTTGGCTACTGCTTTGTACTGATGATTTCCAATGAGCTTGACATCATTAGCTATTGGGCTCCTGGTGGCAAGGAAAAAAGTAGATTTTAGCTTTTTCTTTAAAGATGACACTCAGCAAGTAGGTGCTTTAATCTTTGAAAAATGATGAAAGAAGCATACCCTGAAGTGGGAAAAACCAGCAAATAACTCCAGCCCACGACTATTATCTGGGGAATATTTGACTATAGACAGAACTGTAGATCTTTTATTAGTATCAACTTGATGAGTCTATTGAAGTTCCTCCACAAAGTACAAAAAGTCACATGAAAAGAGGAACACATACTAATTTTGCTCTTTCTTTGTGCCATTATGTGAGGAAGGCTGTAAATAGCAGAAGTGTGTAATTGCAAGTCACACTCCTTTCTGTTGAGCAATTTGTCTTTTTTTTTTTTTTTACACCCAGGGTTGCCATGCAGAAGTTGGGGAGATCTCAGCGCAGGAAAGCACTGGCTTATGAGACTTTTTACCCCCTCTGCCTGAAGTGCAAGCACATCCATGTGCTGCATACATCCAGCTGGTTTGCGGATGGTGGATTTATTTCCTGCACAAGTGCAAAAGTGCTCTCGTAACCAGCAAAGGTGTAATTGCTTTGAGAAAACACCCCCTGGGTGCTTTTGAAAGGCAGAACTCCTCTGGCTGTTCCTTGCACACAGCTGCCCAAAACAGTAGGGAAGAGGTAACAGAGCTCTCTATTCTACCCTTCCTCTTTGCCTGTCCATCAACTCCTTCCTGAGGGGACACTGTCCTGTGGCCCATGGCAGGGCACCCAGCAGCCATGGAATTCTGCAGGTCCCTTGGACAGACCCCTGCCACTGTGTTTTGTTTGGCCTAGGGATGAAGAACTCCAGCAATCTGGAGCAGAGTCATGTTGCGGTACAAAGAGCCTCTCTTAAACGAGGAGCATGGGTCTGCACAAGCAGGACTTGGCTGCTCAGTTTCGGAGCAAAACATTACTGTAAAAACAAAACTGACAAAAAAAAGCTGTGTCCTTGGCTGAAGATAAACCCAGCAAAGCAAATTCAATCCTTTTAAAATGTAAATATTAATTTAAACTTTAATTTTAACAGCACCCTTAAGTCTGTTGCCCTTTGGCTGGAATACCTCCCCTCTTTCCTCTGCTGCTGGGCAGCACTGCTGGGATGGGAGCCCATCCTTTCCACAACATGGGGAACGAATTGCTCAAGGTGGGAGGAAGCTATCTTCATAGGAGGCTTGTCTCTGGTATGTTCAAAGGAAAAGGCATCCAAGTTGGACTACGGGGAAGAATCTGCTGAATGCCCAACAGGCTGTGCAGTCTCACCTGGCACCCCAAGATGCAGCTGAGCCTGGCTGTTAAGCAGCTTTTAGCATGTCTTTGAGCTGTCTCTCTGCCCCAGACTCACAGCAGCACTGCAAAAGATGATGCCTTATCTGACTGCTCAACTCTGTAGTCAAGAAGCACAGGAAAAGGAAAAAGGTAAGAAAAAGAATGAAAAAAAAAGGTAAGAAGGAGGTGGAAAGAAGATGCTGAGATACAAGGAGCATGGTGTCAGGCACCTAAATCTACCTCTTTTGTAAAGTTTATGAAAACAGCCATACCTAAGAGAGGCCCCAGGTACGCTGGCACTCTGTTGGGTGCAGAATGTATCTCAAAGATAGGACAATGAAGGCCAGTGGGCTCTGGGTAGGAATCATTGCTGAAGGTTAACACCCTCCTGCACCTCTTCTGAGCATCTCTGTGACATTGTGGATCTCCCAAAAATATGATGACTGCTGTTTGACCCACCAGTTAAGAATATTTTCCAGTGCAGCAGTTTTGGCCCAATGGTCCTTTCTTCCACATCCCCCCTTCTGATGATGCATGATTTTAATGGAGTTTGTGGACATGTGTGTCTAGACTAATCTTGTGTTTCCGTGAGTAAAATTTACTAATTCTTATCAACAATGTAATTTGCCCAAATGAGCTGTACTTGGGGCAACTTGAAATTCAGGTGTCTATACTTATATTGTGCTGAAAGGCACAATTCCCAGTACCTGGGAAACCTGTTTTGCCTGCTCAGAGAGGGACCTTTTTCCATCTCTGCCCAGCAAAGAGAGGAATTTTAAGTCAACTTGGCTTTCCATCCTCAGTTTGTAATTCTGTTGCTAAGTGGCAGTGAAAGAAGATTATCGGATCACAGATTAACAGAAACCTCTATTCAGTGCTCTTGTGTAATTATACATTTCAGTTACTTATTTGAGAACTGAGCTTTAGCTTCTGTGCTCCTACCTCCGCCTCAGCCCTCCAGGGATTTTTATCCTCAGGGTCTGATCAGGAGCCTGATAAACTGGCCTTTCCTTTCAACACCTAGCCTCTGCACCCTGGGGTGGCTCCGCCTATGAGAGCACCCCGAGGGTCTCTGTTCTCAGGGGGTCTCAGAAACTAAAGTCCTACCCTAGTCTTTCTGAACGATTTATTTTGGGAGAAAGCAGGAAGGGTATATAAAATGGTTTAAAGAGTTCAGACCCTTCAGAGGTCACCCATTTGCTTCCCCCACTAATAAATTCCCCATTTCTTTCTTTCTTTCCAAGCTAATATGTTCCACTCTCTCAGGCAAAAGTGGTCAAGCAGAATCAGAAAGTGGAGGAAGACACAAGCCTGAGTGCCCAAGGTAATTATTAAATGTTAAAGGTGAACCTCTGGCAGAAATTGCTTAGACTGGGGTTTGAGTGGAATACAGTGGAAAGGGCACAGAAAAATCAGGAAATAGCATATCTGACTAGTGTTGGGAATGCAGACAGAAAAGGAAGGAAAAGTCTGGGAGGGAGATGTAGTGTGTTAGCTGTAAGGAGAAGGTGGTAATACACAGCATGTACATTCATAGAAGCGTGAGGAGCAAAGGCCTCCTTATGTAGGAAAAATTTTTCATTATTTTAAGTAGAAAAGCTGCACCAGGGAGAACCATGCAAGGAAGAGGAGACAGAAGAAGGGCAGAGCTGTGTGGGGACCCATCTCTGTGACTGAGCGGGAGGAAAGAACATGAGCTGAGCATTTAACAGGAGCAGGGAATGGGAGTGGTTGGAGGAATTGCCTGGCAAAAATATAAGTAAAAGGAAGGAATGGCATGGAGGGATGGTGAGAAACAAGACCTGCAAAAACAACAGAAGGGAAGGCTGTGTGCGGGGAGAGAGGATACACTTTCAGGAGGTCATGGACACAGACTGTCATGCAAATAAAACACAGAAACAGAAAGAAGCAATGTATAGAAAAGCAAATCTGTTGGGAGTTCAATATACCTGCTTTACAAGGGATTGGCATTTTCAATGGCTTGCACTTAAGTCTCTAAGGGAAGCAGTAACTCAACAACAAACAAGGCTGGATAATATCTTCTGAGTCAGTCTCTGTGTTTCAAACTGTAGCTGACGTTAAACACATGCTGCCCCTGTGCCTACTCAAGACTGTGTTTGCTGGACATCCTGTTTTACAGAACTCTTTGCAAAGGAGTTTGGCTTTTTTGGTTTCAAATTTTAGAAGGAATGAATACACACCGTCCTTTATTTCTGAAGAACTTGTGTAATTCTCCTGTCAGCCCACTCTGCTGTAGCTTTGCATGTAATTTCTCTTTGGAGGTAACTGTGCAGTTTCCAAACAGGACACTGGGCTCGCTAAGATCGGTTTTACCTCAGTGGCTGGATCAGGGTAACTACTGCCTGGAGTAGTGGGTCCACAAATGAAACTCCTCTTTCTGGGATGAAACAGCTGTTCAAACACAAGATAGACATTCATTTTGTGGCTCCTACACCAGAACAGATTTTTCCTATGTATATTATGGGTCTCCTTCAGACTCAAACAAGAGAATTGGCAAACTGCAGGAGGTGTTTGCTGCCCATGAGATTTGGGCACAGCACCCTGGATGAGGACAGGATATTTCTCCCTTGGTTTCCACAACATCCAAATCAATTAGGATCTGAGACACGGTTTTTTTTGGAATTTTAGTCTGAGAGCTGAATTGACTTAATCATGACAGTACCCAGGGATCACTCCAGAAGGGCCTGGGAGAGCTTGCCATGTGGAGATGGTGGAAACCAGAGAAGTGAGCAGGCAGATGAACCAGCTTGTACTTCTGAGCAGTGATATACAGCTTGTGATTGTTGACCACGTGAGCAGACTGCTTTTGGGGAAAAAAAAAAAAAAGGTTTTGCTTAATATCAGGTAGGGCCCCTTCTTCTTAAGTTATTCTGGAAGGAAGAGAAATACTCTTCAAAAATAGAGAGCATTCTCTTTTCATTCCTACAGACATCCTGCTGTTTTTGTGGTTAGTCATCTGCAGTCTAAACTCCAACTTTGACCAGAGTTATCAAAAACTAAATTGCTTGTACCCATGAAAAATAAATTACTAGGACAATGGCAGCCTTGCTGTTTGCCAGAGCATTCAGTTATGACAGGATGACTAATTTATCCCTTACCTTGTAATTATGTACGTTCCCCTATATGACCGATGTGATTTACAGAAACTCCCATTAGAATGACACTTGCCTCTCATCCCAGGCTGTGCTCTGCCCACAAGGAAAGAAACTTCTGGACTCTCTCATGGTGTCCTCGCCAAGATGTTGAGGAAACTACCAAGAGGACCCTGATGCAGCAAACACAAAAGTGCCTTCATGGCAGAAAGGGTCTAGTCTTGACCCTAGGTCAAGTTTAGTCTCCTCTTACAAATCTTCCAGAGTAGTGAGATGGAAAAAGAAAGAAGCACCAATAAAAGAAAATCTGATTTCTGTGGAAAAACTATAAAGCATGGACAGAGAAAAGAGGTGGAAAACACACTGTTTGCAAGCAGAAAACAAGACTCTTCTTTTTCTGAGGGGACATCCTGCGCTGTTTTGTGCAATATTTTCTCTCAATCTCTTCTTAATTTTTGCTGATTAAAAAAAAATCAGCATCCATAATAGGTCCCTTTCTAGAGATGTCATTGGTAGGTTGTTCCTTTGACTTAGGGTGACAGCCATACAGAAACCACCACACAGTGAACTGTCGTGCTGGGATGCCTTTTTGTCTCCTCCTGTAGCTTGACTCATCACCTGTATAAGCCCAGCGCATGGGTAGAGCTATCTCAGGTTAAAACTGTGCAAAGCTGAGAAGAAGAAGAAGAGTGATGGAAATGGGGATGGAGACATTGCTCTGGCATTACTTGATGATTAGAGTGCTGATCCCTCAGGGCACTGTTTGTTAGCTGCAGTTCTATCTATCAGGTTGTGTATTGTTTCTTTTTAATTATGGCATGCGTCAAAACTTCTGAAAGAAAAATGCTGTAAGAGAGTCCTAAGGGATTCATCTTTTGAGAGCAGGAAAGTGTTGGTATGTTGCCAGAGAACGTCTTATTTAAGAGATCAGCGACCAACCTGGAAAAATCGTTATTTGGAAGGGATTTGTTACCTACACGAAAGGAAGCACTAAAAAAGAGAGGTATTGCAGTCCAGGACCTTGTCCTTTGTTCCCATGGGGTTTACTGAGCCCAACTGGTTAGATTTTAATACCACTAACGACGTGTTTGTAACCGAACCAAAAACCTTTCAGACGCAACGAGGCTGGAGCGGTGTCCCCGACAGTCGCGTGTCGTGCGAGGGCTGTTCCGCAGCCGCTCCGCTGCCTGTCCCTTGCAGAGGTGTCCGTGGCACCTCGTTCCGCGTGTCGCCGTGTGACCCTCCCGCAGCCCGGCCCGGCTGCGCCTCCCGCATCCCCGGCAGGCAGGGGACACGCGGTCACGAGCTGCCACCTGGCGGCCTCAGGCACCGCTCGCCTCCTCCTCACACCCTTGGGCCTTTTCCTCCGTTCTAGGAAAAGTACTTGCTGTTTTTGTTGGTTTGGTTTTGGTTCCGAGGCAGTGGGGCAGGAGTTTTCCTGCACAGAAGGAGGGCCAATGGTATCCTGGGGGGCAACGGGAAGAGTGTGGCCAGCGGGTTGAGGGAACTATCTTCCTCCTCCAGTCAGCCCTAGTGAGGTCAAATCTGGAGTGCTGCACCCAATTTTGAGCTCCTCAGTACGAGAGAGACAAGGAGATACTGGAGAGGGCCTTGAGGATGATTTGGGGTCTGGAGCATCTCTCTTATGAAGAGAGACTGCAGGAGCTGAGCCTGTTCAGTCTAGAGAAGACTGAGAGGGAATCTCATTAATGCATGTAAATATCTTAGAGACAGGTGTCAAGAGGATGGTGCCAGACCCTTTTCAGTGCCCAGACACAGGACAAGGAGTAATGGCCACAAACTAACACTCAAGTTGTTTCACTTCGACGTGAGGAGGAACCTCTTTCCATTGAGGGTGGCAGAGCACTGGAACAGGTGCCCAGGGAAGTCATGGAGTCTCCCTCTCTGGAGACATTCAAAACCCACCTGGACACATTCTTGTGCAATCTGGTCTAGCTGACTCTGCCTTGGCTGGGCATTTGGAGTAGATGATCTCCAGAAATCCTTTACAACCCTAACAAGTCTGTAATTCTGTGAAAGAAATATTTAATGGTTCTGCTTTGTGAAATGTGCTATGCCTTTGGTGCCTCCTGGGAAGCAGCTGGTCATCTGTTGGTAATAAAGAATATGAACCAATTCTCGTATTTTCTTTTCACTGACACCAGGAAAAATGTCAGCCATTCCTCTGTTACTGTGATTCAGAAGCTTATCTGTGGTGGCAGACAGAGCCAAACATAAAAAAATATTCCACCCCCCCCGCCCAAAAAAAAATTCTGTTACCAAAGTAAACAAAAAATATATATGCTGAAGGCAGATTTCCCTTCCCTTTGAAAGCCTGGATTTCTTTCCTAATGCTCTGCAGACAAACTTAATGCACTTAGATATTGTCAAACTCCAACTCGTCTAAACAAAAAACCACGCAGTCTGCTGGATGAGTGGGCGGCACTGTTGAGTATTTCAATTCTTGTTGATCCTTTAATCTGGCTGTAGAGCACAGCAGGAAAAGGTAGATGTGGGAGAGAAACAAAGAGGGGTTATCTGAGGGGCAGGGCCTTCCAAAGGAGGCTCTCTCTGAAATGAACCCTGGTGGTACTCACTGCTGATTTATTTGTGGTACAAATCCCTTCTAGTGCAGCAAACATTCCTCACAGAGTATTTCTCCCTAACATACAGCAGATAATTCTGTAAACTCAGACTGAGCAGTATGTTCAGCACATTCTCTTCCAGAAACAATTTAAGAAATAACAGCTTCTCTGTTATTTCTCATACTCCTTCCACATGATATTGTGACACATACTGTGTCACATTGTCCTTTTCTGCTAATCTCAAACTTCAGCTGATGCAGTAAGAGAGCCTCAATTTGTGTTTACAGCAGAACCTCACTGCTTGGGGCTTTCTACCTCAAGTTATTTTATTGCTCCTCAAACCACATCACATCAAGAATGTTTTTGTTCCATTCATGTGTTTCAAAATTATTCTTCTTCTTTTGTCCTAGGTCAGAATACTCCTTCCCAGAGAAACACCTGAATAAGATACCTGAGTAAAGACACTCTGGGACAGCATCATGTTCTGCCCTTCCCTTTGGATTTTGCACTGTGGATATAATGTCCTGGCTCAGTCCTTTCCTTGCCCACCCCCAGCCTACTTGCTGACAGGACAATGTGAGCAGCAGAAAGGCCTCGACACTTTGCAAGTGCTGTTCAACAACAACTAACACATCCCTGTGTTAGAAGCACTGTTCTGGTCATAAATGAAAAGCAGAACCACAGGAGCTCTATGAAGAAAATTAATTCTATCCCAGCCAAAACCAGTACAGTGGGATGTCAGACTGCACTACAAATTATCAGTGTGACTTGTGGAAAGGGGATCACAATAAAGGGGCGAGATCTTTGGTAAATGATACACTGAAATACTTCTTGCAAATGTGTTAGTGGGTGTCTTGAAAGTTTATGATTTTTTAGCGGAATGTTTGTTTAAATACCGCCTTCAAAAGACTTCCTTAATCCTTAAACAGCCAACTATACTTCCATACTGACCTGGATTAATTTACAAGTCAAATTTTATTGTGGTTGCTTTCCCAGCTCCTGTTACTGTGTTTTTGTCAACAGGTCCAAGGTACTTGTATCTTCTTTTAATTTGACACTGCTTTGCAGGACTTTTCTTGAATTTGAAAGGACAGGAACACAATGGAAAAAGGTGAGGATTTAAAGGCAGCTAAGTTTTTTCTTACAACCCTACCTTTCAAAAAAAAATTACCCTTTGTGTCTCAAGTATTTTGAACTAGTCTTTTGAAGCAACACAAGCAGAGCGAGCTAGGAAATTTATCAGAGTTTGTAGTGATAATTGACTCTATTTAAGTTGTAAGGGGAATTTCCATGTGAGAGAAGACCTTGTTCAGTTCTAGTCTATCTTCCCTTTCTTTGATAAGAGCATCCTAACTAACATAAAGGGTGCTGTAAGGTCACTCTGTTTGGACTTGCTTCACATGGTATCAAATATTTAAATGCTCATTAATTCAAAGAACAGGGGTGTGAGAATGACCCTGTGCTCCTTGCTCAGGACACGTCCTTGAGATCAGTTCCAGCCTGTTTACCTGCTGTAGTCTGGACTTCATCTGCCCCAGGTGACAGCCATTTAGCCAAAATGCAGGAAGCTCAACTACTAACGAATTCCACTAGCACCACCTGGAAAAGGGTATTTGAAGCATTTTTTTACCTATCTGACACTAAATGTAATTTGCTTGCTTGCTTAGGCGCTTGAAAAACCCCAAACAGAACCCTGACTGATATGGTTTTGTTTGCTTGTGTTAGGGAAAAATATTTTATTCCAGTAAGGCAGAGTATAGAGAGTTCCAAGTTACCAGGACTATGAAAAATCAAATACTCGTATTAATCTGTATTTCATCTCTCCCACATCTTTCCCACAAAACCAAGGTAGGATGGATAACAAGGCAACTTTTCTTTAACAGATCTATTATTTTGACAGTACCTCTCCTGGGGTTCTGATTCAAAAAGGGTGTGAGAGGCTTTCTGTCTTTTCTGCTGTTGCAAAAATCAAGCTTGCTGGTTACAGAAGTGTAACACAGGATGATAAACAACAAAACAGGGCACACAGGGCAAATCTGTACTAGCTGTGTCACTGACAAGTGTGTGATAGATCACGTGAGATGCATCACCTGAGAGATGAGATTTTGGCTCCATCTAAAAGCTGACGCCGTAAGCAGATAATTCCTACTTGGAAGCTCTCCTTTTAGTCTTATTTTCAAGAAAGAAGTAATTGGTAATACTTAATGAATAATAATAATAATATTAAAAGAGTAAATCTGCCTTATGTTAGAGAGGCAGTGCTGGGAGCTTTTCATGAGGGGAAGAAATCTAGGGAAGCAAGGAAGGTACCAGCTTGACCAGAGTGGGTGGCAAGAGAAGGTGGCAAAAGCATCCAGCTGGGATGGAGGTTGTCCTGGGCTATCACAGCTTTGCCCCTGGTACCCAGCCCAGGGTTTGTGCCCTCCTGCTGTGCAGTGCCATGCCACTGCCACTCAGCTACTTCCAGCAGCTCAGTGTCTGCCACCATCCCATGTCCCACAGCTGTTTGGGAAGCTGGATACAAGGCCTGAGGGAGACCCATCAGCTGGTACCAGCACTGTCTGCTCAAACTCCTGCTCTCCCCCAGGGTTTAAGCTTTAGCCACGCTCCAAAGATCTTGGATAATCATTAGCCAGGGAATCAATACTGTTTGTTGCGTAATCATTGTGAGGTGATATCTCTGAGTTCTATTTGTTCTAGCAAGTAACAGATAACAGATCTAAGAGAAATAGTTTGATGAAACATTTGAAACCTAGGTCAGAAACCACCTTGGAGCTGAGATGGGGAGGCTAGAAACCCTCCTGCTTCCCCAGCACCCAGTAGAACAAACTTTGCCATGTGTTTTTCCCCCAACATGTCCACAGCACCTTCTGGATGCACTCCTACCATATGGCTGAAGACACTTTCTGTTACATATTTCAAGGAAATGAGTATTTCAGGGCAATTTTAAAACCAGTGCTACCACTCTGCACATGTCAGTATCTAACAGAAAATAATCAAGTAAGTAGAGGGAATATCTGCACAGTGTGAATCCCTCTCTCCCTGGGCTTCCCTAACTAATACAGGGTAATGTTGGAAGTTTCTCTCACTATTTGGTATGTAAAAAAATTTGCTTAGAATTACACAAAAATGCCATTTTCAGCTGTGGCCCCCACTGTCATGCTCCCTTTCACCATAACCTCAGTGGCTCCATGAATGGGTAGCTGTAAAAATGAGGCTAATAGGGATCAGATAACCAGCTCTGCTTTGCCTCAAAATTAGAAGGCTTTTCCCGTTTCAGTGTTTTTTTCCGGCTGTAGAAATAAAGATGTGGTACAGTGAAGATGGCATGGGCCACTGATACCAAATACTGGTAGAACAAATTTTGTCCATATCCTCTTGGACTGCAAAACCCAAGACTCTCCAGCACTCAGTACTACCCAGGGAGTTGTCCTTCATGGTAGGGAGGCAGCTGTGGCACAGTGATGCTCTGGCAAGTAAAGTACCCCTTCTGGGAGCTGCATTTAGCATCTATTCTGCAGAGACAGTATTGCCATCTATCCCTCTCTTAGGGAGAGGACCCTACATTTGTTTTTTGGCTGCCAGGGTGATGAGCAATATGATGTGCTGGGGAGACCTGACCACCTGCAGGGCTGGCTCCCGGGGTGAGGCCACAAGAAGAAACTGGGAGCTGGTGACTGCAACTGCTTTGTTGGGTCAAGAGTCACATTGGCTACATTTGTGCAGTTGTTTCCTGGCAGTGACTCTCACTAGTCACACCAGAGGGTTAGGGCACTGGGCATGGCTTATTGGGCAATCAGGGCCCTGCCCCACATTGGTTTTTTATTCAGTGATTGCTCTCTCTGCACAGAAAGCAGAACACCATTTCTCCTCATCCAGTCATAATCCACCATTTTGCCTCAGGTGAGCACTGTCCTGTTGTAACTTGACGTCAAGCCTCTCCTGGATCATGGAAAAAGTCCTTGTCACCCAGTATCCCATCGGCAGCACCCACACAACGATGCCTGTGGAAGGTTTTCATACCAGGGCTCTCAGCTCTTCCCATGTCTGGAAGCCATTTCTCTGTGTTCAGTAACACCGAAGGTCTTGCTTTTCAGTGCACTGGGGCCTTGAAACGCTGCCTTGAAACCATGCAAGCTCTATGTATTTGATAGCCTGCACTAGCAGCAGGCAGAGGCCAACCTTCCTGCCCATTAGGTAAGAACAGATGGCTGTCAATGCACTCTGAGCTCACTGGAACTTAAAGGCCACCAGGAAGGAGAAGGGGCCAGCAGAGGAGACAGCCAGCACCACTAGCTCTGCTACTGCAGTGCATGCTGAAGGACTGATGCATTTTTGGAATGCCTCAAGGCCATAAACTCTTACCATCACTCTCCTAGGGATAGCAGCTGATTTACTTAACTTTTCAAAAACTGATTTACTGCTGATAACCCTGACAAGCCTTAAACCTTTGATGGTGGACTATGGTCAAATTCCCAGGAAAGAATGGAGCCTGGAAAAGATTGTACTGTCTTGCAAAGTCTAACCTAGCTCCAAGTATACACCAAGGGATGACAGAAATACGTCATACGTTGTGGGCATGCAGGACACAGGCTGCATCCTTGTTGTGGCAGGGTGGTTCATATTCATGGAGTCCAACACACTTAGCAAGGATTCACAGGTAACATAAATCACAGAAGAGCTGCATGAGTATAATCCCTGTCATGCTGGCATTTCAGCATAACTGTGCTCTATTATTCTTAGATAAGAAAATTACAGACTTTGCTTTTCCTTTTGAAGTCGCAACAAGGCATCTCTCACAAAGATAAGTGTCTGGGGCTAGTCCCCCTCTCAGGGTTATCTAGTAGTCAGATGCTAACCAGGAACTGCCATTAGTTTGGGTCTGTACATTCCTCCCACCAGTCACTATCATTTACAAAACACAGCTCCATTAGAAGTGACTGACTTAATCTGATGGATGCTCTGCCAGCATTAACACATGCCGATATGCTGATAGCAGCTGAAGTCAAGGCTAAGTCAAATAATGGAGGCTCACTCATAATGAATCTATTCAAACAGACTCTTTACAGCACAAGCAGATCTGTGAAAGAGGTTTATATACAAACATTACACAGGGAAGTCAGGATTTCTGTGACGCTATCCTGACTCTTGCATCTTCTTCTGGATGTTAACAACTGCATGTTTTAACACGTTATAAAATCGAGACTATTCTATGCCCTGTTGTCTGGAAGCAAAAACTGATCAGAAGGGTTTGACCCAAAGCCCAGTAAATCTGTGGAGAGGATGCTGTTCTCTTGCATCAAATCACTACAGAATTTAGTGCACTTAACCCCAAGGCAGAATTCACATTTTTGTCAAAATCTTTGAAGTTATAGCAGGACACTAACTTTTTTTACATCTGCATCTTTCAGATATTCCTTGAAGCTGTTTGGGAAATCCCAGTCCTCATTCTATCTTTAAACTCTTTATTTGCAGTAGGAAAGTCAGGTGTTTTCACTGGGGTAGCTGTTCGAATGAAGAATATGAATGAATGAAGAAAAAATACAGTAGAGTTCTTTATTTCAACATTTCATAAACCCACAAAGATACTCTATTAGAAAGTCAGAAAAGTGGTGACCACTTAGAATTGCAGGCTTGACTACAAGTAAATACACGTATTTCAAAAGTGTAGTGTAAAAGACAAATAACCAATAGGTCCACACAAGCAGGTAGTCTGGTATGTTTGGAAATGCTACTCCACTTAATGTAATGGCCCATCTGTCATAGCCATGGTTCCTAGTTTGTATATTTATGTTTTTGAAGCAACTTTTACTATTAGTCAAACTAAACACACTGCGAGCATTTCTAGTCAAAGGCAGAACACATCAGTGGAAAACGTAACACTGCAGCTACAGGAAAACTCCAGGAGATGGAGACAACCTGAAAGCTCTGCAGGTCCACAGGCTTTGCAGTGCCTTATAACCAACTTGACGATTTCACAGGTATGAGATAAACATGGTACCAATACCTCATCTAAAATACTTCTACTCTGAGAAAACATAAGGAGTGTATGACAGTTTTTCCTGTACAAAATTAACTTCAGAATGTTCCAAATGGCATACAAATATTTACATGTGCATATATACATACTGCCAAACAGTGCAGCGTCTCCTGCTTTTACCACATAAACTTCAAGGAAAGCTGCCATCACACACTATACCAGCCACTCCAGCTCCGGTACCGAAACTAGGGGAACTTCACACACACCAGGCTGATTTCTGTGTCTGTGAGTTCAGAGACACGATTGCAAACACTTAATTGCACCTGTAAATCAGATCCTACAGATGTCTAAGGGCCATAAACTTTGCTGGCAAAGCCACTGACTAAATCTCTGGCTATAAAGCTAAGGTAAGTCTTGGCTGTTTCTCATAAGTTAAATACAGTGGAAAATGTACATGATGCAAATGCTTATTTGTCCATGTCAGTGTAGACCCACACCAAGTAATGGAATTTTTACACTGAGGTGATGAAAAAATGACAGTTCTCAGCTTTTTTGCTGCTTGCTCTCTTTAACTGCTGTGCTAATGTGCAAGTATTGATTGCTTAAGTTACAAATTCTGATAACCTGAAATTGTGACATCCCTTCAGGAGATCAACACACCACTGCCCTGAAGACATACTAGCATTGGTGGCCTCGGCTTCTCAGGAAGATTTCCTAGCAAGGCTCAGGAGGAGCTACCATGGCCCACCACACAACGGCAAACACAATGAGAAACTGATTCCCCTTACAGGAGGACTTCAGATACAGTCAATAGCAGTTCAAAAACCTAACCTGTGCTCTGCAGGCTACTATCCATCACTAGATTTGGGACTTTTTTCCTGTTTTCCCATAATTATGCAGCTCTGGTTATGTGGCATTGTTACACTATCTGTACAATAAAAAGCAATAACAAAAATAGCAAACCAGGGGAAAAAAACCCAATGTATTTCCCACATCTTTTCACTTCAAAAGCATCCCTGCCAATGTAACATAACACCATATCTCCTCACTTGCTTCCCAGTCACATAATCCATATTTATACAAACTAGTGCAAATGAGTACACATCATTCTGGAAGCTCCAGCAAATTTGGGTATCATGGAAAAGCCCGAGGCAGGATGCATGCCAAGAAAAGGGTGCTGGACACTGCCACCCCTGTAAGGAGCCAGCCTATGAGCGTGTGTACTGCACTGTGCTGTATTTGGTGACCCTGGAAGACTTGCTCAGTGTGGCACTGGCGGGAGGTGGCCCTTGTAAGTCAGAGCCCATCAGGTTAAGCGGGGAGTCTGTGATCAGCGCATGCTCTTGCCTTCCTGAGCTGGCACCCGTTGCCTGCTCAGCTCTGCTCTGCAGCCCCGAGGCTGTCGCCACCCTTTCATTCAGCACCGTGCTGCATTCCTCTGTCGAAGTGGGGAAGCTGAGCGAGCCCTGCTCTGCAGCAGGCACAAGCACCCTCTCTCGCTCCCTCACCACCACGTACTGGGGGTCAGGAAGATCCTGAACTGTCAGGGTTCCTGGCCCCGCACCTGCCGACTTCACCATCCTCTCTGTAACCACCACGTTACTTCCATGTGGCAAATCGGGGATTTTCACCATCCCCTGAATGCTTGATGCAGGTGCCAGCACTCTCTCCGTCACCACTATGTTCTCCTTAAACTGGGGGTCTAAAAAGACAGCAGCTGAGCGGGCAGGAGCCCCCACAGAATAGGATGTTTCCGTCATGGTGACATTGGTCTCCCCATGGCCTGTGGGAAAGTGCCGGGCATTGTGCTGCCCAGAATGGGATGATGCAAAGGTTGTTTCTGTGACCACCTCCTTGGACAGAGTGCTTTCTCCTGTGCCACTGCCTGTGTGCATGGGTGGGATGGAGTGGAAATGACTGCCTGAGGCAAAGGCTTGTTCAGAGCTGGAAGCATTTTGTTGATCTAAGAACTGCGACTTTGCTTCACTAAGACCAAAACCTGATTCATTCCTGGAGCCGTCTTTCATGTTGATCTGCCTGCCTATACATATTTCTGCTAGAGTTTTAAACTTGTCTCCTAAATCATCAAGAAAATGGTCATCAAGATCCCCCTCAATAAAGCTGCAGCAGCCGACAGAGCCGTGAGGGGAGCCTGATTCTCCCTGGGAATAAACCAGGAGACAGTCTTTTGCAGCTTCCTCTTCATCTTCATCGGCAAAAGAGACAGCTTTCTGCAGACAGAAAACAAAAGCAAGCAAAAGTTCATTAATGCCAGCTCTGGACTTAGTAATTTTGAAAAATCAGAAATGCTTGGTCGAATGAGTTGAAATAAAAGATTTAACTGAACCCACTGAAACTGTCAACCAAGTGAGGGCTGTACCTAACATGGTTTTCTTTCTGTTTTGAAATGAGTCTGAACTTGACAGTACACATGATGAGAAGAAAAATCTAAGATTAAATTTAAAACCTTGGATACCATCACCACCTGCTGCTGTTCCTTCCAGTAAATGTGCCATTTGTGATACTGCTCCATATTCACAAAGAAATTGTTTCCATTTTAGTTCAGTGAATGAACTTCTCCTCTAACGAGGTTTTTGTGGGAGAATGCCAAGACCATTTCTGAGTGTATCCCAACATTTAAACAAACATTTAATGAGCACATGCTGACATGTTATCACCTACCATGGCCCTATTCACTAGTGCAGCCTACAGGATCACACCCAAGATGCCCAACAGCAAACAAATCAAAAAGTTAAATGGATTGGTAAAGTATGGATGCATGGTCCATCATGTAAATTCTCAGGCTCTATGCAGGCCACCAGGCAACACGGAGGGCTCAAGAGTTCTGGCTACAGTGCTTGCAAGGTCAGCTCAATCTGAAAGCAGCGTCTGCCATGGAGCTGCTGCAGTGCTGGCACAAATATCTGTGTATGTGCTTGCATTAGCTCCTGTTCCAAAAGTGAAGACAGCCAAATCCTCTGGGCCTGCTGAACCAGCTTTATCTAATATGGCTCCTGGCTTGTGCTCAGAACCACCTTTCTGCCACATTTGAAGTTCTGGACTGCAAATTAGCTCAGGCATCTGTGTAATGTGGTATATATGCAGACCCAAGATGACTCTGTATGTTTATCTGCATTTGATTCTGGAAGTAGGCACATAACCCAAGACTCTGCCACAAAAATGAGCATCTGAAACTATTTGGTTTGGTTACTTGTCTGTTACCCCACCCCTACAATCTGAGATATTTTAGCCTCCCAGAAATTGTATGGATACTGAGTATGATTTCCCTCCTTCAGACTTCATCAGGCAGTTTATGCTTAAAGTACGTCACAAAGAGTGGAAGAAAAAGAGATTGCTACTGTTGCATCTGTTCACCCAGAAGACCAGCAGCTAGAGCACTCTCAGACATACAAGTACCTAAAGCTCAAATCCTTCCCTAGCCTGAGGTGGTGATTCAAATCTGCACAGCTACTCCCCTGCAAAACCACATCAGCTGCCAGCTGTAGGGTGTGAAGATATTTGTTTGTACAGGTGATGGCACATGGAAGTCAAACTTTCACTACAAGGAGCTCACCAGCCAAAGGACTAATGATGTGCATAATGCAAAGAGAAATAGCTACAACAGGTAGGAACAACCTACTGGCCAACAGTTAGGTCAGTAAAAAAAAAGGAAAGGGGATTGCAACATGTGCCTCATACACTTTTGATGAATGGCCCTTTACCCATGCTGCTGGGCAAACAGACAAGTCAGCACCACTTACTGCATCAGCTACTTTGAAAGTACAGCCCCACCCACTGGCATATGACATCTTCAGCTTATCTTTCAAAAACTTGCTCCGTGGTAAAACTTGCTCCATAGCTGACTACTTTGCTCCATAGCTGTGACTCATGATGAGTCACAGGTGCCTCCCTAGAGATCAGTTTAGTGTGCTTAAATCCCTGAGACTTAGATCACACAGTCTTTCTCAGGGCTTTTTCCTGGGCAAGGCGCTCCTACGCTATTGCTGAATATCCTGGATCCCACCCCAAATACCTTCCTTGAGAGAAAGGTCTATTTGTCTGACACCTTGCAAGCACTCAGTGCTACAAGACTGAGCATTGTCACACTCCAAGTCCCGCATGTGTGGCTAATCCAAAAATTCTTAATGCCCCCAACTCCACATGCACGATATCAGGACTGTTTATATCTACATATCTGCTCATCTCTGTTTGTCATAACATGAACGATATTTCACAATGCTAAGTGTAAACATCGAAATACTGTTATTTTTGGGTCATATGCTTACATCGTTGAAGTAGTCTCTTAAGAATTCTTCATTCATGGCTCCTGCCGCTCCCACAGCAACTCCTCCTCCAGACACAACTGTCTTGCCGTCTATACTCGTCATGCCTTCAGCCGCTCCAGCTGCCATGGCTCCATAGTTGGCACCAGAAAGAAGACGCCTTTGCTCTTCCCATCTTTCCCTGGTAATAGTGTTGTGATGCTCTCCTACGTGAGAGGCAGAGCTACCTGCTCCTATTACAGCTTCTTCTCCACTCATTCCTGATGCTGCTCCAGCTGCTCCTGCTGCTGCTGCTGTTGCTCCTCTCAAGCTCCCAAGTGCAGTGGGTGGAACGAAGCTTAGCACTGGCTACATAAACAAGACAAATTAAGATGTGACATGAAAGCTTTGCTGTGCAGCACATGGAACTCACCAAACCAGCAGTGGGGCTGGGTGGGAACGGGGAGGGTGCTGTCTTACGACTTGCTTGAATTTGCACTTATACGTGTTGCTGCAAAGAGTAAAAGGCCTCCTAAAGCAGGGTGCAGCTTTCACAAATGTATTGCCAAGAAGGTTCATGGAAATATTTCTATAGATCATTGTTCACTTGAAACTCAGAGGATTGAAAATGAAAAAAAAACCAACAAAAAACCCACTAAAAAAAAGGCTTGCAAAACTCTAGGGAGCTCAGCTGTTCCAAGAAAAACTCTGCCCAGTTTTCCTCAGACACAAAGTGCAGAAGTATGCACTGCCTGGCCCTTTCATTTTTTCTAGCAGTTCGGCTTCCCTGTTAATTATCTTTCAACAGGAATTTGGTGTGAGCATTGGCCCTAAATCAAAGTCTTTTACCTTCTGTTTCTGTTATTGTGCAAAAGCATGTCAGTGTCATGCCCTTTTTTTGAAAACCTTGTTTTGTAGCATAACAACAAAGGGCAAACTTCTCTCGGCATTTACTGCGCCCTATGCAGATTTGCACCTTTTTCTGCCTTTTTTCTTTTTTAATAAGGAATTTCCTCTGCTTAAAAAAAAAAAAAATACATAGGGAAGTAATTTAAAACAGTCTGAAACTTTAAACCAATGAAGGGAAGCTCAGCATTATAACCCATTATTTTTCTGCTTTATCTTGCTCCCAAAGGGGTGCAGAGCATTCCAGGCTTGCAAATGAAAATGCTTCACTCTCTGTTGGTTCAATGCTTTTCCCACAGTCCTATCTTCTGCTCAGATATGATCAACATTTGCTTGATTGCTTTCCCTATACTTTAGGATTTAAGTGCTATGGATGCTTTTTCCTACAGCTGCTGGTGGAATTCATCTCCCACACATCCTTCGCTGAATCTCACAGGTTTAATTTTAATTAATGTCTATGTGTTATTAAAATCTGTTGTAGAGCTTTGAAATATCCACCTGTAAAGAGGAAGAGGCCCCAAGTGCCAAACTGAACACTGGGACAGAAATCAAAGAGAAGGGCTATTAGGGATACATGCCTTCTCCTCCGGAGCTGCTCCTTCGCTGTTCCACTGACGCAACATCGCTTCACTCTGGTCTGGTATTTCAACAAACGTCTTTGCTCCACCAAATCCCTTTGCTCCCAAGCCAGCAGGACATAGCAGCAGTAACAGTGGAACAACTATAGGGAAACAGAAGGTTGCCATTAACTATGGGATTATTAGGGCCTAAGCATACTAACAGCCACTGTAAGTTTGGTCAGCTCCCATACCCAAATGTATTTTCAATGAGCTAGTGATCAGCACGAGGGCTGACAAGGACTGAAGACAGGTTCCCAAATAGTCAAGGCATTTCCTAGAAGCATATACCAGGGTAGTTTCCTAGACAGCAAACTGACAACTAACACATCAGGGCCTAAATCTTGCAGATGAGCACACACGTATGTAGCTATGCTTCTATCAAAGATCTCAAATACCAAATCCAAGCCCTGGCTATCACTGTACAACCTCAGCATTTCTAACTCCTCCTCTTCTTTTACTACTAGATAACAACATGGCGTCATGTAAATTCCACCTCACCACTCCTCTGACATGTCTAGAGTGTTGCCTCAAAATAATCCAGTTTCAGAAGCAGAGAATATTATTCCTGTGGCATGAACTTTGTTTTATCACAGTTAGATTGCTGTCAGCACAAGCAATAAACTATTGAGAGTTTAAATGCAGCACTGCTACACCTGGCCATACCATAACTACAAATATTCTTCTCTTCTCTTCTGTTTTATCTCACCAAAGAACAATGTCACATGCTGCTCTGAACAAGGCAGCGAATATGCAGTGACAGAAAAGAGAGTGGACAATGTGCTGTGGTTTGAGTAGGAAGAGTTAGGGTTCACTTGGGGACATGTGGGAATACTAAAAGCATTCCTCACTGCTTCCCCACCTGTTATTTACAGCACCATAAACAAATATTAAAAGTTGTTCACATTAATTTTAATCTTGAAATTCTATGAGGGTGAAATGCTGGTATTACCAAAATTAGTTGGGGATCTGCCACAGCTTCACACAAGACTAGGAATTTGCAAAGAATGTATCAAGATGATAAAACCTGGGAGCTGGATTGTTTCTTTCCTGACACTTTGCAGACCACATCTGCAGCACTTCTGAGATAATATGAAACAATTACTTACGCAGCAAAAGTAAAAATGCCAAGATGATTAGTGCAATTGCTGCTGGTCCCAGACCCACCGACTTCGCACCAACAAACTTCTCCTGGCACACACCGTCATCTGCACATCTACAAACAGTCAGCTGCAGAGACTGTGGCACAGCACAGCTGACCCCCTGGAAATCCTTTATTAGCATGGGAACTTCAGTTCTGCCCGGCTTCAGGTTTTGTGGTACCAGCTGTACACTGGTGTCTGAGGGTAAAGTGGGTGGAGATTAAAGGAAAAAAAAAAAGAAGTGAGCAGAGAGAAAATTCACTCCTGTGAACTAAGTAAAATACAGCTGTTACAGTCTTCCAACAAACCCCCTCCAGTTAAGCCCAGCCAATGCAGTGGAATTAAGCTTAATTAGCTGCTGCTATGCTATATGTGCTTTTCTTTTTATCAAGTAATTTATGCTGGTAAGTGAGCAGCCGTGCTCACCTACAGCCTCAGATAATTGTGATGTTTCACACGACCAGAGACTTAGCATGGAAGACAGCCCAATCACCTGTATAGCATCAACCATGTCATCTGGATAGATAAAGGCTGAACTCAGAAAAAACCAGCTTCAGTCTTGAGGAGATTAATGTGTTGTAGGCCACAGACAGAGATCAGGAGCCAAAAAAACCCACCTGTTCCTGTGGCTGTGTCATGTCAAGGACTAACAAGGCAGAAGATCGTAGAATGATTAAGGTTGGGAGGGACCACTGTGGCCATCTGGTCCAACCTCCCTGCTCAAGCAGGATCATCCTACAGCACATGGCACAGGATTGCATCAACACAGTTCTTGAGTATCTCCAGTGAGGGAGACTCCACACTCTCTCTGGGCAATCTGTCCCTGTGCACGGTCACTGCATAGTAAAGAAGTTTCCTCCTCGTAATCAGGTGTAACTTCCTGAGCATCAGTTGCCTCTTGTCCTATTGTTTGGCACCACTGAGAAGAGCCTGGCTCCATCCTCTTGACACCCTCCCTTCATCAGATACTCATAGACATTGATTAGGTCTCCTCCCAGTTTTCTCTTCTCAAGACTAAACAGGCCCAGCTCTCTTAGCCTGTCCTTAGAAGAGAGATGCTCCAGCCCCTTAATTATCTTTGTTGCCCTCTGCTGGATGCTCCAGGAGCTCTGCATCTCTTGTACCAAGGAGCCAGAACTGGACACAGCACTCCAGATGTGGCCTCACAAGGGCTGAGTAGAGGGGCAGGATCACCACCTTTGACCTGCTGGCAGTGCTCTTCCTAATGCACCCCAGGACACCAATGACCTTTTTGGCCACAAGGACACACTGCTGGCTTGTGGACAGCTTGTCGTCTATGCCCAGATAATGCATCACTGCATGTTTTTCGTGAGAAGATGGGGATAGCTTGATCCCAGCATTATTCATGAAATCATGGTTACCACACACGGGGTATCGAGCCAGGCAAAGATGGTCCAACTGAGGGATGCAACACAGCCCAGAGGAGATGACTGGGCTTTTATAACCTTTAGAGAAAAGGGAGCAGAATGCAAATGATGGTCTTAATGCCTGACTCCATATATAGGGTTGTCTTTTTGGTCTGACTCAGCCAAACTGTCAGTTTGACTGGAATTAATAAATTACAACTTTAGGACTTCAAAGAAGTGAAACTAATTAAAAATACATTTTCTTACCATTTCCAGATGCAATTATCCATTTTTCTGCTGTCCCTTCTGGCTCATCAATGACAGTAAAGCTGAAGGGATAACTGTTTGGGTAACCATCCAGATCACGAGCTGTAACATCAACTAATTTTGCATCTGAACACACAGTCTGCACAGGGTTCACAATAACCGGGCAGTTATCATTCTCATCTTTAACTTGAATGACGACTGTGCCAGTGACTGTTTTCTTTGGGGAATCTAAGATTTTAAAATACGAAAAATTAAATTGATTTGTGCACCAAATTTATCTTAAAATAAAAAGACTTAGTATTTTCTGAAACACCAACATTGCTGAACTAAGTTGAAAGTGCTCTCCCTGGAGCTTATGGGAGCAGTGATTCATTCCCAATGTTAATAAATATATTGACAAAGTTCTTCTGAAGGCAAGCTGTTTTATTACTTTAACTTGAAAAAAAAAGTCCTGTATGGTTACACAGTAACATGCAGATTTATAAACAAAGAATTCTACTTAGATACACAAGAAGTTCAGGGAATCTTTCTTGCTTAGAATTCAGGAAAACTTAGGACTACGAAGTCTGATGATAGGCATATTGAGATATTGGCAACTCCCATCTTGACAATAGATTTTCCTATCAGACCTACCTTTGATAACTTTTATGAAAGTTCATCTCCATCTAGTTAAAGGGAGAAAC
Source organism: Falcunculus frontatus (assembly GCA_013398115.1). NCBI lineage: Eukaryota > Metazoa > Chordata > Aves > Passeriformes > Falcunculus > Falcunculus frontatus. Next base: position 236,285 of record VZRV01003796.1, read on the forward strand.
AGACACCTTGGGAACCCATCCAAAAAATTACTTGCCCGTGTCTCTCCTTTGAATACTTAGACTGCACTTGGTGCCAAACTTTAGAGATAGCTTTGCCTACCCTTGTATAGGCAAACAAACCAATTTGTGTGAAAACAAAACCCTCTCAACTTACCAGTAGTTATACCCAACATGGTGATAGTGTAGGTACCATTTACTACATGAGGTGATTCGTAATCAAGATTTTTAGCAAGTCGGATTTCACCTGTGGCTGAGTCTACAGTGATCCAGTTTGCTGCATCTTTTCCTTTCACGTATCTGATGAAAATCACATAAAGATGGACACATTTATAATGAGGAAAACAACCATCAGTAGAAAAAGCAGCTTCACAGTACAATTACTCGTCATTTAAAACAGAGATCAAAGCCCTAAGCCTGAGGTCTGATGCTCCTGCCACTGTAATTGGTTACAACTATAAACTCACCCTGAATGTTGTGAGCTGCTTTTCTCTCTGTAAGTCAAAGATTTAGGTATGGATGCATTATAGAAAATACAGTCAGGGAGCAAGACTGGAACAGGAGACGAAGCTGCACTGCTGGTCACTGTCCTCTTCTCCTCCATCCATGCTCCCAGCAAAAGCATTAGACATCCATGAAAAAACTGTATTACTGGCATGGGGGAAAGGGGTCCACCCCTGGGTGTGCAACTCTGCTGGCACTATTTATAAAGGCCATGGTGGTGGTTAAACAGCGTTCTATCTGAAAAGCTATGAATTCAAAACCCAAGCACAGACATGCAGACATATCTGTGTTACACCTTTTCTGTCTGATTGATAAGTGTCTCTGCATATTTCTTCCTAACTTTACTGGAGACAGTGAAATCAGATTGGTAAATCTACTCTCAAAAGTAGACAGGTATGAGAAACACATCATGCAAACACAGACAGCTTCAGCCCAAACATGTCTCACCATATACAACAAAAGAAGGAGGATTTCCCTATCACCTGTTTTCTGCATAACAGAATATTCAAGATGATGATGATGTTTAAGGTGTGAATTATCCTTAGCAGAAAATTATTGCCTTTGAGATTATTTAAATTCAACATGCAAATTTTTACTATAAGATATGACTTCTGACACACTCAGTTATGATGGTTATAAAAAAATCTTACGTAATGCGCTCTGCTATTTTTCCAGTGTCTTCATCATAGGCTTGATACTGTCCAATAACCTGCTTTATCTGCAGTTTCTCACTTGCTTCAATAATTTTTGTGCCACCAGGGAACACAGGGCCTTCCCGCACATTGATCACCTTAATTTTGATTGGAATTGTTTCTGCTTTGTAACTGGGTTTAATTGACTTGTGGAACTCTGCTTTGTTTGTCACAACAATGCCCAAGTTTAGGCTTTGCATTTTTTCATAATCCAGCTCCTAGAGCAATAAAGAAAATAATAAAAAACCACTCAGAATTTGTCAGAATCTGATATTTGGACAACATGCATACATTTAATATTTAAATAATACTGTAGCATTCTTATTTAAGTAAGAAGGATGTAAATATGTAAGTAATATTTAAACAATAAGGATGCTACGGTGCAAGGAAGTTTGTTAACCTGTTACTCTCACTCAATTTTAACGGATGGCACCATAGCTGTGGATTTATATTATTGAATTAAACTGCTTTAAGGTATGTGGAAGGAGTCCTACCCATATATTCTGCCTGTGCTTTCAGTGAATCAATGCTCAATTACTTGGTTCTTCCAAATTTATGTGTTTTGGGGGTTTTTTTAAACCAAATCATTCACTTTATAATGCTCAAAATTGTTGTCTTTTTACTAATTAGCAGTTTTCAGATAAGGAAACCTGAGCAGGAAAAAAAAAAAAGCTACTTAGGGCATTATGCATCTTTAGTTATTGTGGACTAAAGAAAAGTGAAAATTATACTATAGACATTTCCATTAATGGAAAATAATTTCATCATCACTTCAACTTATGAAAATTCATAAAATAGTCTGTAGCCCATGGCTCACAGAACAGGTGTTGCCTGCAACATTATCAGTGGCCAGGGGAAATAAAGAAATTTGTACTCAGATCATCAATGACAGCAGAAATGTGAAAGTTTACAGCATGTTGGTACTGCTGCCCGAAGGGCAAGGGAAGTTTGGGGACTTCTGCCCTACTAGATCCATTTGAGATCACACAGAACGCAAATGGAAAAGCTTGACAAAATTATTATTTTGCATGGAATTACTGAATGCATTAAAAATACGGCAAAAGAGGAGTACCCACATATTTTACACATTGACTGAATTTTACATATTGACTGAATAAACACAATTTGTCAAAGCAGAATCTCTAAAATCTATACTTACTTTCACAACAGTCAAAATTCCTTCATTTGTTTGGGTATCTGTTACAATTTGGAAAAAACCATCTTCGTTGCCAGAGACAAATGTAAAATTTGCCAGCCAGTTATCAGAAAACTCTTCATCTTTGTCAAATACTTTTATTCGCATAATTTCCACATTTGCTCTGTTTTCTTCAATGCTTCCTTCAAACTGCAATCCAAAAAAAAAAAAAATCCACTCTTTTAAAAGATGTCCTGGTTTACCTCATTTCACCAGTGCAATGGATTTTGCACAATGTCTTATTATGGGATACTGGCAGGTGTAGGAACATGCTAGAAATTGTGATAATTGTACTTACTGAATGACTTTCAACAACAGGCAGATTGTCATTGACATCCAAAATCTTGATTTCTAAAGAACATGTTGCAGCATTCCCACCTATTTCACCACCACGGTCCTTCGCTTCCACCACCAAAGAATAGCTACTTTGTGTCTGTCATGGTAAGAAAAAGGTGTTTAATCCAGGCTAAAAATTCTTCCTTTGCTAGATTATCTCTATTACATTTTGGTAATATCTGTTATGGTCAATTATAACTCCTCTCTAGCTAGAAGTAAATCTCACACACAAGTACCTTGACAGATTCTGCAGGAGTAGAACTGAGGCTTCAAAAAGAACATGGGACTTTCACATCTTCCACACAATCAGACTGTACTTACATACCAAAGGAAAAAATTCCAGTGGCCGTGAACAGGGACAGGATCAGTGACACCTGCATGTCAGGACATGGCTAGAGGCAGAGCTGCATCCCTCAGCCACAGAGCTAACATTCCCATCACCATCTGCTGGCCAGGGAAAACTCTGCAAGCCCAGGTCATGTCCCTGGTAAAATGTGGCTTTCAATGCAGTTTCACAGCAGCACCTGTCCTAACTCTTTGTACTGTGATTTGCATAGCAGGCTACAAATATCCAGATGCAATCAGCAGCTTTGCAGGTGGAGATCTAGGTTATCTTTGCCATACACCCCCCAGCAGAAAGAAATGATGCCTTGTTTCGTGTAACTCCTGCCCTGGCTGCATGGGAGGGACAGAAAGCAGCAGCTATCGGGCTGGTGCTGTGCTAGGAAGGCGCTGGGGCGAATACAGCCTTGATCCCATCGCCTCCTCCTGCAATCCCCGATAAGCACGCATCAGCCAGACAAGGCTTTAATCCCAAGGGAAGTTAAGAAAGGTAAGAAGGCCAGCTCTTCACTCTGTGGGCAGGGCTGAGGGTGACACCACGGGCACCAGAAAACCACTGCTAACAAACATCAAAACGGGAGGGTTTTTTTACCTCTCTGTCAAGGTTTATTTTTGCTACTCGAACGTCTCCAGTGTTCTTATCCATGCTGAATGCAGCGCTAGGGCTTTGGGAAACAATCCTGAAAGCAATTTTGGAATTCAGGTTATTCGGTTCATCTGCATCTGTTGCATTTATCCTCATTACAATTGTACCTGGAAAACACAAAAAAAATATGGCACTTGCTTACACCACCATGCACTGGCAAATATCTTTATTGTAATGTCAAATATAAGAGCATTTTGTTAGATGCACCGTACAATTTTATGATGCTCTTGACTTTATTTATTTAATGCATAAAGTTGGAGAAGTGCTCCTAGACCCAAAAGGTACATGTTAAAAGTATATGTTCTAGCCAACAAAAAGATTGTATCCACACATCTGTGACTCATAGAATTCAATGCACAAATTAAACAGTAGGTTAAATTCTCTCAATAGTTCTCTCAGAAAAGTGTAAATACCACACAGAGCAGTAAGTACAAGCTTTTGAACAATGAGCTACACTTGCCTCACACATTATTTTCATGAGAGCACTGTTAATTTCTCTACCTGAACATTATTAAACATTAACATTAGCTGGAATTCATGCCAAGAGTCAATACATATGGCTGCTATTGACTCGAAAGATTGCTGAGGTTACTCAATACCTCACCCAAGTGGATGGGCAAGAATTTGTTTCTTCAGATTATAGTGACATTGAAGTGAACACGCTGCCAGGTATTTTTTAGGTTGTTTTATTCCAGCTTTTCTTATCTTCTTGAAAATAATCTGTTGCTCCTATGTTTACTGACATCAATAGGAAAATGGCCACTAACTTGTTCTTCAATGGTTATGGCACAGCCGTATGTGCTTAACAGCGAAGTAATTCTCCAGCCCACTGATAAAGCAGGGTTTTGGATAAGGATGGCAGAGTGAAGTCCCTCCCAAATAGGCTGTGACTACTAGGCCAGAAGACAGATTGCATTTCCTGTGCAATTCCTGCTGAAGAACTCTGGTTCCTGGATTTGTGGTAGCTCTGACAACAAACCAAAGGTGCCACAAGAGGAAATATTGGTCTCTTTTGCCCCTGGGGGATGCTCTCCCTTAATCACACAACACAGCCTAGCCTAAAAAAAAAAATCTTTCATTCACACACGGATAACCTGGCTTATGTCAGCAAGAGAATGTGCCCTTTTTACTGCAGATATACTACTGCAAAGAGCATATTCACTTGTCCCCTTGCATATCTTGGGAAAAATTAAAAGAAAAAAAGTTACCTGTTTCACTTAATTCTTCAATTGAACCAACAAAAACTTCCTGAGAAAACACTGGGAAATTGTCATTTATGTCCACTACTTTAATTGGGAGGTCTATTGGCTCTTCCAGTTTTGCCCCATTCTTATCTAGTGCATGGCCTCGGACCTGACAATACAGGCAAACAATAAGTAAATCCAATGACTGTAACATACATAAATGCATATGCAAAACAGAAATATATCTATTACACAAAACAATCTAAACATTATAAAAGCATATTATATATGCTTATAAATACAAACAGGTATACACACACTAATATCCAGAAATATATTATATATTATTTCAAGCAAACACATTTAAAGAAAATAAATAAAAAATGGACAGGAGGGGACCTATAAAGAAAAGAATTAATTTTCAACTTACAAGCAGAATTGGAGTTTTTTCTCTGTCCACCCTTCCTGTTATGTTCAGGTCACCAGTCTTTCCATTGATAACAAATAATCCATAAGGGGGTTCTGTTACTCCTTGACCAGATATAGTGTAAGTTACTACTATCCCTGTATCTTCAAGATCTGAATGTATCTAGAAGGAATATAACCAATTAAATAGCACTCAGTAAATAAAATCACATTTAAAAGGGCAACAAAATATTTTTACTATCTTGTAATGAACAAACAAAAATAACTATTTAACACGTTTCACTGCACTCCTTTGACTGTGAAGATGTTGAGATGAATGCAGGAAAGGCTGCATGTTCTGTTTGAGAATCTGGTGCAGGGAGATGAGAAACATCTGGAGCAGAGAGTTTACCTAGGAGGTCAGACCTAAGATAGCAAATACAACCAGGACTGGAGAAGGGATAGGGTGGAGGAAAAAACATCAGACCTGGAGATGAACACATAGAAGAGGCTGCAGAGACTAGAGATTACACCCTTTCTCTGCTGTCAGCAGATAGTCAAAACATCTGGAAAAGCGTGCATAACACCAGTATCACCATCAAGGGGCGGCCCAAGCAGAGGGTAACAGCTTGCTACCATCTGCAGTCATTTCATATGCTGAAGTGGCAGGAGTGGTGAATTTAGGTTTCAACACTGGTGCTGGACCCGATGCATATCACTCTTTCATAAAGGATAACACGTTGGTTATTTTTAGCTCTGTTTCCTAAAAGACTAGGCATACATAACCATGCTCTATGTACACCCTTCTGCCCAAACACCACCAGCAGATTTGGGACCCACTTGCCAAGTTCAACCCCAGCTGAGTATGGGTGGTGGGGTGAAAACTTAAAGACACTGCATTCCCAAAAGCTTAATGAAAAATGGGGCCATGAAAAGATGAGAGACTGAGTCAAACCAGGCTTTAAAAGTAAAGGAAACAGAAGGAAATATGTCAATCTTCAACTGGTATTCAAGAGTCCTTTAAAATTAAAAGGTATTTGTGCACGTTTAGGGCAGCCACACCCTTATTTTACATTTTCATCTGTATTTTTATGTGTATTGCATATTTAACTCTTTTCTGGGCTTACTCTAGCAATTGGATTCTTATAGGAATTGTCCTCCTCCTCCCGTATGAAAGCTGGAGGGACTGTCCATTCTCGCTTCTGTCTGACAAGGCTGTTGGGATGAGACAACATGCCACTCCTGTCATTCCGATTATAAACCTGTGAAAAGACAAGATGGAATGTCAGCATTACATTTAGTCATTTCACGTAACTGCTTTATTGCTGCTGTAGCCAAGACTTCTGAATAACATTTGCTTTCTCAGTACCCAGTAACTTCAAAATCATGGAGCAGCATCAGCCTTCTGAGTCACAATCTAAGAGCCATACAGTCCTCAAGCTGGTTGAAGACAAAAACTACACTGGTCTTTTCATCAAGGCAGAATTAGGTAAGACAGGCTTTAAACATATGTGCAAGTTTCCATGACCAGTGGTTGGTGAAAATACACCTGCTCTGGAAGATTTAAATGCTTGTCATCAGATGTGGGAAGAGGTTTGGTATTAAGACTGTTTTGAACCACCATTTCAGCCCTACCACCGTGTTTATGTTCCCACCAATGCTGCCTTGCATATTCAACCTTCTCTCTGAAATAGAATACATGGAATAGCAGGCCTCTACTCAACCCACCCAACGTCTCTGCTCTCCTTGTTTAACTACACCTCATTCTCACTCCACATGACACCCCTCATCCTTCTGTCCACCTTAGTTTTTACTGTCTCTGTTGACTTCCAGATTAACATATTCAATAAAACAGTGGTTGTTTTCATCTACCACGTTCAAAAAAGCAATATACATTCTTACTGTGTTAGGGGAAGTCTCTCAAAGTTCAAAGCCAGTCTTTGCGATGGATGTAGGAATCTATTCACTTACTTTTCAGCTTTCATTTCTTTATTCATTATGCAGCCTTCACATTTCAGAAAAGGGTAGAATTCAAGACATTTATCAACTGAAGTAAGGCATGGCTTTGACACTCTGCTCAGAGAACCCTTCTTTAGGCACTGGTAAAGAAGTTTTCCATTATATCCTACCTTCACATACAGCCCATTTCCATAATTCAAACAGATCTGCAATGGAAATTATGATAATCATTATTAATTCTATGTCATTTTAGCAGTACTAAAACTTAACTTTTGTGACCTCCTTCATAAGAGCAGCAAAGCCATAAGGAAGAAGGCTTCTGACCTCTATAAATTAGCATTTATTATTTACCCATAATAGCTTCTGAAAAAGTCACCCATAACCATTGACATGAAAAACACACACTCTAACTATATAATAATTAAGTTTGGCAGCTTTTTCCTAGCAAGAAACAGATTATAAGCAATTAATATATTTTCTAATAAATTCAGACTTTGCAGTAATTTTTAAACAACCGTTTTCTCAGTCCTGCATAATGCTTCACTGTTCCAAAACAATGAGGATGTGCCATTGATGGAAGCAAGCGTTGGTTGCTGGCAGCACTTTGGAGAAGCTCCCCCTTCTGGGCAAACCTTGGATCTGTGGCTGTGGTGGGTTACCAATTACATCAGAGAAGAAAATTGGATAAATAGCGTTTAAAGGCAAGGACTGACCCAAACATCTGCTGAAGTGCACATGACAGAAGCAGCTCTCTTACTCAGCAGCTTGCTGGAAGGATAAATCGCACCACTCGTTTAAACAAGGCAGAGGTGCTTGCTCTGACAAAACCTTACAGGCCAATGTTCAGTACTGGGACCGCCCACCTCTTCACACACCAGGACAGGCCAGGACAGCTACGTACACCCTCAAATAACTCAGTCAGGTGACAAATCCTGGCTGGAAGAAGCCAACTTATCAGAGACCCCATGTTTATGTTCACTCTCTAGGCACCAAAGATTCTGCAAGTAACAACACCCCTCAAACTGCAAAAAATGTAGGTATTGGGAAACAGCAACAATAAAAAGTAGGCGATTACAACATGGGAAACCTACAAATGAAGCTTTTGGGCTTTGTACAGGTAGCGAATACTATCGTTCTGAAAACTATTACTACTTATATTTTGCAACTTAGGTGATTATTTTTTTAGGCATACTACTGCCTAAGGCAAAGGAGGCTCAGAAAAGGTGGTTTTCTACTCAAATAAGTCAGTCTTTGGTTTCTAGTCTGTTGACTGGGCTCTCCCTATTCCTTCCTCTGACTCAGCCTTGATTACTAAATTGATGATAGCTTTTTTTTTTTTAAAATATGTTATCTTTTCCCCACACAATCCAGCAGCCTGTGTTGAGCAACACAGCAGATTTATGTTTCAACTTGTTCAACAGAACTGTTTTTCAAACGGTGTTTTTTCCCAGTGTATATATTCTGAAGACAAAAATGATCAAGCAGTAAGTTTCCTAATGGATATGCATCATGAAGGGGATGGGATCTCACACCAATCTATTTTCATGGATATTCTTAATCTTATTTGATTTTATTAATGGTATGGATTTTCAAAATTTATTTTTATGACTAATGAGATTACACCAGCAAGACTGACAGGAGAATTTTGCTTTATAGTCAAGGTTTTCCAACAGAAGCTGCAACTCTTTTGGAAGGTGAGTAATTGTCAAGATGTCATCAGAAACATCCTTGGTTGTTCAAACTGGTAAACTGGAGGGAAAAGTGCTTCTGCCTCAATACTGAATGGAGACAAGAGGCACGCGGTCAGAAGTTTCCTTGTATTGGAAACCTGAGAACCCAGTATAAACACAAGTGTCTGAAGACCAAGAATAAGCAGATCTTCCACTGAGATGCGTATCAAAAATGTGTAAAAAATTCCATTAATCATTATAAACAGAAAATCTTTCATTAAGATAAGTAAAAGTAAAAATCAATTTGTTTGCATAGTAGCAAATGTCCCTCAAAACATTCTGGATTAATGCTAAGACAGTAAAAAATATTTTTGCTCTTGTATTGTTCAAGCTACAGTCCACAGTAGCCTCACAAGGGACATAGAAGAGATCTACAAAAAATGTTTAAGAATGACAATTTTATTCACAAGATGCATAAATACAAGGGGAACAAATATATAAAGGGATCCTGCCTTTTTACTGAAAATTTTTAAAGGTTCCAAAAAATTTAAATAGGGGGAAAAGCACTTTTCAGTGACATTTTCTTCAAGGGCAAGTGAAATGTCAGAATTTAGCGCCCATTGACCATGTGAATTTTCCCCTCTTTTTTTTTTTTAGTATCTTACAACTGCCTTCTGTGAAATAGCTCAGAGTAGGAAAGCTCTGTCATTTGCTGTGGATCATAGCCTTGGCTCAAAAAACAGACATCTACTGATGACACTTGTTGATGACAATTGAGAATATATAGTCAGAAAACTGGATGGTTACAAAAAAAAAAAAAAACAGGTCTGAGGCCTGAAGTAATGAAATTGGAATGAAATACCACTGGAAAGCAGCAGGAATAGGTAAGAGAGCATGGGAAAGAAGGGAGTGACTGCCATGTATAGCTTGTGCAAGGCTGCTCTTGCCCAAATCCCTGTTCATCTATAGTCAGGAAGTGACTAAAGGACAGATTTCCAACACAAAGCTCAGATTTATGCTGTAAAGCTATAAAGACTGAGTAACCAAGAAGGTACGTGTCTGTATTTACTACACCATGAAATAGTAATGCCTAGAAATGTGGTCTTTCCCGTGTGCTGTGTGTTAGGAGATTTGGAGCTTGCACCTCCTGTGAATCAGTTTGGTGTTGAAGACAACATGTGAAGACCTTAGGGAAGCAAGCAGGGGGGACCATCCAAGGTCATCTACTAGTACATCTCCTGGGTCTGGGGCAAGACAAACTACCTCCAAGTGCTTCCTGATAACTGTTTATCCTGTTCTTAAAAATGAGGGGTCGAGGTTCCTCAGCCTCACTAACCTAAGGGGGCGCCTAGATACTCTTACAGATGAAAAGTCTTTGTTAACTTTTATCTTCATTTTATTATCCTAACTTTTAGCTCCTTGAAAGTTGACCATATTGCTGCTTGCATGAGATTCAGAGTAAGGCACACAAATTTACATATCTAAATGAAAGCTAAGTGCCTAAACTTTCATTATGATCGGCAGAAATACAGCCATTATCAACAGAGAACAGAGCACAGTTCAACTTGCCCCCAAACCAGTCCAAATCTATTTCTCTCTGGGCTCTACTGATTTTAAGTATGCTCAGTTTGAAAACCTAACACAGGAGGATTTGTAGAGCAAAGCGTTTGATGCAGAGAACTCCACACCACACAACCCATGTTTTGATGGATCCTCCAGACTAGAATTAGCTTGAACCCACAGATCCCTGCATCTCCATCAAGATGGATGCATCTCCCAGCATGGTTTCATCCAGGAGGGATACAGTTCACATACTCTTGAGATTTGCTTCAAAATTTGATCCAACCAAACTCAGCATCCACTGCATCTCCATTTACCATAACAGAAACTTAAACACCTATATTGAGATGTCTTAACCTCAAACCCAATCTCCTCCTTTGTCATGTTGACAATGCCCTCGTTGTATGGGGCAATTCCCTTTTCTTCACAATTTCCTTTTCTTCTACCCTTCATGTATCTGCAAACTTATCAAACATCTTACTCATTATCTTTTCTCACATACCAGTTCTTTAATCCCCCTTTAAAAATTGTAAAACAGGATTTTGTGACTTCAGATTGCATTTTGTTTTTGCTGTTCTGTTGTCTCTCCTGGGCAGATTCACTTTTTTCTGAAGTCTGGTATCAAAAGTAACATACCACTTCTGTTCAATAGGATGGATAAAATGCTAGACCTTATATATTTCTCAGCTGCTTTCAGACCTCACCACAGCTGGGTTTTCCCTCCTTTTTGGAACAATATTAAAATGATGAATCAATCCACAGATGCTTGTAAATACTTCTACCACGTTTCAACACGTTACTGGCAACAGAAGCTAGGTTGCTTTGAATTAGCTCAACTCTGCTCTTCGTAAAACTGAGCATCATTTTGTGATGGTTTTTATTTAACTTGTTTCTATGACTTCTGAAAATTACCTGGTACTGGCTCTGACATTACAGTAGCAATGTAATATATTCAGGCCTGAATGTCATCATACTCAGCCCAAGTCTAACATCCCAAATATAAACAAAGTACCGTCTGAGGAAGATGTTCAGAGAAAAAGTAAATTTTGCTACTCCCATAGAAAGATTCATACATCTCTGTCAACTATTCTTTCACTCAAATGCAGGAAGTGTTCTAAGATTTCTTCTCTTGAAGACATGATGTCCACCCCCTTTAGAAATGACCGAGAAACCTCCCAGTCCAATAATCCTCGATAGCCGTGCCCGCCCGGCAGGCCCATGGCTCTGGGTGTGTGCCCTGGACACGCTCCAAGTCAAGCCCAACCCTTTGGATGCACCACCATTCAGCACAGCCGAACATTCCTGGAAAAGGGTTGGAGGCAGGGGCCCGGGGAAACGTGCCGTAACCTCTGTGAGGTACCCAGGGAAGATGATACAGGGATGCAGCCTGCAGGCAGGGAGGGAGTACTGAGAAATACTTCCAGGAAAAAGTGGGAGAGGAAGAACCTACCATTCTTGATGCTCCTAAGGTAGAAGATGCTTTGAGAAGACACTACTTTTAGACTAGTTCTGTTCTTCAGTAGTTTCTCAAGATTCATAAGAAATAAATGACCTTAATCCAATACTCTCAAATAAGAAACTTGACTTTTTGCCACATGAATGTCCAGATTAGGGAAAAAACCCCCAAAATTTCAAAATCCAGCAGTGCCTCTCTTTCTCTTTTGACATAGCCAACTAATGCAGCTTTATTCGCTCTAATATTCTATCCAATGATGAGGCTTTTAGGCACCAGGCTGAGTCGACTCTCAGTACATCATATCCTGCCTCAGCCTTACCTGAAACTGAGGATAATGAGGATTGAGAAAAACAATGTTCTTCAGTCAAAACTAACAGCATCCTGAACCAGTGCAAGCCCACCAAAATGGACGATGGCATGGCTTCAGGCATTGAAGAGAGAACACATAAAAACTTTTGTACAAGTGGCACTCCATGTTTTCCATTGTTCTTTTGGACAAAACGAGGAAACAAACATTTCCAACCAAACCCCAACTACCAGCTTGCTGTAAAAAACCAGGTTTAACTGTTGCTGGCCAACTTGTGCACAACCATATGTCTGTATTAAAGTTATCAGGCAACAGATCTCTAGATGACAAATCTGATTTTGCAGGATTCCAAGCTCAAGGAACACGGTCCCGACTCCCAGCACCTTCCATTCTGTCTAAGCAACAAGCCATTACTGCTCCCTGCCCAGCTGCTCGGCAGCTCCCGGCACAGCCCGGGTCCCGGCCTCCACCCTCACCTTTGTCTGAGTGGCGGCAGCCCGACTTCCGCAGGCATTCTGCCAGCCTGGAAAGGTGAAAAGCAAAAGAAAATGCCGCAGATACGACGAAGAGTTTGCCGAAAACCAGCCAGAAAGAGATAGAAAGCACCAGTCCAAACCCAACAAACCAAGCATTCTGGTGTCAGTTTGTTATGAGACAGTGGTTGCTTTTAGCCTGAGAAAGTATTTCATAGGATAGAAGGTCTAAAGGCTGATGGCTGAAAAACAGTGAGGGCAGGGCAGGAGAAAGCCTGAAGTGTCTTGGATTGTTAAGAATTTCGTAACGTTTCTAAGGCGATAAAGCCTTCCAAACTTTTGATTCATCTTCCCTCCCGGTACTGTTCCCTCAAAAGGGAACGCTAATTTAGCAGTACAGAGAGCATGTTGAACATAAAGACGGCAACAATGTGAACTCCTCACTGCGTTCCTGTTCCTCCTGGCGCCTCAGCAACCCCACCCATCCCAGATACCGTTCCTGTTGGGATTTCCTACCTCCACCTGCTTTCAGGCAGCAAACGGCGATGGCTTTTATCTAGTTCCCAAAGAAAGAGAGAAAACCCGTTCCCAGCCACATGCAGCCGGCGTTGGGAGGGCTGCCAATCCCGGACGGGAATACCCCTCCCCAGCGGCCTCACTCGGGACCCCCAGGGGGGTGCCCCCGCGGCTCCATCCCGGGCTCTCCCTTCTCGCGGCAAAGCGGCGCTCCGGTACCGAGGGAACCCCGCGGCAAAGCAGCGCCCGGTATCGAAGGACCCCTGCGGCAAAGCGGCGCCCCGCACTCCCCAGCAGCGCCAGCAGCCGCACCGCCGCCACGGGGCCCCGCGACATGACCGCCGTACCGGGACTGGGTCAGCTCCTCCAACCGCCCACCACGGAAATGCCGGCGGCCCGTGGAGGGGCCACAAATACCCGCGGGTGGGTGGAGTGTGCCGGGCGGGTGCCGCTCCGGGAGGGGGCAAGAGGTGCCCGGCCCCGAGCCCCGCCCGGCCCGGCCCGCCCTCGGGGCGTCCGGCCCGCGGCGGCGAGTCCCGTCCGCGCCCGCCGAGGTCCGCCCGCGGAGGCTGCACAGGGCAGCCCTCGGAGAGCCAGGCCCCAGCTTCCCCAGGGTTCCCAAAGTTTGCGGGTTGTTTCCCCGCTTCCGCCGAGGAGGTCGAGCCGGAGCGCGCAGGAGACGCGCAGAGCAGCTGCGACAACAAACTGATCCATTAACGAGTAATTGATAGAGGGGAACGCAGTCTCACGGGAAAATAAAATCGTGGGCGTTTTGAAGGACGACCTTCCCTGTAATCCTCGTTTTTATACGCTCCGAGCCATATCCTTCCTATTCTTATCTGGCAGAGATCTTTCCTGGATACACCTGATTAATTGGTGCTTACGAAGGCATAATTGATTCTTCATAATGGCGAAACAATTAAACGTGCATTCTGTACATTCTCTCTCCTTTGAGGCAGTTACCTAGTTAATCTCTCCAGGATCACAATCAGTTGTGGTAAGTAACTTCCAAACCCACTGGTTATGACAGTACTAGTGATACTACTGGGGCTTGGAGAGGGGAACCAGCCTTATGGGAGTCTTTCCAATCACATTATGACCCCTTCTTGCATGTTGTAACAATGCACAGTAAATAATTCAATGTCAGTTACAACGGTTATAATTTCAATGGCTATCATGATGGGAAGAGCTTTACCTCGCAAGTTATTCTGAAACGACATGTATTTGTTTGTGTTATTTACTTAGACTGTCTCAATTTACGGAGTTTGCTGATACTCCTGCATAAAAACAGTTGTCTTAATTTAAAGAAAACAAAAGGGGTAAAACAAGCCAATATATGTGAAATGCACAGTATTAAGGGCTTTTGTATGCTTTCTTTGTTCTGTCACTGAGTCACTGCACTGGACTGATCACTTTAAAACCAAACAGAACTATGCATGTTCACACAACAGTACACGCTGAGATCCTCTGGGGATCTTCAGGGTCTCGAGGACAAGGGTGTGTTTTGGCCCAGGTTTAACAGCCGTTGTAGCTACTGCAGCTAATGGTAGTAGAAGTGCTGTGAAGTTTTCTTTTAGTTGTTCCTCTTTGAGATAAATGAGGCAGAGCATGTCTTGGAGAGCATTCATACCGCAACCCTTTTAATCTGGTGCTTTAGAAGTAGATTCTGCTTTCAGATGTATGTTACGTTTCCTAGATGGTTAAGCATTTCTTTACGTCAAAAGGCTGTAAGAGAAGAATCTTGATTTGAAACTTTCTTCTTAACCTGCAGGTTGCTTTGTGGAATTCTGAAACAGTTTTTGGTTGCCGATCCAGCGCACTGTTAATGAGGTTATAGTGTGTATATATATCTATATATATTTACAACTATTTGCCAACTTTAAGTGCTGATACAATGGAGTAAAAGGCTAAATGTATTTCTTTTGAAAAATCCTTAGCATTGATTTCCCTTTGAAGTCGCATGTGCTTACAGGAGAAATGAATAGAATAATCTTTTCCCAGAGCTCAATAGCTCAGGAAACAGAAGCTCTTCTGCAAATTATCTTGCCACAGCTTAGACGTCTGTTCTTAAGTTGCTTATAGCTTAAGTGTGGGCCATCTACGTGTTGTGGACATCCTACAGGAACCTCAGCTATCATAAAAAAGTTGTTTGTTGTTTTTAATTTTCTTTAACTTGGCTCCCTCGTATAAAAAACTTCTGTTATCCATATTTTACAAAAATAATTTGCCTGCTGTTACGAAGAGAATGTCCAACAGTATCAATTTTGTTTTAAAACAGCTAATAAGTGTGTCAGCAACCACTGAAGCTGAATTTCTTTCTGCGTGTCCTTCACTGTAACCTGGCAGCAGCTAAACACTCCTCCTTCCACAACCAGGCCGCAGTTCTGTTCCTGCAATGAGTTTGTACGGGAGGGTCCATTGAGCGTTAGATCTTTGTTTTCCCGCTGGGGACAGCAGCAATTCGGAGTTCATGGACACTGCAGAACAAAGAGAAAGTTAATCTTTACTTTTCAAACCATAAAAGCAGCTGAGCCCTTCTTGGTGCCTGGTGAGGAGAGGGGCTTTCAAGGTGTGAGGCATGCGCCAGGTTGCTGTTGTCGCAATGTACAAACATCTGTCTAAATTCTCTTGATAAACTTTTAACAGCAAATTAGTTATCATCTAAACAACCTAACTTTTGTCAGGAGGGAGGGTGTTTGCTTTCAGGAATAATAGTTGTCAGCACAAGTGTTCTAGCAAGTTCCTATTGCAGCCTTGCCATAGTGGCTGGATCTTGGTGACTACCCCAAACCTCTGCCTTGCCCCCAGCTCTTCCTGCCACTCCCTATTCATGCTGACTAATCTTCCTTACAGCAGTGCCAGGAAACTTCTGGCTTCCCTGGGGTGGAGGACAAGGACCAGTAGAATCCATCTCTGCTTCTTACAAAAGCAAGGTTAACTTTACAACAATTGTGGTTTTTGGTTTTTTTTTGTTGTTGTTTTTTTCTAGAACAATACAGTTTCTTCATTTAGACAAGTGATTCAACCAAATGAGACAAGTGCAGTACCTAGCAAATGGTGTTAAGGTGGAAATCCCAGTGTATATTCTTAGTAATGAAATGTTGAAATTAATTTATATTCACATGAAGCTATTATACAAATATTTTGCATTGTTTGAGATTATGTCATTAATCTTCTCTGCATTGTTTAAAGATTCTTTACTGCACTGTGGTCGCAGATGCCACTCATTTTTTGGGAAAAGATCCCAGTAGAAAGCAGTGTATCAGGGCATTGCACATATATCAAAATAACATTTAGTTATTCAAAACAGGTAATGGATAATGCTTAATCTGTGAAAAATTATACACATCACAAAGGGTTTCTAACCCCCGGACAGCTCACGAGGCTGCAGCAGTTGCAACAGGTACAGTCACCGGCTTCGAAGTGCATGCACGACCAAGCACCTGCATTTTTTTTTTGCAGGCAAAAATGCTCTAACTGAGGAGAGAAGTAGATTAGCACCAGCATTTGATACTTTAAGCAAACACTTGGCATTCTAAAAATGGAGTCATTGTTGTTCCTGTGTGTGTTAACTATGTTTTTGATTCTCCATGACTCCTGTCATGCTCCTTAAACAAATTCAAGCAGGAATAATCCCCCCCTTTCTTTTGCTTCACCTCCTCTCTCTCACTCAACTGCTTTCTCCTTATCTTTCTCTGTTCACCTCTTTCCCTGATATGCATTCTCCTGTTTGCTACTTGCCTGTGGGTTTGGGTTTTTTTTTTTTTTCTTTTCTTTTCTGGTGTGGCCAGGTTGTTTAACTTTTCGGGTGCCAGGTGCAGCTGTGGAAATGAGTAAGCCTGCTGAGCTGCGAGCTGTGGGATTGGCAGAGCTGTAAAATAGCCAGGCCAGATCCTTGCCCTGAACACAGGCGTTTTGTTACTGACAGCGTGATATACTGTCTCTTATGTGCGTGTGAAACAAGGCGTGGCAGAGTAACCCTTCTGTTGCTTTCCTCTGCAGAGGCGCTGCTGGGAAATTGCCTGCAGACTTTTTTCAAGGTGGTATAGCTATCTTTCTGGGAAAACTTACATGACAGACAGCATTTAGGTAGGTACAAATAAATGATTACTCTGCTGTGCTGCTAATAGAATAAAATGAATAGAATAGTTCAGCTGGAAGAGACCTACAACAATCAGTCAGTCCAACTGCCTGACCACTTCAGGGCTGACCAAAAGCTACAGCATGTCATTAAGGGCACAGTGGAAGAGCCTCTCAACCATTGATAGCTTGGGGTGTCAAACATCTCTCTGGGAAGCCTGTTCCAGTGTTTGAACAACCTCTCCGGAAATGCCTCCTGATGTCCAGTTTGAAACTACCCTGGTGGAGCTTTGAGCCATTCCCACATGTCCTGTCACTGGATACCAGGGAGAATAGATCAGCACCTCCCTCACCACTTCTCCTCTTCAGGAGGCTGTAGGGAGCAACGAGGTCGCTCCTCAACCTCCTTCTCTCCAAACTAGACAAACCCAAAGTCCTCAGACACTTCTCATAGAACATTCCTTCCAGACCTTTCACCAGCTTTATTGCTCTCCTCTGAACACGTTAAAAGATGTTCACATCCTTCTTGACTTGTGTGGGGCCCAGAACTGCACACAGTGCTCCAGGTGAGGCCACACCAACACTGAACAGAGTGGGATAATTTCCTTTTAACTGGATATTATTTAGTGGGATAATTAACTTTTAACTTTTCCAACTGAGTGTGCTGTGTTTGATGTATCCCGGGTTGGGGTTTGCCCTCAAGGCTGCCAGGGCAGTGCTGACTCCCACTAGCCTCCTGCTGGCCAACACCCCCAGATCCCTCTCTGCAGGGCTGCTCTGCAACCACTCCTTTCCCATTTTATGCTTGTGTTTGGCACAAGTAGACATATTAGCCTCTTTTTGGTCCGTGAATTTTCATCAATGCTGAACCACTGAACTGTATTCAAAAGAAAGATAATTTTGAGAAGTTGCACCTTAGAAAGAATCTCTGCTGATCTTACTCTAATCTGTCAAGTCCAGTATCAGCTGCAGTGGGACAGTGTAAGTTTTCAGGGACTGTAGATACAGGAATGTGGCATTCCCAGTCTCAGAAGAAAAAGAGAATTATTCTGTTATTTTTTTTTCTGTCACAACTGAGGTACATGAACTAATAAGCATAAAATTATTGTGTGTGCCTCTGCACTGTGTCAATAGGTAACCTTAGAAGGGGTTGGCTTAGGAAAAAAAAGAGGGCTCCATTTTAAAACTGAAGAACAATGCAAGCACAAAACCAGATATCAACTGACCTGAAGTTTAGGCTGGAAATTGGAGTAATGTTGAGCTCTGATTGGTGGAGTTTGGATTGTCTTCGTTGGAAATTCAGGGACAAGAACTCAATGGGTTTTTGGGGCAGATTTCAGTCAACTCATAAAAGAGATTCTATAATGTGTTTGCCGGTTATCAATGGACTGGTGATGATAACAGAAAGTCACTTCACATTTTTATAGAGTCATAGAATCGTTTGTGTTGAAAGGGACATTTAAAGGTCATTTAGCCCAATGCAATGAACAGGAACATCTTCAACTAGATTGGGTTATAATAATGTAATAATATAATATATTAATAAGAATAATTCCAAATTAACTAAAAAGACCCTCAAGATGCAATATATATACATATTCTCAAATTTTCTATGTCTTTGATACATAAAGTGAGAAATGCGCTCAGGAGGAGTCACATGATTCAAGCTAATAAAGTGGTCAGCTGAAGATAAAAGGAAATCTTGGTTCCTATGTCCTTACAGAGTCCAAGAAATTTCAGTAATCACAAGCCCAGGAGATTGGACTAGGTAATCTTTTAAGAGGCCTTCCAAACCAATGGTTCCATGGTTTTTAAAAGGTACATTAGAAAGGACTTATGTACTCTCTGCATTTGCGGAAGATGACAAATTGCAAAAAAAGGAAGATTTAAGTAAGCTAATAGTTGAACTTTCCAGTAGGAATTAAAGGACAGCTGGGAGCCTGTTGAATCCTCATTACTTGAAATCCTTAGGGTTAGGATGGCCATTTGTCAGGAAAGATAGTGGTGGAATTGATCTTATGCTGACTCCCTTCTGCTCCCATTTACATTAGGCGAGTTTGACTGAATAAAACACAAACAAGTTAGATGGGACTCCAGTGAACTCCAGTCCTTTAAAGCACTGGGCTTTCCTATTCAGCATCTCCTGGTGATATGAGAAGGCCTGCTGATGTTGTCAGGTGCTGTTTATTAGTGACTGGGGACGTAGAATCACAGAATCCTTTGACCTTAAAGGTCATCCAGTTTCAACCTCCCTGGATGGGATGACTTGCAAAGAGATCTAGATAGTTTGGAGCATTGGGGAGTGATTAATGGGATGAAATTTACCAAGTCGAAATGCTGGATTCTGCATCTAGGACAGAGTAAAACTGGGCACAAGTATAAACTGGGAGAGGAGTGACCCGAAGCAGCCCTACAAAAAGGGCCAGGGACACCTTCCACTAGATCAGGTTATTCAAAGCCCCATCCAGCCTGGCCTTGAACACTTCCAGGGATGGGACATAGTGTCTCAGCACTCTCAGTAAAGATTTTCTTCCTAATAGCCAGTCTAAACCTGCCCTCTTTCAGTTTAAAGCCAATCTCCATTTTCTATCACTACATGCCGTTGTAAAAAGTCCTTCTCCAGCTCTCTTCTAGGCCCTCTTCATGTACTGGAAGGCTGCTGTAAACTCTGACCGTATAACTTTGTGTGCACTTGATTTTTCTTGTAATGACTTGACTGGATGGTGCTGTGGTCTAAAGCACTTCCCAGAATTAACACTTTTTTCCCCCTCTTGTTTCCCCTTTTGTCCCCTCACACCCCACCCTTCAAGGAAATGGTCTAAATGCTCTTTCACCTTCTCTTTCTCTTTTCACCTACAAATCAAAACAAGAATATATACTGCTAAGAATTTCCCATGTTGCCTAGTTTTACATGAACTTTGCACCTCAGCCCTTGTTCTCTTGAATATTGCTTGTGGGCTTTACTGTGAATCCTAGATTCGCTTTTCACTTATTTATGTTCATACTGTAGGGGTTTCCTGTGACTGGTTTTAAAAGTGTTTAAAAGTACTCACTGATGATAGAAGTAGAAAGATCCAATACTGTGAAGAAGACTCATGCCTGTCACCTACTATTAGTGTCAAAGGCCTGTCAGAAGTGAACATACTTTAATCTTTGCTAAACTAAATAACAAAAGATTTTTGGGATAAGTGAGGAAGTAATAAGCACTAGTTTCAAGATCTTAAAATATCAAGTGAGTCAATCTGGATATAGCTAATTTCAACAGAGAGCTCAACTGAATGTAAAGTTAGAAAAATCAGCAACAGTTTGCTTAGTGGGGGAGAAAAATCTGCTCTCAACATTTTTGACATTTTTGGTACCTCAGTCTGAGGGAAATCAGGTTATATTGTATTCAGATATTTCATTGTGTATGCCTGCAAGCTCTTCATTTATGATGTGTATAATAAAGCCATTGAAACTTCTGAGATGAAACCTTTGCTGATGATTTGGTCTGTGACATTTGTGGTGTGTGGTAGGGCACAACTTGTGATATATTGCACTGAAAGGCACATATATGAAGTACTGTGAAGAGCTGCAAGTCTGTCATGCTGGCCCTGTCATTTTTATTCTCCAGTGGGTTATGCAACTGCTAAAATTGTAAACTTTCTGCATAGGCTTTTCTTAGAGAAATGAAATGTTAAGGATGATGCCAAAGTAGTTTTTACACACTTGCCTTAATAATATTTTCTTTTTGAAATATAAAATTGTATTGATAAAAAAGAACTACAGAGTTACTCTGTGAATCATGAATGGTGATAGAACAAAGTAAGAGCTGGCTTTGTTAAGACTTCTGTCAGGGAGGGCCTTGGACTTCTCTGTGGGATGGTTACAGGATATGTATCCCACCACTTCAAGACCATTGATATTCTGTTGAATCAAAATATGTTCTGATTTAAATGGCAAAAAGGAAAAATCCCAGATGACTCAATGGCTGCATTCTCTTTTTTTTTTTTTTTTTCCCCAATGGTTACACAGATATGAATGTGCAAACCATATTGATTAACATCAGTATTGACTGACAACTTTCCATTAAGACCTGCCTCTTTCAGATGCTTTCAGATGATTCCTCTTTCAAAAGTGCTATCTCAGACCATCTCCTAGAACTGAGAGTAGACAGCTTGTCAGATGTGATAAAGAAAGCTATTTGCAGTCACTGGCAATATTGCTGAATTTTTAGTTTAAACTCTGAACCTAGGTGTAATAAAATTAAAAGCAACCCCCACATGACAGTGGAGCAGAACTGATAAGACTTAAAATAAAAATGGATATATTTCTTTTCATTCTCTCTGAGAATGGCAATGGGAGTTGCCATTTAGGAAGTGTGTGCAAGCCTGGACACTGTTTGCAGTCCATCCCCTAGTACTCACCCAGATGGGGCTATTTAGTTTGTATTTGTTGACCTGTTACACATGAGTTTCTCCAGTCCCTTTCTAAGGCTCTTGGTGCACCTATGGCTTACCATGGCCACTTTTATACAGTAATATATTAACTAAGAAGGTCAAGAAGGTAAAAGTCAGATGTACATACCCAGAAACAACACAAGAAAAGCATTACTTTCCTACTAATATTTATAAATTTTGCATATCCAATAGCTGTTATTTTGCTATTTATATTCAAAGATTTGATCTAGAGTGGATTTTACAGTCAAATAGCATTCATTATAATAGACATTCAGCATCAAAGACTCGAGAAGTGTCCTCTGCATATGTGCTACAGGTGCATTGCTGACAGTGTATTTATGGGTGTTACCAAAACATCTTAACACTTGAGCCTCTTACAGTCTTTGATGAATTTATATTCATATTCCTAAGGGGAAAAGATTAAGTTGCAATTCCCCCTTTCAAAGACAATTTATTGAAAATTCAGAAAAATTAAACAACTTACCGACATCCTATAAGGCGTCCTGGGGAGCCTTTGTCTCTTTAATCCTTTTCTGGTGTCACAATTCACCACCCTGACGACCTGAGCCTGCAGTGACTGGTGTAGGAAGAGACCCTCACCTAGATCTTTGGTACTGGATCACTGTAAAACCAAAGCTTGTAGGTGAAAAATTATTATTTATGTTACCTAGGTTTTGACTGGCTTGAAACAAATCTTCAATGAAGGAGCTGGAAGAAAGCCTGTAAATAATATATGTATATTTTTTTCATTTTTTAGGGCTTTCCCAAAAAGTAGGAAAAATAAAAGAGTTAAACAGGTAACTATCTAAATTTGCATGTAGGCCCAACAGTGCATGATGAACAACAGAAGTCAGGATACATGACGGATGTCAACTAAGCAGCTTTTCCTTCCTAAATTGTCATTTTGTGACTGTTCCATTTCATGATGTATTGCACTGTATCCTGAATTAGAAGGTGCTGTTCGACAACTTGTCACAATAAGAAAATATAACAGATTCATCATTATACAAATGTGCATCCAAAACTGTCACCGATTATAGTTTTGTCATTATTCTCCTTTTTGTAAAATTTAAGTGCACTTGGAATATGAAATATGTTTGTCTACTGACTCGTTTTTACCTTGTACCTGTGCTCCCACAGATTTCAACTGAAGTTGCTTGAGCACAAAAACTGGTGTTGTGTAACGTAATTTTGGTTCATTACCATTTAGGCAAATGGAAATTTTCAAAATACACAAAAGATAAATGATAAATTATCTTTGTTGCACTGGAATTGGCACTATCATCAGACTGATAGCAAAGTTGCTATCAATTTGAAGATGGACAATTTTTTCTTCTAACTTAACTTCCTGAAAAGATACTTAAATCATTTTCTGAAACGTGTGAATGCCAATAATCATTCTGTATGAAACACTGAAGAAAAAAGATGTCAAAATGTTAAGGCAAAATGATAGATTAGATGACATTTGCTTAGTACATGATACTATTTTTAAAAGCAGGCATTTACTGAGTTCAGATAAAGCTTTTTAAAAAAAATCTCTGTACAAAAAATAATTATTATCATGAACTCCGGTCTGGGACAGTAGAAAGGAATTTGATTTTAGAACCAAAGTGTTTTGCTTGGTTCAACTCATTTTGATCAGTATGCAGAGAATGTACCTGTGATGTCTGTGCTGCCCAAATACTGTTTCTAGAGACTTCTGCTCTCCTTCTTCTCTGTGGATTGTAGTCCAGCATTAATTTATAACTCCTCTGAAGCACTGTTTCAGAGTTGTAGGACAGCAAGGTATCACAGAAAAGGCTGTCTAAAGAGAGAGAACAGTGCAGAGAATGATGGGTTGAGGAAATTGTACTGTAATTCTTGTGAGACCTGACACGCATTTCTGCTTGACAACCTGAAAAAAACTATTGTAGTGAATTTGACACATGAAATAATTTTGTCTTGGGATGACCTGACTTTCTAAATCGACACCTTTTGTTTCTTTTTGATTTTTTTCCCTGAAAGAGTGAGATTTTTTTCTGAAAAAAACCCATCAGTTTTAAAGAAACTGTATTTCCCACTGAGAAATGGAAAAAAAATATCCTGAGCCACTCTATGTAAAACATGATGTTCCAAATGATCATTTATTGTATTTTTTCAGTGCCATTCAGAAATTATTACAAACAAATGCCTAATATTTTTACTTATGAAAACACAAGCCCACAGTAATATTAATTATATTTTAAATAAAATTAAAATGATGCATTTGGTGACTCAGTAGTGCGGAGGATTTGAATTATGCAGTTATGTTAATTCAAGCAAAACAGCAGAATTTTTTTAAATTGTTGCTTAAATGGTGTGGTCTTTTCATATTTTGCATAGTAAGTGCTGCTCACAGCAGTTTAAAAGTGTTATTTATTACCACAGAATTAGGACAGAGTAAAAAGTATTGAAACTTGCACTTCAAATTGAGACAGTGTACCTAAGATAGAAATCTAACGAGACCCTCAGCTTGTGGCTCTGTTTTCTTCTACGTCAGTATACTTCTCATCTTGCCAAGATCTCAAAGAGCCTGTTTAAAACGGTAGGATCCTACTCCCAAATAAACCCGAGTTAAAAAAAAAAAAGAAGAAAGCCATTCACTTGGTGTTGCATGCTGCTGACTCTTCAGTAAGAGTGTTTTTCTTGAATGATTTAGAGCAGAATTGATATCACTACTGTCTTTCTTCCCTGAAAACCATTCCTTCTTCATTATTAAACAATACAGTTAAAGGTAAGACAGCAAACTCCAGTTTAGGCTTCTAAATTACAACTGGAAGAAAAGAAACGAAACTAATTTCTGCTGGTCAGAATTAAACTATATGCTATATTTTTAACAATGAACCTAGAAAAAAAATTTACACAGAATTTTTAATGAACCAGGTATTTGTTCACATCTTCAAATACATTGTTTTTCTTCCACAATTTGTAGTAACCTTAAAAAATCCTCAATTCACTAAGAAAACATTTTTAAGGAAGTTTTTAAAAATTACACATCAATAGCAATTAATATTCAGAAGTGCACTGGAAATGCACTGAAAGATAATGCAGTTGCTGTTTGATGTGAGAAATCAATATGAAAAGATGCTAGAAATATTTAAAGAAATTGTATTACATAATAATTGATAATTAAAAAGTTGGTAAAAGATAGTACTACAAGTAGACAACCACCACATAACCAAAATCTGTCCTTTGAAACAACATTTTTTCTCTATTTTTCTATTAGTTTTCTATTTCCCTGATTTTTTTCTATTCATTCTTCCCCTGTTTCTAGACATGCAAGAGACCATAGTTCAGATGCTCACACTTCACACAGCACTCCTATTCAAGGAATTCAGCATGTGCTCCTGAAGGCTAGTTTAATTACTTTGAACACAATTCAGAAAAAAATATTTCTGATTTGCTTAAGATGATTATAGAAATATTTACACAAGACTTAATTTTTTTTTTTTTTACATTAAAATGTTTTCTTGTGGGCTTTGGCTATATTGCATAGGCTTTTTGTATATCCAGATTCTCATATATATTTTAAATATTTGGGGTTTTTTAATGTAAACAGGTGGTTAGCAAAATGAAAGGGAGTTTGTCAGCATGTTAGTGAATTTCTGCACAAATTCTCCAGATATGAAAGAATGCAGCTTTATATATTAGTACCTGTTTTCCTTCTTTAAAGAATTGTTCCAGGAACCATAATTACAGTTGGTACATAAGTTATAGGAAAGACCTTTGAAGTCAATGCAATTTTAGTGATACTTAAGATAATCAAGGCTACAGAAAGAAACAACCAGCAATACATCAGATTCTGTGGGGAGAGCATCTAGCATGCTCAGCTGCTGTAGAAAAGAGCCTGAAGCTATGGAAGGGACCTTTTCTGGAGGTAGCCTTGGATTCATGACTCCTGGGGATTACTGATGTTAATGGCAGTGGCAGTGACTCAGGGGGCACTGCAGGCTGTTGTTGACAGCAGATCTAGTTGCATTTTCAAAAATATCTTTTAAAAAACCTTTTCTTGATATCAGACTCAGAAACCTGTCATCCATTTCTTCTGAGGTAAGTTAGTCTGGATAGGCAACTGAAAGTTTCTTTTCCATTTTATAGAGTGGGAGGTTCACAGACAGCTCTTAAACTTTTCACTAACCTATCTGTCAAAGCCAAAGAAGCAAAATTTTCTGGGAAACTACTGATTTAGTGGTCTAGCAAAAAAAGCTAGTCCCTCCCTATAACTCTATTTTATTTACACTGAAGCAATGTTGGGTATGCTAAGGTTACTATACATATGATACAGAAGTAAAATGAGATAGAAGCTATATTTCACTATTTTGTTCCTTCAGATCATGTTCTAAGACACGTTAAGGTGTTATTAGAATAACAGAGTCCAGTAGAGCTGTTTTTGTGGGAAAATAAAAGCCAGATTTAATTAAGTTTATAGACTCATAAAGACTTTTTCAATTAATACATTCAAATAAACTTTCAAAATATCAATGCAAAATACATTGACATATGAAATAAAAATTCTCCACATTGCTTATTAGCAAATTTATATTGCTTCCAAGTGTTTTTTTTCTTTTCAAGAAGACTTCAGCTACCAGTGTCAGTAATACAATGCTTGCTATTGCCTGCTCGCATCACAAACTTCTAAGATTTTCTTTTCTTATCAGTATTTGAAACAAGAATTGACACAGTATATTAAAGCCCTCTTAATATAACCTGGCACTAGCAATTTCAATGGGAGTCATTGTTTGGCACAAAAATCTGACTAGGAGTTCCTGGTTGTCAGTGAAGTCCTTTTAGATTTAAGCAAAGCTGTAATAGCAATGGAGAAAGGATGAAGCGAACATCTTCATGGGTGACAGTGTCAACACGGCAGCACCAGCTGCGACGAATCGCTGGTCACGCTCCTCACCATGACAGTAACAGCATGGCAGGCTGTGGCAGAGTGTTTGTTTACTGAGAACTTCAGAAAGCAATGAAGTGTATTATGTTTATATAATTATTATTTATAACTATTGTTGATGATGGGAGAAATGGTTGAAAGTGCCGTTTTGTAGCGCTTCTTGAATTACATGCAAAGTAAAATGATGCGTTTGAAAGTGCTTATTTAGTCTTGAGTTGACTAATTATTAACTACATTCTTTTCATCTCTTGTCAGTGAGGGGTTATTAACCCAAATCTGCTTATTGTGAGAGATCACTCTGCTGCACAGTATTTTAACACGCTTTTGTACGACATTAATTCGTGCTGGTACTGTGTGCACACAAGGATCCCCTCTCACTGCTCTCCTGGGTCATCAGATATTTCTCCAAAAATACTAGAGTCTGTTTATACACTTGCAGTGCTAGGTGGAGAGAAAGAAATAAATGTAAAGCTAACTTCTATTTTCCCTTCACTGACAAAGTCCTGCGTTTGACCTCAAAATGGGGCACCCTTCAGAGATCCTCACACAAGTAGGAATCCCTGAAATTTTAGCGCTATTCCTTAGTTATAAATAATAACAATATTCTTGATGGGTGGCAGCTAATGAGTGTCGGTGCAAACGGCGATTTCAGCAGGAAGGGGTGCCGGCAGAGGCCTTACTGACTGGAGTACTGCACGGTGCTGTACTTTGTCACTCGTCTCCGGGAGGTGCCTGGAGACGCTGTGCCCATTCCCTGGCCAAGGTGACAGTCAGCACTGAGCATCTGACCCGTGCTGCTCAGGCCACCCAGATTTGCTCCCCCTAGACTTGTTCCTCCCAGGCTGCTCATCCCAGACCCTGACACTACTCTCTCTGTGACCACCACATTGTGGGCGTTCGATAACTCTGAGGGAATATTTATTAGGCTGCCTGGCATGCCGGAGGCAGGCCTGAACACCCTTTCTGTCACTACAACATTTGACCCATCTACCAAATCAGGAATGCTCAGAGATGCTGGGAGTCGGGAGTTAGGTGCAATTACTCTTTCCGTGACGATAACGTTGGAGCCCTCTGTGAGATCGGGGATATCTAGCATGCCTCGCAAATCAGAGGCAGATGCAGGCCCGACAACCCTCTCTGTCACGACGACGTTGGATGCACGCAGAGGGTCAACAGAAAAAGAGGGGGAGCCGGAGGTGTAGGTCTCGGTCACCGTCATGTTGCCGTGGAGCAAGGGATCCGGCATCGGCCTCGGGGGCTGTATGGTTGCCCCAGATGTGTAGGTGTTTTCTGTAACAACCGTTGTGGTGCCAACTGGGGGAGGCATAGGTGCACTTCCATTGACAACGATGGTGGTACCAGGTGGCGGGAGGTTTAGATCACTTTCAGGACTGGGGAAGGCAACGTTGATGCCTGGCCAGGGTGGGTTGACATCAGGGAAAGGTTCAATCTCTTTGCCCAGACAGATCTCTGCTAGGGTCTTAAATTTTGGTCCTAATGTATCCAAATATGTTTCATCTGTATCTTCTCCAATAAAGCTGCAGCAACCCACAGAGCCGACAGGAGTACCAACACCTTCATGGTCATAGATTAATAGGCAGTCGTTTGCCGGCCGACCTTCATCTTCATCTGCATACACAAATGCTTTCTGTAGTTTGCAAAAACAAAAAAAAAGAAGAAAAAAAAAAAAAAAAGAACAGACGAGCAGAATGAATTTTTTCAGGTTTTTAACCATGAATACTCAAACCACAGTAAAATTTCCCTAACCACAGTATGGCCCAGCTGACTTGAAACATAGGACATCAACAGGACAGACTATTCCATCAACATTTTTTAACCTTGAAATAACTTTATTTAAATATTACTGTGTTTTATTCTTTTTTCTGCCAACACGGAGTGTCTCAAATTTGGTCTGTTGTAAATGGGTCTGTCTGTGGGACGAAAGGGACAGGCAAAGAGATGCCTTCTTTGGGCAGCACTATCTGAACAAAGTGGTAGGAAGACAAGTGAAGCAGGGTGGCGAGGGGAGCGATGGAGAGACCAGGATAGAGGAGATGGGATGGAAGATTGTCCACAGTGGGGGAGACTTGGTGAGTCCAGAGGGGAGTCCCTTTTGAGCAAGAAGGAAATTGCCAACTGGGCATGATGTTGGGGATCCTGGAGTGGTCATTACAGAGAGATCAGGCAGGAAAGAAGAGAATTTAAAGTGAGGTTGGAGGAAGCAGGAAAGGATGGAAGGGGAGATGTGGGAGGGAGAGTCAGAGAGTTTGGGGATTGAGATGGTCCAGGAAGATAGCAGGAGTAATATGTGGAGGCCTGTGGCCAGCAGACGATTAATACATAGGGCTCCAGGCCAAGGCAGGAAGATTGCAGTCTGGGAGAAATCCATGCTCCGGATGTCAGGACTGCTCTGTTGTCTCCTCCACTGAACCTTGTTTAGATTTTGAAATATAGCAATCCTTATAACTTAATTGATATTTTGGTGACATGCAATTATAACATTTATGCCTCACAGTTCATGAATATGAATAAAAATATAGCCCATGAAACCATTAATCATGTAAATTCCATACCATTTTTTTAATCCCATATGTAAAGGCTAATTAAGGCATTGCCAATTGAAAAACTGCATATCAGTGTCACTGGCTGTTCACAAGTCTTTTAGGGAGCAGAAATGGCAATAAAAATAAGGAAGAACTGATGTTTAAAGTTCTTTAAGAATTAAAATGACTTCATCAAACAAGCTGTACAGGAAGTAGGAGTGAACAATTTCACAATGTTATTATATATTTATACATTGAAAAAGGTGGAAAATACATAAATTTGGTGGGTAATTGCTTCCTACCCATACCTGCAGTGTACAAATTTTACAAAATTTGTAATTTTAAAAAATTTTACAAAAAGGTTGTTGAATAATCAATCTACTATGGCAGCAGCTTCAAAGACAGTACTACTACTAGTGTTGTGACTTTTCCTACCAGTGTGGTCAGCTTTGCTTTCACAGCAGTCTTATATCATGGAAGTTTCAATTTGAGTAGAAAAATTTAATTTGGATTTCCACCATGTAACCTGTGGAAGAGAATCTAACAGAAAGTATGCTCACAGGTGTAACTCAAAGAATAGCAACTAATTACCTCAGAGAAATAGTTGTCTAGGAAGGCCATGTTCACTCCTCCTTCTCGATACTCTTTTATTGTTCCTCCGATTGACCCTTTTGCTTCCCCTGTTCCAGAAATTCCTCCAGCTGTTCCGTAGCCAGTACCAGTGCCATAGCCAACCCCTGTAGTTTCTTCAACACCAGAAGCTACTACTCCTCCTCCTCCATATGTGTTATTATATATGTCTGAAAACAGAAAAAGTTATCCTTCTTGTGCTTTGTGAAAACTTACCCACAATTTTTCAGTTGGTTTTACAAATGCTGTAAGGAAACTACTGAGTTTCTAAAGGTATTTTAAACCAATTTCAGTCACAGGTACCAAGCACTGAAACTGCAGCAATAACTAAATACATATTAACAGACATCTAAGCCCTTGATTTTATTCCTGGCTAGGAAACACATGCACATGTGTTCTAGAAAATCAGTGATTTACTTCTGTTATTGGCTGGAAAGATTATTCTGTCTAGTCTATATATATGCTGTCATGGGGTTTGTGTTAGAAAATCAGATAATGTTTATGGATAGTTATGCAAATACATAAATGTATATTTATGATCACATCAGCGTTGAAATTTTTTTCCCTTACACATTTAGAAAATAGATTTTTGTAAATCCTAGAATATAAAGAGTTTTGTAACTCCTTTCACAATTTCTGGTAGTGAGATTTTTTTAGGGGAGAGCAACAATGTATCATAGTAACCACCAGTTAATAATCCAGATTGAAAATGGTCTTTACAATAAGTTATAAAGTAATACTTACAGGATTTTGTCTTCTCCAGATTTTTTTAATACATGATAACAAGGAAAGAGTTTTCTTAATGATCAGCACATATTATAATAAAAGAATTGCGTACAGTAGTCTTGACTATGGTTACACTGGGAAACAGGCTAAATTATAGATTTTTTTCATTTTTATGTGAGAAACTGAGAACATTTTTGTATAATAAATAGTGAGCAGAGGAGTTGTTTTGCAGGGTAATATTTCTTCCTGTCAGAAGCTAGTGAAAATGGATCTGTGCCAGCATGCTTCCTTCCACTTCTGAAGGAAGGAATAGGGGAGAAAACGGCGCTGCACAGCTTGACTTTTTCAATATGATGACTGCATTCCTAGAGGAATCTTATCTCAGAAGCATAAATTTACTGTGCTATGTACCAGCTTGTCTAGGTTAACATGCAAATTGTCAGTAATTAACTAGCTATTTGACGTGCTCCTTTGTGGGAAGCAGAGCCTGGAAACTGGGAAGAACTGAACCTTTTACCCAAGTTATTAAAGCAAATACTCTTATTCTGGCTCAAGATTGATTTCTGCTAAAACTGGTGTCTTTAAAAGACCCTCTATTCAGTAGCTGCACTGATAAAGAAAAAATACCTGGGGTTTGAAAGCCTTGGCAGATATTTCAAAGTTAAGTGTAGTTTGCTGAAATGAATCTGCTCAAAAGCTCAAACCCCAGATTCTTTATTCATACTGGAGGTCCTAGCAGCATTAGTTTGACTTTCTGCAGGTGTAAGATTGGAAGAGTTGGGTTATAGTTGGGAAACCAAAGGACTTCATGGATCAGAAGGCATGAAGTTCTGAAAGATAGCTTTATGACAACATAATATAAAAGATTTAAGGATCTGCTTACCAGAAGGTTCACCAAAATCACCTCCTGCTGCTGTTGTTGGGGCAAGAATGTGCGAGACATCCTGGAAAACAACATTTTGACTCCTTGAATGATTACCTTGAAATTCCCATATGAAGACCAGGACTTTGTGAATTATTTTAAGGAATTAGCAGTCCAAACTGTTAATGATAGTTACTCATTATCACCATCTCCATTAACAAACAAAACAAAACAAAAAAAGAGACTACAAGGTTTTTCCTTGTCAACACAAACCAATGATCAGTGAAGATGACTTGTGTTTCCTTCTCCTAAACTTGCACTGAAGAAGCTTGTTAGTTATTGTTTCATCATAAGTGAACATAAGGAATATTAACACCAAGCTGTTGTGCCAAGCTAACTGAGCACAACTTTAAACACATAAACTCCATCAGCGAATGTAATTAAGAATTGCCTGTCATATCTGCCTGGCAATTGTTAACAATGCCAGACTTGTTTTAGATGACACAGTGCTACTATCACTTTCTGTAGTTAAATGCAGCCTTTTCTCTAAATATTAATTACTTCTGATTTTAGAAACATGGGATGTACTGACCCTGTCTTCAGGCTGTGCACCTTCTATTCCCCATGGATGAATTGCCCCTTCTGTGCATTCAGGTACAGGTTCAAATCCAGTTCCAACTCCACCTGCAGCGCCAGGTCCACAGCCACAACAGTCGCTCATTGACATCAAAATTGGAATCACTTAACAGGAAAGGAACAGGAAAAAAGGTTTTAGGACATCTCTTCCTCATAGGAATAGCTGCTTTCCCCAGAAGGCAGGTGCTCATGAACTTTTGAAAATACGCCTTTAAAATGTTTCTAACCAAGCAGCCTGTAAGTCTGGCTTTCAGAATCATTAGCTGCTTATGGAGATGCATGTATTTAGAAATTCAGAATAATTTGTACCTTTAGTTATAGCAGAGCAACACAGGGGTGGGGCTGTTACTCCAAATTTATGCTTATACACCTGGGAACAGACTTTGATCTATCTCAGCTGAACCAATATAAGTTGCATACATATGAAAATTAAACAAACAGAACAAGTCTTGCTATGTATAGCATTCAGCGCTATTCTTCCCTGATATATAAGCATACATTTGTCTCTTCAAGTATTGTAATTGAAAAGAAATACACATTAGTAATAACTGACTTATGAGAATCAGTGGAGAATCCACCTGACTACAGTGATCTTTGGCTAAGGCTCCAGTTGCAATTTTCACATCACGTATACATAATGTTCGATTTGAAAAAGCAGTAGGGGCAAACCCCAAGCCCTAGTTTCACCAAATGTTTACACAGAGTGAGTCAGGTTTCCCAGAGTGCTGTATTATGCTTAGTAGTTTAAAGAACTCAGTGCTGGAAATTGCAGAATGCTGTAATGGCTGGCATCAAAACCACTGCTTATTTTAGAAAGGCAATGCAATATTAATTCATAGAATTATAGAATGTCTTGGGTTGGAAGGGATCTTAAATACCATTTAATTCCAACACCTCTGCCATGGGCAGGGACGTTTTCCACTTACCAGGTTGCTCAAACACTCATCCAGCCCAGCCTTGAACACTTCCAGGGATGGGGGATCCACAACTTCTCTGAGCAACATGTGCCTCTGTCTCATCACCCTCACAGTAAAGAATTTCTTCCTAAACCTACTATCTTTCAATTTAAATCCATTGCTCCTTGTCCTGGCACTACATTCCCTTGTAAAAAGTCCCTCTCCAGGTCTTTTGCAGGCCCCCTTTAGGTACTGGAAGGCTGCCCAGAGGTTTCCTTTGGAGCCTTCTGTTCTCCAGGCTGAAGAGTCCCAACTCTCTCAGCCTGTCTTCATGGGAGAGTTGCTCCAGCCCTCTGATTACTTGAACATCAAAGTGAAATGAAAACAGGAAGGGGCTATACCATGTACAAAGTGCTGCCTCATGCTGCATGACTAAGGACATATTTACTCCAGACTACCGGGGGAGATTTCCAAATGCAGAAAGACAGTCTGTCCTGTAAGATAAACCATCTGGGGACTACAAACTGAACAGCCTTTTGAAGCTTCAAAATTTCGTGTTTGTTGATTTCTACTAAACAAAGATCAAAACCTGAACCGAACCCCCCTCCCCAAAAATCAGTGGAAAAAAAATCAGTTTTCTCAGATTTTGTAGTCAGTATTTCTGCAATGGGAAATTTTGGATGTTGATTACTTGATGCCCAGGCCATGAAAGAAGGTTGATCACCTATGATTGTGGTGGTCTGAGAAATAATTGCTTGTATAAATTCTAACTTGAATTCGTGAAGCTCATAATTCTTCATGAATGCTAGGGCAAATCAGTTAATGTTCTGTTTTGATCCTGTTATCATAAATGCTACTTATTTTTTATTAGATGTAATGTTTCAAAGGAGTAGCCAAAAGTTTCAAAATCTAAGATGATTTATTGTTCCACTACTGAAATCTGGCTTTGAGTTCAAAGCAATCTTGTTCTTTAGATCCTTTCATACCCAACTTGGAGCTGATACTTGCTCATTTCTTCTAGTAGTGTGATAGAAGTGCAAATTGCAAAATGTAAGTGACAGGATAGCTCTATCTAAGAATTGCATAGCAAGTCTTAGAAAGGAAATGGTTAATTGTGAATGAAAAATGTATGTATGTGTAACATAAAATATATAGAAATTATTTTCATTTAAAAGACAATTTTTTTCTCTGTCTAATGGCCAATAGAAGCCCATGGATTAATAATCAACTGAAAAAGCAACCTTATTTTAGAAGAACTAAAAAATAGACTATTTACATTATTTAGAAAAGTTATAAAATTGTTTTCTTAATTTTATACTTACGAACAAATATTAATCCACCGAGAAACATCAGGCCAATGGCAGCTCCACTAAGTGTGGTATTTGATTGGTAGTCTCTGCCATAATTTTCATTTCCAGCGTAACTGTCATCAGTGGAGGCAGTGTATCCTTCCTCACCTCCATCGTATCCATCAGTATAACCCTGCCACTCTGTGTGATCCTCATATTCTCCTCCACCAGGTCTAGTCTCACCACCATAATCACTACCACCTTGTTGTCCTCCGTCTTCCCGGCCTCCTCCACCAGTATCACCACCACCAGTAGTGCCACCACCAGTGCCACCACCACCTATGATAATTATTCTCGTGGCCCCACTGGTGCAGTAATTCCGACTGTCACACTGGCAAGCTTGCACAGGAATTATATGTGGTCTAGCACAACGTCGGCCTTGGCTATCTCTTACAACGACATAGATCCTGTAAAGGTAAAAGTCTATGTTCTGGCCCACTAGTTCTGCAGAGGAATCTTGGAGGGAAAAAAAGAGAGAAAAATATTTAGATGAAGGTATTGGCTTAAGCCTTCTACAAATCTATACTACTTGTGTGTTATGTTCCTAGAACAGGGTGAAACAAAGTGTTCCCTTTCTAAGCACCTGAATTACTTATGCATCTACAGTACTTATGCAAAGCTGAAACATATAATAGTCATCTATGCTTGGTTTTTTTTGTGAAAAACCTGAGCCAAATCAGTCTAGTTATCACTTTTAAGCTTGAGAAATACAAAAGGGGAAAATGAAATTTTTTATTTCCACTGCTGCTTTTCCTGAATTTTATTCGCACAATGGTAAATATAAAAGTTGAAAGTTTTATGCATTTCTTTTTCCTCTGTCAAGGAACTCGTATGTTTTTCAAAAAGTTTTTCAGTAGGTTTAAAATATTTAAAATTACATATTGGCAACTGTTTAGGACAGGTAGGAGACTCAAGAATACTTGCAATTGTGATATTTGCCATTTAATGTAGTCTTCTATGTATCCAATAAGTTATGCAAATTTGGTCATTTAGTAATGCGTGAGATTTGATGAACTCGTTAGATTGTCATGTCCTATTGAAGGAAACTGGCAAAGCTTCACTGGGCACTGAATGTAACAATTTTCTTTAAAATACGCGTAGGTATGATTGGTACAAGAAATTACAAAAGTTATAATCTTAATTTGCCATTTTCATATGCCTCTCATAAAAGTAAAGCTCTGCTAACTATGAACTTTATACTCTAATAAACAAATGTAAGAGTTTTTTCATATGCTTAGGATTTTTTAGATAACATAGAAATAAAAACATACCAAATTACTCCTTTTGATTTACCTCATTATGTTTAGACCAGTAAAGGTTCTTGCCATAGTTATACTCAAAGTACAGATTTGCTGCTCTATTTTTATCAAAAAATTTTCAGTTTCCTTTAAAAGATAACGTGTAATAATTCTAATTTGAGTTATGATATGATTTATATATATATATGTATGCATGCATATATTCAAATTTGGAGTAACTTCTTAGATTCATATTAAACTGAGATTTGAATAGATTCTAATAAGTGTTTTGTTTGTTAATAAAATAACATCCTAATCAGTTATCTTAGACAAGAGTTTATTACTGTGATTTATTCTGTTATAAAATGTAGGTTAATTTACCATTTATTCGTCTGATAATCCATGTGGTCTGGGGTTCACCATGTATACTGAATGTAAAGGGAGTAGCATAGAGATCACCATCCCTATGCTTTGCTGAGATAATCACCGATGGGGAATTCATACATACTTTCCTCATTTCAGTATTGATAGTTGGACAGTTGGCATTGATGCCATCTATTGAAAGCACAATGGTTCCAGTAGCAGTATATCGAGGAACCCCTGTAAAAATAAGATATTTGTGGTCAGGAGGGAATATTGATACCATAAATAATGCAGTTAGGCTTGGAAAACTAGAAACAGGAAAAACATTGAGAGAAATCTGGAACAGAAAGCATATATTTTGGAAAACTTAATTTCTTTTCTTACCTCTGGTGATAGCCAGGACCTCTGCTTGGTACTGCCCATTGACTACATAGACTGAATCCCGGTTAATGACTTTGTTCAGTGTGATTTCACCAGTGTTTTGATTGATTCTGAACCAGGCAGCTGGATCACGTCCTATGCTATATCTGTGTTTGGTGAAGTAAAAATACTCAGCGTGATGTTATGAATATAGGTATTACATATTTATATTGCAGATAAAATTTGGCCCTTTGGAACACTTTTCTTTAGGCTATGCTAAGTCCTGTTGCATTTCACCCACTTCAAGGAAAATCCATGTAGACTCCAAAAGATGTAGACCAAAAAAGTGATTAGGAATAAAGTAAATGCATAGAAGCCCATTTAATTTTGAAAGTGGCATCATAATCTAAAAGTAAAATTTTTTGGATCCTGTAAACCTTAACTAGAGCCATTGTTGAGATCAGTAGTTAAATCCACAGCTCTTGCTATAACATGATACAGTTGTATTTGCTGACACATTTCTCTGTTTTATGAAATTTGTTTTCAAATATTTGTAAATAGGCTGTATTTATTTCTACATACACTGAAAAGCAAATTATGGTCCCAGTTATTATCGTTAATTTCAGGAGAAATAAGTGTAAAATTTTTTTAAACTATAGAATGAACTAGTAGTGACACCTTCTATTCTGATTGGATAATATTGACCATTATTGGGATTTTTTGCCTGCTTTTTTCAAGATGCTAACAAATTCCCTATTTGTAGCAAAAGTTTCAAGAAAACACATTCTTAGGCTGAGTAAGAAAAACCCCCTGTTCTAATTTATTCAAGTTACAGTCTGTTAGAAAAGTGATATTTTCTTTGTCTTGTGCATAAGGCTAAGGAAAGTAGTCAGGAAAGAAAAGCAATTATAGCACAAAAAATGGGCTATATAATATTCTATAATAATGTAGAATATAATACCAGATAATATATCATATGATACCATATTATACTATTCTATTGCCATTTTTCCATTGCTAATCAATAAACATTGTTTTTTAAAGCGTCCTTTAAAATACCTATCCCTCATCACATTGAAATCTCAAAAGAATTATTTCATCCAGGGAGTTAAGCAGAGGTGAGCTTACACAACATTTGATGCAATGGTTCTAGTGTCCTCATCCATGGCTGTGTACGTTCCTACAACATAATTTGCTCTTGCACCTTCTGCCAGGGAAAACACAACTGAAGATGGATGAAATCTTGGTGGTTCAATCAAATTTTTTACTTCTACTGTGAGGGGTGTTCCAAATATTTGGTACTCATGTGCAACAGAGTGATGGAAGGCAGCCACATTCCTGACACCAATCATCAGTGAGTGCGTTCGGATATGTTCAAAATCCAGTTCCTAAAAGAGAGACACAGAGAACCAGATAATACATTAAAGCTCCTTTAATATTTAAAAATTATTTAAAAAATATTTTTGAAGTATTTTTTTATTTTAAATAAGGTTGAGTGACAGTGTTTTTAGTGCCTGTTTAATTCCGTTAATAATTAATTAAAACTTTAAGATTACCATTTCAAGAGCTGAATCACAATATTTATCCATACCTTAATTACTCTAAGGATTCCTTGATTTGTTGCTCGATCTGTAACAATTTCAAAACAGTTATCTTCATTACCGGATATAAAGAAAAACTCTGCTAACCAATTGTCTGTAAACTCTTCATCAGCATCCAGAGCTTGTATTCGTAGCAGTTCTGAACTGAGTGAATTTTCTGAAATACTTGCTGAAAACTGAAATGACAGATAAATACCTATTAACAAACATTTATGTATATATATAATGTGAGGAAAACACAGCTGTCTGCAGAGATTCTTTTGAAGAATGTTCTGAGCACAGACCATGCCAATTTAATAAAGAAAAAGTCTTCTGGGCAAATTGTGATTATGGGTACAGATTTGAAAAGCTGTATCACCTCAAAGGTTTGCAGAGGCATCTTAGACAAAAAGGATTTGTGCTTTCTATAAGAAATGATCTTCCAAGGATTGGGTTATTCTACATAATCTGGCTGTATTGTGGGGGTCTAGGCACCTGAATGACAGGATTTCTCTGAATACAGAGAAGTCAGTCCTGACAGCGTCAGGATTGACATCTCCGAATACAAAAATAATCTGTGTGTATGTTACCAGAACTGGTGCACAAGTGATGGATTGTATTTTGAGCATGCTTTAAGGGAATAACCCTCTTAATCCAGTGGAGCATGTAATTGTGAAAGTTCTCCATGGGTTAGTAAGGGCTGTGTTGTCAGTGGGGCTTTTAAACAAGATTTTAAATCAGTGTTGCTGCTTTTGTTATTGGAAACTTACAGAGCTTTGAGCAAGAGTTGGAAAGTTGTCATTAACATCAATAACTTTCACGTTACAGCTACAAAGGGATGATATTCCATCTGCAGCCCCATCCCGGTCTGATGCCTTCACAACAAGAGTGTAGCTACTATGTTGCTGTCACAAAAAGAGAAATGAGTATGTTAGAAGACCATCTGTTCATCTTATAAATAACTCATGCTTGCTACTATTTCCTAATGCAGGAATTTGACTTAGACATTTTATTGTAACACATCGAAAACATGCATTTCTCCATTAATATTTGTAAAAACCACAACCTTTCTCTCTCTTCTATTTTTTTTTTCTCACTCTCATAACACATATACATAATGACATCATGTTATTTGGCTTTGGAAGGGGAAATGTTACCTCTCTGTCAAGATAATTTGCAAGATGGAGTTCTCCTGTGTATTTATTCATAATGAACATGGGTGGACCAGAAGGTTCCTGACTCTCTATCTTGAAGGCAATTTTAGAATTCAGGTGGTTAGGTTCATCTGCATCTGTTGCAATGATTTTCATCACCAGTGTGTCTAAAAATAAAAAATAGTAATAATAGAAAAAAAACCGACAGAAAATATCTCGAGTTCCTGCAAACAGCTCATCAAGACAATGCTAAAACTTGGTTTATAAAAATGATAGAAGGCTATCTATGCCTTGATATTTACAAAGAAAACCAAAAGCTTAGTTTTGTAATACTGATTCTGACAATATTACTGACTTTAAATGAATTAAAAATCAAGGTCAGAAGAAATAATGCAGATTTTCACTGAACTTCTTTAAATCACCATAGGGGATATGTAAATAAGTAAGTACTGAGCTTGTAGACATTACTATAAGAAATCTCCACAGCTTTTAATGAGAATTTCTAGAAAGAAGAAAATGAGTGTTAGGCACCATTGCCTCAGTGCTATTTGCATGTCTAATGTTGATTGCTGTACTTTTGGTAAAAAAGAACCATTTTAATAGTTTAAGTATGGAATTATTTAGTAATAATCTGCTGCAACTGCAAATACACAGGCTGCAAGTACAAATATTTGAAAGAGAAAAATGGGGAAAAATGTGTTTTACATACCCTCAAAGGAAATAAGTGTAATGATATTTTTATTCTAATGAGAAGAAATGAAATTATTTATTTTACATTTTCACATCTGAAAGAATTTGCATGATGGTATGGTTAGAAACTGGAACATTCAGCACTCGTGTGGGAGGAAAGGGAGAAGGAAGCATTGCTGTTTAATTTATAGCAATTAGCTCAGGCCCTGGCTCAAACAGCCCTTGGAGAAGCATCTGCTTCTCCCTCCTCTGCAGTGGCCCTGACCAATATATGTCATTGCCTAAGAAAAGCAGGAAGAGCACCCTGGGTTTATATTGACTGTATTCTGTGAGCTTCACTATCAATACTGTAAAAGGCATAGCATAGTTACTTACTGTCCATGCTGCTCTCTTCAACAGATCCTGTAAATACAGTTTGTGCAAATACAGGAGCGTTATCATTTATATCCAGAACTCTGACTCGAAGTTCAAGAGGTGGTTCCAAATCTACACCCGTCACTGAGTGTTTAGCAAAGCAACGTATCTAAATAAAGAGATTTACTAGTTTTAAAACCAAAAGTTAACTAAGCAAGGTAGCAATCTGAAACGAATTTGTTGTCTTCTTCTCTCTCTGCCCCACCTTGGATCCGTCATTATAAAGGTAAAAAAAAAAAAGGGAGTACTTACAACAAATACTGGTGTTACTTCCCTATCAACTATTGATGTTATATTAATTTCTCCTGTTCTTGGGTTAACAACAAATATTCCATAGGGTGCACGATCAATTCCAGCTCCAGAGATGCTGTATGTGATTGGATTGTCTTCTTCACAATCTGATCGGATCTACAGTAATAGACAATAATAATTTATGCCAGTTTACTGAGGACACCTGCTGGGTTTTTTCTTCTATTCTTAGTTCCTGTAAAAAAT
Source organism: Falcunculus frontatus (assembly GCA_013398115.1). Lineage (NCBI taxonomy): Eukaryota > Metazoa > Chordata > Aves > Passeriformes > Falcunculus > Falcunculus frontatus. Next base: position 276,894 of record VZRV01003796.1, read on the forward strand.
TCTAGCCAACTTTAATTTCTCAGCCACTTACTACGAGGTTCAGCTGACAGAATCAATAGAAGGCTCTTCTACAAAGTGTCAACCTAGAGATCCATCTCCCCTTAAGGGCTGGATAGGCTTTCTATTTTTCTTAAATCTGTCGGGGAGGTGGAGAGAGAAACCTCCAAGGGTATCACACTGTGGCTGGACCTCAGTAAGGGTGTGGTCATGGTGAGTGAACTGGAGGATATTTTCTTTTTTCTGTTTCCCACAAGTCATGTACTATCTTTGAACTTCTGCTCAGGGATTTCTTGGGATGAGAGAGAGAGAAGAAAAATGTCATGATCTAGAGCAAAGACGCTGGTTAGAGCTACCTGGGAAGTAGACTCATGGCAATGTTCTAGGAAGCTTCTGGTCACTCTTCAGCAGCCACACGGGTTCACTATATGACACTGTCTCAGCAGAGCTGGGAATATTGTATCATCTTTCTTTTATTCTACACTCCTTGCTTTGACTACTCTAAGGATACATATTTTTAAATCTCTCTGCTTTTATCAGTCTGTCTTTGGAAAAACTTCCTTGTCAGTGAATACTTGAGTTTTTTCTTTCTACTTACTCTGGCAATTGGATTCCTCTTGGAATTATCTTCTCCTTCTCTACAAGCTGCAGCAAATTTGATCCATTCACGTTTTTGTCTTCTAAAGGTTTTCCATCTTGCCATTCCATTTTCATCCCATTCTTTTACCTTTGACAGAGAGTTCCAGTGTCATATGACCTCAATCCATTTTAAATAAATACAGACAATTATAATTTCCAACAATAAGGAGAAAAGAGATTTTGGTAGACCTTGTGCCTTTTCACGTCTGTGAGTCCCAAACTCCATGACTGTACATGTTTATTTTAAAATTACGCATTTGTATGAGATACTCATTTAGATTTAGGTGAATTTCTGTTGAGAGGGTGAGCAGGTTATTACCTGCAGCTGTTTAATATTTAAATATGTTTTCAATCTTCACGTTCAGAAGTGTCTTAGTTCAGTGTTTTCCACATGATTTTTTTCATCTGTTACATTTCATTTAATCAGAAAAACAGTTTTGAAAGCAATATATATTACCTCTACATGAAATCCTGTGCTGAAATCAAAGAGTACCTGCAAGAACAATAAAAAGATTGGCATGTAAAAATGCAAGGCAAAATGCAGCAAGCAAAACCCAACTGCAAGACATTGCTATACTGCAGGCCTGGAGCAGTACTTTTTTTCAAGCCTGTTGCAATAGCTTATGTGGACAGTAGCTACAATATGTCCACAAATAACATTGTGAAATTCAATTTTTTCTATATCCAGCACTTGAATTCCTTGACAGTTAAAACCTTCAAAATCCATTCTGTCTTTCAAGACAGAACTTTGAGTTTGAGTGGGTATGCCAGAGCAGTTTTCAAGCTATACCTTCATCAAAATAGAGCTTTCACACAGATTTTTAACACCTCAGCTGAAGAGAGAAGTGGTTGAAAGAGCTGTTAACTGTCTAGGAAACTAGAAAAATGTTTATCCTAAATAATTTATTCTTTTTCATTATTTTTTTTCTTATTTACAAAGTTCACAGTAAACCTGGAGTGCTTAATTGTGTAATTTAACTGAAAAGAGTGAAAATGTATTCTTGGAACTTCCCAGGGAGATTGAAGAGATTCGATGTAAGATGGAAACCCACCTGCAGTTTTCAGGCAGATTTCCCTGGAGTGCAGTAGGTTTTGATTTGAGACCTAACTCTGCAACTAGTCTTGAGTAAATAAAGGTGGCAGGATCAGATGCAGTATGCAATTACTTTAACATTAAAATTTAAATGAGGGGAGCCTCAATTTCTTGATTAGCACGATTTAAAATAAGGCACAGTTTAATTAACTTTATTCCTAAATAAGGTGTGAAAATGAAGTTTGCTTGGCGAATGTACTTCTTCAGAGCATCTCTTTCAGGTTTAGGATCTACTTCTGCTTTCTTCAGACAATAAAGGGTGAAAAATGTGGGATTTTGCAGGACTGGATGTTTGTTTCATTCATCAACAAAAAGAAGAAACAAAATATCCAGGTGACTCAAAAAATATTGCAGTGTTTCTCTTTTCTCAACAAATGTTAACAGCTACAGCTATGAGTATTTCACTTCTGTATAATTTCCCATAGCTTTTTGTTTTGGTTTGGTTGTTTTTTGTCTGATATGTTTTATCTATGGGGTTTTATGTTGGTTATACTTGGATAAAATGTGTGACAGTCTTTTATCCTATCATTACATCATGGGACTTTCCTCACTTCAAATTTATTGCATTGTACTGGCAAGGCTGGAACATGGACACAAAATTTTTTCCACTTACTTCATGTTAAGACAACTTCTTACATGCAACAGAATAATGAACAGCAGCTTCACCTCCTTCCTCTCTCTCTCTTTTCCCCATTTACTTTTATGCTGCAAGAGTTTACCATCTGTCATTTACAAAACAATGTTTCCAATGGTCTGATTTTGCGCTAAACATTCCCTGAGACCTTGGCCTACAGCAGATGCCCTAATCTGCTTCTGAATGAAGGAGTTTGGACTGTGGATTTGCCCATCTGATGTGCATATAGGTTGAAATTTATTGGACTTCACAGAGTAAGGATTTTTTTCCTTGTTTGTTTGAGCAAGCTATTGGCATAAATGGTTAAGAAAAGTGCTCTGCAGGAAAATCTCTTCAATATGTTCATGTTGTGCTAAAAGCATCAATGCATCTTTTAATTTATGTTGAGTTTAGGACTACTGAAATCTTCATCTTCAGAATAGGGTTCAAATTCATGTGTAGCTGTTCCTCATCTCAGAGAAGGGACAATATCAGACTCCATGTGAACAGCAGGGTTTGTTCAACCCGGTGGGAGCTCAGTCCTGTTCTTTTATAATCCCCCTTGGAGCCTGGGGGAACATGGAAGAGTCAAAGGGGCAGACTACACCCTCACGAGAGAACCTGAGTGATGAGGTCCACCAGAATTAACACTAATTGAATGTCTCTTATCAGTCTATCCCACAGACAGAGCCTCCTTTGGTGAGCCCAATGAAATCCTCTCCACCCTTAGGCTGAAATCCCTTCTGGCATGCCAACAATTGTCTTGACCTGGCAAAGTATGGGTATACACCTCCCAGTGCAATGTTAGTGAATCTTGTCTGCTGTCTGCATCCTGTGGCCTACCCTGTTACTTAACAGTGAGACTAATACCTCACACCAAGCCATATCACTCTCATACTCTGAAAAACTATTCTGAGTTTTTCTGAAATAAGAATTATGCCTGTAAAGAATTCTGTTACTTAAGGACATAAATATTCATAAATCTCTTGATTCCAGCCTATAGGGAGTTTTGTTTTCAAGCAGTAAAAAATACATGTTTTACACTGGCATCTCATCTTTTGTTTTTGAGCACCAGTAATGGGAACATCAGAAATTTGTCCATTGGTGATGCTGGGGATTGTAAATTTAGGCCCTGTATTTCCACACTTGTCCTGTGATAGCTAAGGAAAACCCCATTCTGCTACTTGTTGGTAACAGAAGATCTTGAATTCAGAGTCCTTAGTACAGTTTGTGTTATTATTTGAAAAGGCTGATATGATGAACTTGATGTCTGTGTTTGGCACTCTCAGTTATGGCTGTGGTATAGGAAGGAGGGCAGGCAGACATTAGACAAAGATGTCTAGTTCACCAGATAAATCTGAACAATTTTGAAATGACATTTATCCAACTTGATCCAGGGATAAAGGCTCCTCTGCCTCCCCAACTAATGCCTTCCACTTCTCCACTGTCACCAGCAGTTAGAAGGCTTCCCCTAACCCAGTTGTCTATTTCTAATATTTTTCTGGGATGCAAAACTTTTTTTTCTAGTGCTAATTCCAGCAGATAAGTTCTGTCTCCAAGCAGCTAATTTCAGCAAATTTCTAAGTAGTTAAAAAAATTCTCTTCTAAATCAATATCCAAGTACAGTACTTTCCATAGACATGGGGATAAACAATAATTAAAGCAATAGGAGCCACTGGAATGTGTGGGATGCATCCCAAGGACCTTGGGTAGGCAAGCTGGTCAGAATGATGCCAAGATTTGCTGTCCTGTTAGTCTCTGAAAGACTGCGAAAAAAAGGAAACTGCAGAGAATCCAGAGGCTGGTTGCACAAGCTGTTTCTATTTTGGGTTGAGAGATGTGCAGGCAGGAAACAAGTTTATGGTTTCTGTCATTTGTACAGTGTCTGTCTGAAAGCTTGTCTTTTATTCTAATGATACGTGGACCATGTGTCCAAAATGACAACTTAGAGTCACACTGGAGTGATTCTGGATTTATTCTGATGTAACTGGGGACAGAATTAGGCCCATAGGATGTGTCTGGTTCTTCGCACCTTCAAAGCGATTTACAAACAAGAATTAACTAATCTTTAATTGAGTATCAAGCGATATCATACGTAATTACGGAATCCTCCCTCCTCCACCTACTCAAATCTAAATGACTGAACACGCCTTTAACATCTTCCCAGCATTATTCATATGGGATCTGCTTCTCTCTCTTTGAAGTCAACAGTGGCATTGTTGTTGGCCTGGATGGGAGGAGTGCTGAGAACTCACACGTATTGTGTTAGTCATCAGGCTGCCGTGGTAGCTTGGTACTGTCAGCGTTTTGGGACTTTTACGTCTTTCTTACTCATCCACAGCCCTGACTAGAAAAGGGTTGCAATAATGAACCCTTCCCTTTATTCATTCTGCATCTCTTTAAAAAGAGATACATCAGTGCATATGAAATAATGAGAAGCAGAGTTCAAATATAAGTCAAATACTCATATTTTGAAAATATGTCATATGATCCCTTTTTAATTGAAATGATTTTCTATTTCTATACTTTGCCTTTTCATTTGTCACTAATGAACGTACTTCATCCAATTTAAAGGGGAAGATTTTCTGGATGATTTTTCTGGCATTTTGTTTTCTAATTCAGAGGACGTAAGGTGTTCCCTGTGATAGCAATATTTTGAATTTCACCCAGGATGGAGAATCCGTTACTATTTCAACAGCTGTGAGAGGAATTATTCAGGAATTATGACAATGCTCATGTCAGGCTGAAGAATATACTTTGAAGTTTTATTTATTTTAAAATAAGGTTATTCAAACAACACTTTGGGAAAGTTTCCACTGAGATTGTTTCTGTTCTGCTATTTTATCTTCTATTCTATGTAGATACAATACATTTCCATAGAGTCACTGAGCTTAACCATTAGAAAAATGAGCAGAAAAGTAATTTCAATATAGGGTGCATGCCATTATCATTAAAATTTGAGTTTTTCAAATTAGCCATTCTAAGTGCCTTCAATAAACCTCCTCAATAAAACCTGAATTCTGATATGACTTAGATTGTTCTGGCTGCAAATGCATGTTTGATTAATGGCCATTTTACTTAGGAATGTAAAACTACAGGCTTAAGTACCTAATCTCAGGTGATAATTCCTGCATGTGGAATTGCTTTAGTTTCTATTTCTACAACAAATTTTTTTTGGCAGAAGATCCTGCAGGTTCCTGATTCAATTCTGGCGGATGTTTCATATGAATATACAAGGAGAGGATTTAGCTCCTGATTATTTTTATGTGCAACCAAGTTATGAGTAGGATGCGTAACCATAGACTAAAAGTGGAGGGCAGGGGGGGGAATAAGCATAGATAACACATGGGAAAATGTATCCAGACAAAAGTGCATAAGAGATGTGGTGAATTTAAAATTATTGGCTGTCACATGATAGCTGGCAGGAGAAGAGTCATACCTGATCAAACGGGTTATTTTCATAAAACGTGTCTGTGCTAGTATCACAAACAGAACTCCCTTACTCATGAGAATAATGCGTTTGAAGTCACATGAGCAAGGGTTGCAGAATCAGTCCCACCAATAGTGAAATCCACAGAGAAAATTATTTGTTTCAGGGCTGGTAAGTTTCCTTTTTTTTTGAAAATGCAGTAGTGCACTAAAATATGTATAACTCTATGGTAATTTTATTTGATGCAACTTATTAACAATGTACTAACCAGACACTCCATTCAGACAGGTGATTTTCATGAGAGATTAGTCAAGCTGAAAGTCAAAATCCTTTCTCAGAATACACTAACACTGGATACATAAATTTATAATTTATTTGACCTTTATGGTTTGTCTGCCACCTTTCTATAAAGCACTGAAAGATGCTATTAAGCTGTACAGGCCATCATGAACATTGCTGGGCAGAGGAACACATAACAAGAACAAGGGTTTCCTCTGGGTTGTAAAAGTTCAAATATCTGATAGTCATCAAAACACAATGACATTTTTCAGAATTGCTCTTCTTTTCTGATCTAACACCTACCCTCTGTCACTCGCAATTGTAACAATAATATACTGAAAGAAAGAAAATGGCTCCAGAGTTGCCGAGAGAAGTAAAGCAGTAAAATCTCTTCTGTATGGACAGATCTTAGACACAACACAGTCAGCTCTGGTGAACTTGGACACAGTGGGAATGTGCATCACCAGGTAACACAGTAAAATGAATAGTCACTAGTGCTACATGAAAATCCAGAAGTGTGAGTGTGATGTGCAACAGGCCAGCCTCAGACAACTCTGTGCTGCCTTGAACAAGCAGAAACTTATCCGAACCATAACTTGCTTTTGCCAAGTTTTGCCCTTGTTTGCTTGGCAGCTGCTCTGTGTTAATTAGTTGTACTTTACTGATTGCAGAGCTGTCACCTAAAATTAATGGATTATATTTTCCGAATGGTTTTAGGATTTCTTATTCCATAACACAAACTTTTTCTCAGACTACAACATTTCTAGAGAAGTCAGAATGAGAAGTTAACAAATATTTACCCTTACTAATACACTGTGTAAAATGTAAAATTGCATGAAAACCACAGGGCACAACTAGAGTAGAAATCCCACTCTTCTCAGTCTTCAGGGCCTTAAACCTCTACCTAATTTCAAAAGGTCAGCACAGATGAGTAAAATTAATCCACACAAAAATCAGATTGCAGGAGCAGTAGGGCATCCATAGCCCTTTTGAGTCCCTTCTGGGTAATTTCCATGCCTTGATGAACACATTGAACAACTATGCCACTTGACCATAGCCACAACTTTCCTTTTACAATGAGAAAAACAAACCCAAAGAGCAACACTTTCATCATGCACTCACTTGCTCAGCACATGGCGGCTCAGACACTAATGCACTACAACACAGGAACCTTTTGCAATGTGAAATAATAGGCCAAGTCTTGATTTTTCCTCAGCTCAGATCTTACTAAATTTTGTCATTTTTTTTGTCTTGAATGCAGCCGTAGGATTTGGTCAGCTCTGAATACTCAGCAATCTTGCTAACCGGTTTAGAAAAAAAAGATTTGAATTTTTTAGAAAAAGATATTTCCTCAACTGATAGAAATGTAAAGACATAGAACCAAATTATATCCAACCATTAAAATTTTTATAATGATAAGCATTTTATTAATAACAGTGACCCCTAAATAGTAGCCATAGAAAACATTTGCCTGAAAAGTCATACAGTAAACGTAGAAAGTCACATCTTGAACATCAACATCAAAAGTCTAAAGAAAAGCATTTGTCTGTATTTAATGAAAAGCTAATTTAATTCTATAGAATGTTCAGAAAGGCTGAATGAATGAGCAGAGCTTTTGTTTTTATGGTAAATTTCACAAGATATTTTTGGGGAGTAGTTTACACTGTAAAATGTAATGGTCTGCCGAGGAAGATGAAACTGGAGTAGTCACAGAATTTACAAATATTATTTTAAAATCTGACTTACCAACAAAAGGAACAGAAAAGCAGCCGTTCGGTGAGGGAGCCAATCCATGGCATCTGACTTCTCAGAAACAAGTCCAACTGAGTTATGGTTACAAGCCTGTTCCTGTTCCCCTCCCCCCCCAGCTCTGGTGACTATTTAAAAAGACACTCCGTATATGTCCTTATACTCAGCCCTTCAAGGTGTCTCTGCCTCCCTCTGAGGGAAGAACTGAAGATGCTGTATAACAGAGTGTCTTTCCCCACCCCAAAATCCTGGGCTGGTCTCACCTGAAACGCTTGACAACATCATTATTGCTTGCAGGTAAAAGCTAAGAGACACACCTTAATTCTTATTGCACTGAAACCCTTTGTTGGATACGAAAAGGTACGTTTTAAAAACAGAAGGCAAGCTTCGCTGAGAAGATACCGAGTGATTTTTAAATTACTCACAACATAAGGAATCATTAAAATGGTAACTTATCATTGCTTTGAGTGCAACTTCCAGTTTTCTCTCTGCACCCTGTACAATAGAAGATCTTAATGAATATTACCATAAAGAATACGGACTTTAAGAAATTATTCACTTAAATTAAAAGTCCATTTGCTTACTTCAGGCACAAAGAAGCCAGTTCCATGCACATTGTTCACGGAAACGAAGCACTCAGAGCAGAAGGGGGTTGTCACTAAAGAGGTATCATATTAATATTGGGGAAAAAATAGTGCTTTATTCATGAGGCTACAAGAATATCTGAAGCAGAGGTAGAAGATTATCTATCTTTACCATCTGCAAAGCCTCCTCATGCCATACTTCTCCCTTCCAATGGGCTGTGCTCTTGCTGACACAGTGGAGAGGGAGAGCACCAGAGAAGCTGGAGAGCTGCTCAAAACAACAGGTAATGGAGGAGAGAGAGAATGATCTGCACAGCTCTCTTGTGGCCTCATTTTGGATGGCCGGAACACAGTTGTGTGGGGGACAAAGAAATCAAAGAGGATTCCACTTTGCTCTCTGTTGTGCAGCACAGGTGTTTTAAGTGCCTCCTTGTGTCTTTGGGACAGCTGAACCAGCCTTTGACGGGCAAGAAGAAATTAGAGTGACCTTCTGCTGTGCCACTGAAGCTGGGAGGGGGGTGCACGCTTCATCCCTGAAAGTGCAACACCACTGGTGTGCTCCTGAGCCTGCTGAGCCCTTCGTGGTGCTCAGCATCTCCCGGGGCTGGGCTTGAGCTGGGAAAAGAGGGCTCAGCAGCTCTGGGGCTGCTCAGCCCTGCCAGGGTGAGGTCCCATGCTCCTGCTGGGTAAGCATCTTCGCAGCACGCCGCGTCTCTGTGCCACTCAGCATGGGTACTTTGCTGTCTTGCAACTGGCTGGGGCTGACAAAGCCAGTCGTGTGTGTCCCCACTGTCACTCAGCTCTTGGTACTGAGCTCAACATTCCCAGCAGTGAGTCAGTGAGGCAGACTGGGACAGGCTATGTTAAATGGATTGATTTTCCCTCTTCTGGGCTATTCTCAAGAATCTGAAATTTGGTTGCAGATTAAGTAAAAAGTTAATTTTTATACATATAAAACATGCATATTCTTTTATGAACCCAAGTGTCTAATTTCAGACCTTTTGCTTAATCATGTATTTAAAAAAAAAGTCAATTTAAAAACACTTTTCCTTTTAGATTTTTCAATTTTTCTGTTTGGATGGATATTTACTTTTTGGTTTGCAGAATTTAAAACATTATTTTTGTATTTTTTATTCTTTCAGATCATACTGATAGCCAAGAAAGGCTGACAGTATGTATCACTCAAAACTGCTCCTGGCAATGCTGAAATTCTATTTTGACCACTGGATAGAAGAACTTATTTCTTGCAAATGTAAAATAGGCATGTTCTTTTACAAACCAAAATATCCCTTGCTGTGTCACTTTTTTTTTATTATAACGGAAGATAAGTTGATCGACAAAAGATGATAAAATGCCTCAAACAACTATAATAGCCCCAGCAGAAGTGAAAACAAAAGTACCAGCTGCTACACTGTATCTTTCTGTGCCATACCCCATTATGAAGAGTACACATGGACTCATGAGAAAAGATAAAGAACAATTCTTCAGTGGAAAAACTTGTAATGAAATTTCAAATAGGATTACCAAACAAATGCTCAAAAAATACAATTTGCACATTTACAGTGTTTAAAAATGAGTTTATTCTAAAATGACTGAAAAATGTACAGTAGTTTGATGCAGCTTGAAGAAGAAATCCTGATTTGCTGACCATTACCCTTTTGGAATATGGGTGTTAATAAAACAGTATCATTGGCATCCACCTAACAGTCATTTTGTGCTCTTGGTGCTTTTCTCTCCTTTATATTCTGGATGAAGGTTTTTGTGCTTTTTTCTTTTACCCCTGTTAGCATCTTACAAAACAGTAGAGGAAAGGGTCATGGATCATTTTGGGAACAAAGCTACATAATTAAAAACATAACTGACATATAATGCAGTTAATTAAAACTTTTCTTTTCAGGGAAAGATTTTTCAAATATTTTTTTGGTTTCTGAAAATTCAACCAATCACCTGCTGATAGTATGGAGTCAGCTAAGAGTCCACATCCTAGTGACTCCCAGTTACAGGAATTATCTGATGTATTTGAGTGCTTCTGAAAGCATCATTTTTCTATGGCAGTGGTCTCATTACTTTTAAAACACGGTTCTTGAGCCAGTTTTTTAAGATGGGTCTCTAAGATTGCAAAAGCCCAAGCCTCCAGCTTCATCCATATTTGATGCAGTCTACTTTCAGACAAATGTATACATATACATAAATTTCCGTCAACTTTCTGAACATCTCACAGGAAAATATTTGGTCCTGCACCCCTCCTGGCACAGCCCCATTATGACTCACGCATGCCCCTGTTGTGGGGTTCAGAGAGGAGGCTTTTGATCCAGGTCAGAAATGAGCAATTTCCCCCTCGAGGGTCTCGTATCTACATGAGATAATAATGAGCACACACCCTAATACTGCAATCTCAAATTAACCTTCCTGTGTGGGAAGTGAAAAACCCCAACTACAGAAACAATTAAACTTTTCTGCTCTAGCTTTACCCTCGTGATTAAAGAAAGCATGTTTACCCAGCAATTACCTGGGGAATCTGTCATACTTAAGTTGACAAAGGCCTCCATTCTGAAAGAGAAAGCCTGCGTAAATCCTGGACTATCTGTTTTCTGGCAAACACCCAGGAATGTGGGTTTAAAATATTTTATCAGTGTTATATTCAGACCTATATGGAAGACTACAAAATAGTTTCTATAACAGAAGGCAAATGGGAAATGCCATGAGCTCTGTCAAAGCAGTGTGTGATGACGTTGGTAAGATTTACCTTGTTTTAATATGAGGAGCCCAAGGCACAGCAAGATGCAGTGACTTGTCTGAAATATCCCAGCAAAGCAGGGACAGGACTCTGTCTCACCTGGTGCACTTGAAGATAACTTATGAATGGCATATGGCAATGCACTCACCTCTGATATCCCTTATTTTACATTTATGGAGCTGAAGCTCCTGGGACTTGTTTGACAGGTAAGGCACATAGACACACTTTGCGATGCTTATGATACACAGGTTTCCATTTCATCATATACTTATATTTTGATATATTTTGAGAATCTCACTTAAATATCAGCAGGACCACTGTTTTTGCTGATAAAACTTTTATGCAGTTTGGGCTTCTCCTGTCAACATTATTTCAGATTGCTAAGCATACATATCAGTCCAAAAGAATTTCTCTCATTATGTTGTCAACCCATCTGTCTGGGTATGAAATTGAATGTTAAAATTTGATTTTGGCAGGATCATGCCAAAGGCAATTTTCAGTTTCATCAGAATATATGATTTTTGCAGCCTATTCATTCAGCTTACTGCTGCTAGTGACTGTTGATAATAATAATCATGATGACAAAAATGTCACTTCTGAGTTGCTGAAAATGTGTGGGGCAAACCTAGGAATATAATCAGAAAGACAGCCTTGCAACTAAACTAGAAAATGTATATAAGAAAAAGTGTGCAGAAATAAGAATGATTAGAGCAATGCAATCATGAAATTGCTCACTCAGAGATTATGCCTGTCATCTCTGTCAAACCTTTGGATTCAGCAGCAACAGAAAAATATTTGGATTCATAAGAGCCCTGAGTTGCAGTCACCTGCTATTTTTTTCAAGCAATTAGCATCTCCTGGCTGCCTTCTTATTCTCCCATTTTGGGGTACAATTTTCCTTTTATTTTTAATGAACAGCTAGTGAGTTTTATCTTCTGCTGAAGCCAAGTTCAGTGGCTCAGGGATTTGCAGCAGGGTCTGGGCTTACATGCAGGTTAAGGATGCCCGAATTGATGCCTAAAGGGGCTACCTGAAAACAGAGACTAGACAGAAATAAGGGGAATAAAGGTGATATTTATTTGAAAGGCCTTCAAAGGTACACCCTGGGGAGCCCAGAGGCTACTACCATAATGGACCCCAAGATGGATGACAAGTCACAAGTTCTTTACACTTTTATAGGTTTGGTCCATTTGCATATCAGCATAAATTCACCAATTAAAACTTTAGCTAATGATGTAAGTTCTCTAAGCTCATCCCCCCTTCTCCGAGATGTTGGTTTACACATTTTGGGTCTGGGTGTTCTTGGAGAGCAAACCTAGAGACTTTATTATGCCTGTCTTAGCATGAGAGTAGCTAACAGGCTATAAGACAGTTCAGATTTTTACATGAGGCAATACAGAATATAAAAGCTAAAACTCAAGGCATCAGAAGGAGTTACTGCCACAGGTCCCCCTAAGTGATGAGTCCCACCACTGAAAGACAGTCATGCCATCTCTCTGCTATTACAATCATGGGAGTACTTCCCAGCTCTTGGGCCTGACTACACAGCCCAGGAACTCCCCAAGACCCATGTCCAAACCTTGCTAATCCCTTAAGTTTTCTGCTTAAGGCATGTCTGCAGTGACAGAGCACAGACTTCTGGTGTAAAATAGAACATTCACTGCCATGGCAGCATCCGGAAGGTGATACCAGAGAATACACGAGGTGCTGACCAGAGAAGTTCTTCAGAGGTCTTCAAGTATCATGGTGGAAAGTCAAGAAAGTCTTTGAAGAATATAGCCCTCCCCATCTCTCTCAAAACCCAAAGTTATCCTCTGTCATTCATTATTATCTTCTAAAAAGGAAGACTTAATTGAGAAGGCAGAATTCACTTACTACTGAAATCATCCCAAGCTTCCTCACTTTCTTTAGCTCTTAGAGGAAAAGAGGCTAAGCAGATTTTTTTTTTCTCTCGTTGAGTTTACTTAGCCTATCTTCAGTGCCTAGAAAGGCAGAACTGAAGGCAGGGCAATAGACATCAAATAAGCTCTAGAAAGCAGCAGCAATCCAGGAGCAATAAAGATCAACGAGATATTTGCTTAGGTAGTGAGTTTTGTATGCAGTGGCCAATCTCACAAATTATTCCTTTAAAGATGGGGATGATGATCACCTTAATTTCCTTTTCTAGGTTTTACTGCTGATTGATTACTACTGTGTTTGGTTTTAAGAAACCAAATGCAGTAACTCCCACTCCCTCCAGCAGGCTCTAAGGGTGCTTGGCCTTGGCTTTGTAGCTACCTGGGTCTCCAAAGCAGTAGACGCAGTTGTGTATAAAAGATTTCTGGTATTTGTCCAGACTAGATTTTGCTTTTGTTTCTGGTGAAAGAGTATCGGTTTGTGGGGAATGGACTCTGCCTTGATCTTATCTCACTTTCACCAGAGAGAGCAACAGGCAGTCCCAGGATCATTGCTCTGAGCAGGATGCAGAGGTGCTGGAGACAGGTGAAGGCAATGGCCTCCTGGTACAGAGAGATATTCTGAATGCGTCCAACATGAACAAAGCTTGGCCTAACTGTTACTTCAAAGTCAAGCAAAAGAAAGGAGATGTTCAGAAACTTCTGCAGTTTTTACTCAGGTATCACAGAAAATAATAATCCTAGAAACTTATGGTTCATATTAATGAAAGGTGAATCTTGCATTCCGGGTGGGATTAGCAAAGTCATCATGAATCCATACCTTCACTGGCTTTGGCCTGTGATGGTGATTTTAGAGCTGATTTTCTTGACGATGTTTAGGTATGAAAGGAAGCATCCTTGGAGATGGGAACTGAAACCAAAGAGAAGCATACTCCTTGCTGACTTGAGGGAGAAAATGGTCTTAGTACAAGAAAGTTAGACAGGTCAGTGGCAGGACCGGCATGCTGCTTTGCTGCAGGTTGCTCATATCTGCAATGCTGCATGTAAGAACAAAGCTGCCTGTAGGGTGGTCTGCTTTCTCCTGGTTTGCGAAATAAGGAAATAAAAATAAGACCGTCTGACACAACAGGAGAGAGGAAACCTGTTCAATTCAGACAGTAAGCAAAGGTCATGTGAGTGCAAAATAAATGGTTTATATTACTGCTTTTAAAATATAATATTTAAAACATCACTTGCAACATATAAATAACTTCCTTTTTGTTAATGAGAGACATTGGTCTAACATTTTTGTATGAAGAGCAGTCAATTTATTAATGTATCTCAGCTGATAATTTGCCCAACTTGCTTTGGGTATGGGTGAAATTGGTGTACTTCCCTGTGCTGTGCCAATGTCTTGACAGCATTTTGAATATAATCCATTGCAAATTTTTATTTGGAAGTGAGGTTGGAGACAAAGAACCACACTCACAATTCAGGACCAAAGGAGACACTGCTATTTGACTTCAGAAGCACTGGAGAGCAATCAATCTCTTCCCCTAAAAATACATGAAAAAGTAAAAAGCAGTTTTGTAAAAAAAGTATGTGAAGAAACCCCCATATGCTTCTGGAATTATTTAATAAAACATCTTACTTCATTAAAAGCTGTTGGAAAGTTGTTCTTTGCAGTACCTGTGACATACATATTGGCAGCTAGATAAATAATGAAGGATTATGAAGAGACTGTAATGTTAGTAGAAACACTCATCTGCAACCAGAAACAATCTGCTATTTATATTGCAAATGTTTTAACATTATTATATATTTAATCATTTATTTTCATTTTTTGAATCATTGGTGTTAAGTGAAAGATAATTAGTGGTATCTGATTACATTTCTGGAATTTCAGTAATACCAAAAGATTACATTATATCCCCAGAAATTAAAAAAAAATGCGAAGCAACCAAAAAAACCAACCCCAAACCAAAAAAACCCAGTGAAGTACATGCGAGGGAAGTTAAGGTTTGTTTGGGGAAGAGTAGTATGGCTAAAGCAATGTGGATAAATAAAACTCTGGCATAATGTTTGAAATATGTTCTATATTTTACTGTTTGGACCAAGTTTTTCAGTGCCTAAGGAGTAAAACATCAATATTAATTTGGAAATTTTGCTTTTACACTTTATTTTGGTTAACTAAGAATAAATTAGAAATCTCATGAGATATCCTGCTTACAGATAAAGAAGAGAACCTCTGTGCTGGGACAAAAAACAGTTATAATCCTAGATTTAAGGGAGAAAGTGCCAAGAAAATGTAGATCTAGGAGGATATGAGCAATATGGAGCTACCCAGGACCAATTCTGTGACAGGCAGAGGCTGAACTTCAAGCAAAAGCTCTTATCATGTAACAGACTTGCGAAGTCACATCTGAGCATCTAAGTGGCATGACATTGAAACATGTCAAGCACCATCAGATTAGTGCTGCTAAAATCAGGCCTGCTAATTAGAAAACCATGTTGGGTAACAGCATCACATCACCACTTCAAAAGAAGATGATTTCTAGTCTAATTTCAGCAGTTAGTAAAAAACCCCAAACCAGCACAACAAACCAACAACCAGAAAATCTTGGCTTGTAAAGCTGAAGCATGAACCCTTATACTTATGGCAGTTAAAGGTGAATTTGATTTAGATGGTGAAAAGTTAGGTATCAGTTTCAAAAGATTTGGCTTCAGATAAGCAAGTGGAAGAGCAGAAGCATGCCTGGCCATAAAGGGCAAAGCTATAAAACTGTGTCTGGAGCCCTTCTTCACTTGTCTGGTGTTCCTCCCTCAGCTGACTTGCTAACTCTTTGTAGATTATAAGAAGATAACAGCAGGGATAAAGTCTGCATATAAGCTTGAGAAGCTCAAAGTTCATGACAGGATAATTCAGATTTTTTTGATAAATATTCATATATATATATTTTTACGTATTTATATTTCAAGTTCATGTTCAGGCCCCAAATGAGCCAGGAATGTATGTCTAAACTATCACAAACAAACTCACCATCTCTAAATATATTATATTAAGACATCCATGGATTTGAAACCCTGAGCAATGTTATATTTTTATTTGGTCTTAATGCTTTCACTACCCAAAAGCAAGTAAACTCCTGCAGCATGGTGCTCTCATCCTGCTTTTACTTTCAACTTTTTTCCACTCTGGCCAAGAGACATCTCATTCCCATCTTGGTTCAAGCAAAGTCTGTTTTTCTGGACAACTGTGTTGTCTCCAATACCTTGATATGTTTCCTTCCCCCTGAAAACTGCTAAGCAGGATGGGCAGATGAGAGACAGACAGAAAGACAGATAGGCCTGCTCTTAGTCCAGCTCTCACTGCAGGGGAGCTAGAGGAGGGGTTGCAGGAGTCTTGCTGGCTGGATGCTTCTTGCAATGCCTTCAAATGTGTTGTAAGGAGAATTAATCCCTTAACCTCCCCTTCTTCCTGAGAAGAAGGACAGATGAGAGAAAGGAAAGCAGTGCCTTTCCTTCTAGCCCTTAGAGCCTGTACTCTAATTAATGGGTATGCCCGGTGATTAGAGCAGTCCCAGTGCAGCCTTTATATAGCAAAGACCAGGTATTTGTAGATGCTGCTGCAGGGCATGGTCAGCAATCTTCATCTGCTGCCTTTGCTGGGGCTCAGGGAGCATTTGCACTTCCACAGCACCAACAAACCAGCTCTCATGACAGTACTGGGAGTGTGATTGCTTCTTTTCAACTGACTATATAGTCCAAGTATGTGAGCTACAAGCAAAGCATGCAGTTTCTTGTCTAATCTGACAGCTCAGGCAGTGATTGCTGTGTGAATTGCATGACTAATAGCACAAAGATATTCTCGATCCAGCCTTGTTCAAGTATGAACTGGGTCCCTAAGAAGTAGCCATTTGCTTGGCTGTTTTTACCATTTTAGTCATCATGACATTGATAATGACTTCTGCTGCTGCCCTGCCCCTCCAAATTATTTTGGTGCATGGACACCCATGTCTTTTTTTCAAGGCGTATTTTTGTGGTGCAGCCTGCATCTGGGTGTTAAGGTACAACGAGACAATGGAAGTGATAGGGTTCAGCAATCATCGTTGCAGTATTGCCATTGGCAACAGTAACCAGTAAGGTTAAAATCACCTCCCTAACACAGTGCTTTATTAAAAATTAGCAATTAGACATGAAAATCACTAAGTAAAATTAAAATATTTTAAGATGTCAGATTTTCTGGGTGAAAAAGCCAATGGACAGGCTTAAGCCTGGAATATATATTTTAATATTTTCCATAATATAATACTTCTCTTTTATATTTTATTTACATAACATATTGCACATCAATTTCTTTAGTGCAGTGGCATTGTTATTTTCTGGTTTTATATCAACACTGGTAATGTTGGCATCTGAACTCTTTTTATGTTTCAGATATAAAGCCTGTAAAACATTATGTCTGGCTGAAGGTCTTTGTATATTCTATGCTTGCATACTGAGCTTGTGAGAAGATGTCTTAATAAAAATATTAAGTGGACATAATGACAACAAATATATTGCATCACTAGCCATAGATATCAGACCATAGTTCCGTTTAGCTTAACAGCTTGAATCTGAGAGTGGCCAACAGTAATTGTTTGGTGTAATAGCCAAGTTCAGAAAGGAACTCATGGAAGAGGGTCATTGGTGGTTAGGAACTTCACGAGCTGGAAATTGCATACGTACGGCTATGCCTAACAGTATTTGATGCACATTTCTTCACTAATTGAACACTTTTATACCACCAAAACACCCTGTGGCAGTGAGTTCCTCAGATTTGGTTAGGTGCGATGTGAAGAAGTTCTTCCTTCTGTTGCTTTAAACATGAGGACTGACTATTTCACTGAATGCATTCTGTTGTGAGAGCAATAAGTAGTCGTTCATCAGTCTCCTTCTCCAGGTCATTTACTGGCATCTTACTGAACGATGGGGCCTTACACAACAAAATAAAGAGCATACCTTCTAAGAATGACTACTAAACTTCTCTTTTAATCAAGAGTAAGCCTTCCCTGTAAATAACCATCATTATGTACCATTAAGGATTAGTGTGGTGCGTTACTGGAAATAAAGATCAGCTTGTTTTATCTCTCCAGTTGCTCTGGATTCTGTCTTTCATCTCTGGGAAGTGACTGACCCAGAGATTATTGAATTCATGGCAATGGATGTCTTTGAGTTTCCTGAACTTTGGAATAGGTCCCATGAAGGGAAATCTGTTTCTGTAGGTGAAATGGGTTTCCCCATATATAGCATAGCAAGAAGCACCTCTACAGGAGCTTTGAATCTAGACCCAGAGATCTGTTGTCCTAAATTATGTGAATCAGGCTTCTGATTTATTCTCCTGACTCAGGCACTTTTGAACACTGGCCTAGTTCTTTAGGCCTTGCAAACTCCCTGTTGAAGAGCAGATAGTGGAGATTTCTCACATCTCTAAGTCCAAGAAATAAATCCCCCCAGGGTGTAAAGGGGATCACCTGAGGCTGGAGCAGCATTTAATAAGCTGTCTGTCTGCTATTTCCCATGCCTATCATACCCACCGTGTGGACCACCTTTCCCTTACATCCCTCCAAGGCCTAGGTTCATATAACCTGCCTAAGTTAAGCATCACAAATACATCTATTGTCAATAGTGCTCCAGACCTGCTCCAGACAGCTCAAAGATGAGCCTCCGGAGATGGCTCTTTCTGACTCTTTAGAAAGTTGTGCTTCTAGCATCACACACTGTGGTGCCTTTGCTGGGCAGGTGCTTAGTCAGACGGGTGGGATTTATCTATGCCTGAGTTCCAAACTCTGTGTGAATTGAAGATGTGACCAACCCTTTCTCTGGTCACTTGATGATGGGCAGGCTCATGGTGTGTTATTCCATTGTTCCTCTGTCAGCTTCTGTTGCAATCTGGCCCATGGACATCTCAGACAAGTTGCTGAAGAACATCTAGACTGGGTTGGGTACCTATTACAAGCCTAATTAAAAGGAAGCAATTATTGGGATTACATATACGACTGAGATTGTGTGCAAGCAAATATCCACTTCGGTATTTATTGAAGCTTCTTTTTAAAAATACTTCTTGCAAAAATATTTGTCTATTAATTTCCCTGATTGTGTATACAATACAGAGATTTAGATGTCTTATGAAGTTCTGCATTTTATCCAGATCTGTTTTCTCTTGAATCTTGAGAGACTAATTTTCTGGTTTGATCACCATCACATGGAGGAAAGGCATTGCCCCTCTGAAAGATTTCAGATCCTACTGCTCTCCAGTTTAATTAACACATCTTTACTACACCTGTGAAAACTCCCTGTTTTCTATTGTCTACTTACAGTTTCCATAGACACCACAGCTCCCAACAGCCATGGTGACAACAGTGGTGCCTCTGAGCACAGGGGGAGCCAATGGGACTGCAGAGACTGATGCCAAGAGCTCACTCACCTTGTGTATGATATCTAAAGGACACATGAAAATTTTTAAGTCATTCTTAGTTTAAATCATTTGAACAGGCATTCTAGGTATATGAGAAAATCTAGGGAAATAGGTATTCTTCATGTGGACTAATATAGTTTTTATTTGTTTGTTTGTTTGTTTGGTTGGTTGGTTAGTTGGTTGGTTGGGGGTTTTTTGCTATTTCCCCCCCCCTCTGGTGGTTTATGTGGGAAAATTGACTCTAGAAAAACCTTTTAAACCAGCAGATATGTATTTTTCTAATTTTGTTTGCATGCTTTTTGGCTAAAATGTTTCAGACCTGAGCCATACAAATCTAAAAGTGTGTGACTGGTGCTGAGCCCTGTAGCATCTTAGGGGATATCTCAGGGGTGTCCCTCAGGGCAGACCTTGTCACTGTGGTAGATCCTCCCCTAGTACCTGCAGTGGGGATTTTCATTCTCCAGACCTTTACCATGCCCTCCACTCTTCCAAACCCCCAACTTCCTCTTCTGGTGTCATTGCTGAGGAGAGCTCCCTTGATGCTATGGAAGATACACAAGTTATTCCAGGTGCTATCTCTAATCATTTGGTATATCTAATCCCTGCATGAAATATGACAGTGTACTTGAACACACGTTCAGGAATTAATCAATACGGTGGGAATGTATAAACACCTTGCATCTGCCAAAAGATGTTGAGATACCCATGCAACGTCAGACAATATTAAGTTTTCTGCCATTTCACTGAATTCACAGTCATCCACTCCTTGCCTTTTCTCTGCATTCGTTTCTCAGCTAGAGATGTTCTGAACTTTGACCTTGAGACAAAGTTGCCTTTTGCAACAAATTTAGAAAAAACACACAACCCCTCCACATGCCATCTTTGATCTTCCAGGATGCTTTTAAACTATTTGGTTTTCTTTTACACAAAGACAAAGGATGGGAAAGTGAAGCCAACAAAAGAAAAGCAGGTGTTAAGAATAAGTCTTCAGATACTGTATTTCACACTAGTGTTTAGTTCTGTAAAAAGTAAATCATTACCAGCAGTTTATACCTTTATGACTCTGATGCATAAATGATGTTGTCAGAAGAAGCAAAGATTAAACACTAAAAATGTCTCCATTCACTGTTAAATATAAAAGTGATGCCTTAACAACCAAAAAAAAAAAATAGAAAAAGGAAGCATTGTCATAATATTAACAAGTTATCTAGTTGGTTGCACAAGATATGACAGTGCACATGTAATTAGACAAGGAATGAGAGTGGTGAAAATGGAGAGGTGTGGCTTTACAGTGCACTGAGTACTGGCACACACCTAAGAAAACAACCAGTCACTCAGGGAGCTGATAAACAGTTTCTGTACCCCACATCCAAGGTGATAAGCTGAACTCCAGCAAGGCAGAACACTTCATCCACTGATTGAGCTGTGTACCTGAGAAATGCAGGTCTGCCAAACTAGGTTTAGAAAACTAGGTTTAGGTGTGAAACCTAAGTCTTCTAGTACCAAGCACTGACTTCAAGTTGACTGGGAGAGTGCAACTCCAGGAAGCAACGCAGAGGGTACATGGTGTTCTGCAAGGATAGTCTACTCTGCTAACCATATATACTCTTTTTGCCCTCCCACCTTTGGACTATGGCCCGACTGTAACTGTGTCTATCTTTTTTTGTTAATTACTGGCAAGTGTCTTATCACAGAATGATTTGACTTGAAAGGGACCTTAAAGATTATCTAGTTCTACCCTCCCTGCGATGGATAGGGACCCTTCCATGAGACCAGGTTGCTCAAAGCCTTATCCAATCTGGCCTTGAGCACTTCCAGGGATGAGGTGTCCACAACTTCCCTGGGCAGCCTGTTCCAGTGTTTCACCACCTCACAGTAAAGAATTTCTTATATATCCAATCTAAACTTACCCTCTTTCAGTTTAAAGCCATTCTCTTTAGTCCTATCACTTCATGCCCTTGTAAGAAGTCCCTCTCCAACTCTCTTTCAGGCCCCCTTCAGGCACTGAAAGGCTGCTGTAAGGCATCCCTTGGAGCATTCTCTTTTCCAGACTGAACAACTCCAACTCTCTCAACCTGTCTTCATGGGAGAGGTGTTCCAGCCTTCTGATCATATTCATGGCCCTCTTCTGGACTTTCTCCAACAGGTCCACACCCTTCTTATGCTGAGCACTCCAGGTGGTGTCTCACAAGAGCAGGCAGAGGGGCAGAAGCATCTCATTTGACCTGCTGGCCATGCTGCTTTTGATCCAGTTCAGGTCGCGGTTGGCTTTCTGGGCTGCAAGCGCACATTGCTGGTTCACATTGAACTTATCAACTAAGAGCCCCAGGTCCTTCTCCTCAGGGCTGCTCTTAATTCATTCTCTGCCAAGCCTGTGTTTGTGCTTGGAATTGCCCTGATCCAGGTCCTTGCACTTTGCAGTGCCTTGCACTTTGCTTTGTTGCACATGGGCCCACCTCTCAATCCTGTCCATGTCCCTCTGGGTGGCATCCCTTCCCTCTGCTGGTTGCACACACAGCTTGGTATCAGCAGCAAACTTGCTGAGGGTGCACTCAATCCCACTGCCCATGACACTGACAAAGATGTTAAACAGTGCCGTTCCCAGTATCACGTCTGAGTAATGCCACTCATCAGTGGTCTCCACACAGACATCAAGTCACAGTTGACCACAATTTTTGATTTGTGACCATTCAGCCAATTCATTATTGACCAACTGACTGACTGTCCATCAAATCCATGTCTCTCCAGTTTAGAGACAAGGATGTTGTGCCAGACAATGCCAAACGCTTTGCACAGGTCCAGGTGGATTACATCAGTTGCTCTTCCCTTATTCACCAACTGTGTAACCCGGTCACAGAAGGCCACCAAATTTGTCATGCATGATTTACCCTTAGTGAAGCCATGTCGACTGTTATCAATCATCTTGTTTTTCATTTCCCTCATCACAGTTTCCAGTAGCATCTGGTCCATGGTCTTTCTGGGCACTGAGGTAAGACTGGCTGACCTGTAGTTCCTTGGGTCTTTCTTGGTTATCTTTTTAAAAATTGGGGTTATGTTCCCTCTTTTCCCATCAGTGGCAACTTCACTGGACTGCCACAACCTCTCAAATATGATGGACAGTGACTTAGCCACTTCCTTGTCCAGTTCCCTCTGGACCTGAGGAGGTGTCTCATCAAGTCCTGTGGATTTCTGCACCTTCAGGTTCCTTAGTTGTTCTTGAACCTGATCTTCTCCTACTGCTGGCAGTTCTTAATTTTCTCAGTTCCTGTCTTTACTTTCAGTGACTTGGGTGGTGTGGATGGAACAATTGCTGATGAAGAGTGAAACCAAAAGCCCTTGAGTACATCTGTCTTCTTCATATCTCAGGTAACCAGATCTCTCATTTCCTTCTTGAGAGGACCCACATATTTCCTAGTCTTTCTTGTATCACCAACTTACCTATGGAAGCTTTTCTTATTGCCCTTTATGTCCCCAGCCAGATTTAATTCTCGCAGGGATTTAGCTTTCCTCATTTGATCTCTGACCACTGGGACAATTTTCTCTGTATTCCTCCCAGACTACCTATCTGAGATTCCACCCATTGTAGACTTCCTTTTTGTGTTTGAGTTCGTCCAGGAGCTCCTTGTTCATCCATAAAGCGGATGTTCTGGTGTTCTTGCCTGACTTTCTTTTCACTGGGATGCATCATTCCTGGGCTTAGAGGAGGTTATCCTTGAATATTAACCAGTATTCTGGAGCTTCTCTTCCCTCCAGAACTATATTCTCTGGTGCTCTATGAAGCAGATGACTGAAGAAGCCAAAATCTGCCTGAAGTGCAAGGTAGGGAACTTGCTGGGCACCCTCCTCACTGCTGTGAGGATCTAAAATGCCACCAATTCATGGCTGCCCCAGAGCTTCACATTCCCCTCCAGCCCCTCCCCGTTTGTAGAACAAGGTCCAGCACAGCACCTCTTTTTGTTGGCTCCTCTGTCACTTGGAGAAGGAAGTTACTATTGGTGCATTCCAGGAATGTCCTGAATTGCTGTGTTCTCCCTCCAAAAGCTGAAGCCCTGCCATGAGCACCAGGGCTTATGAATGCTCCTATCTGTCTGTAGAGGGTCTCATCTTCCAATCTTCCTGGTCCCATGGTCTGTAGCAGACCCCCACTATAAAACCACCTGTCCCTGCCCTCCTTTTAATCCTGACCATTAAGCTTTTGGTGGCTCTTCATCCGTCCCCAAGCAGAGGTTCATGCACTCCAACTGGTCATTGACTTAGAGCACAACATCATCTTCTTGTATTTCCTACCTGTCCTTCCTAAAGAACCTCCATCCTTCCCTTTCCTTCCAACATTCCAGTCATAGGATGCATCCCAGGACATCTCCGGTCTCCATTATGCCAGTAAGATCATAGCCTGCAGTCAGGCGCACATCTCTAACTCCTCTTTTTTATTCTTTGTGGAAGAGAATTTGGGTTTAGTCATGTTCATAAAAATCACAGTGTTGTATAATTGTTTTATAGTAGTAGCAATATTATTAATAATGGTAATAAAAATGGGAAATCATAGAATCACAACAACCTGAGTTGAAAGGGATCCACAAGGATCATTGAGTCCAGGTCCTGGCCCTAGAAACATGAAAATTTTTGTGTGGTGTGCAATAGAGTCTTTCTTTAAAAGAAATATTTGGGTTTTTTTTTCCTCCAAGCAATTGTTCAGATATTTCAGACTTGAAAGGAGCAGCAAACAAAACCAAAAATGTAAAGAATCTATAAGAAAACCCTGTCATAATAAAGGAATGCCGAATACATTGGATAATGGGACTAGGTGCCTATAATAAGCTTATAGGACAACTTTGTATGTTATGAATGCTATTGGTTCCCTCTGTGTGAAACACATGATCTTCTAAAATAAGTTCATAGTCTTTCTCTTAACAGCTGTCAAAAAAGCTAAAAGAAGGGTAATAAGTCAACCTCACTCTACTGGTACAACTGGATTTAGGAAATGGCTGAGAAAGACAGTGGCGCAGTCGGTAGTTTGGTATGGAAATTGCTAAGAAAGCAAAAGAACAGACTGTCATTCTCTTTAGTAAACACAGCTCTTTCCGCTTATACCAAATCCATAGATTAGAGGGGGCAACAATGTTTCTAGGAATCCCGTTAAAATTCAGGAATGATTTATCACGAATAAAAAGCCAATACTTTGAAAAAAAACCCTACCAAACACACCAGCTCCCACTATGGACACTATGTCAGCTATTCTTTGCTGTTGATCACCAGAAATGGCTGGAAAATCTTAACCTGATGCATTTATAACTCTTGGCACAATCTTGGAGTTTCTCATTTTATGGAAAAAAAATTAACATTTTACCATAAAGTTTAAATGATTTGAAGAAAGGCCATCAAAACGTTCAAATTTTTCTAAAACATGTCTGATTTTATTCCTTACTTCGGAAAAGTATACATTGCACGATCAACCAGTTTTTGAGGAGGAGGAAGCTATCCGGAAAAGTTTGAGGAATCTGCAAATAAGTAATCTGTGGTGGATGCTGTGAACTGAGTTTGCACCTGAAACTTTTTCCTGGGGAAGAAAGGCACCACCTTCATGAAAGGTGGCACTTGGATAGTGTCTCTGCACGGACATAGGATGCAAAACTAGGGAGCTGGACCACCAACACCAATGGAAGAACATTCTTGAAACCTGGTTTTCACTCTCAGTTGAGATTTTTCCGGATTCTTCTCCTGGTCGTCCTGCCCCAGCTGGTGCAAACTGTGGTTGTTCAGAGAGCAGGATGAATTAATCCTCTCTCTGTGCTGGTCACTCTTGTCTTTCATTAACCTACCGCACCAATTTCCTCGCAAGCACCTTTCCTTTGGGGTGTGGTTTTAAGAGCAGTGGCTGGCGCAATAAACTCCTTCTCCCCTCAGCCTGCTGAGTTAGGTTGCTGCACCAGAGGAAGCAGTTCATAGTTTTAAGGCTAGAGGGGACCATTACAATAATTTTACTTGTCATGCATTAGAAACAAAGTGCATAATTCAGAATATATCTGGTCCTGATGCAAAGCTTTTGCGTACTGGAGATTCCATTGCTCCCCATAGTTATTTGTTTAATGCTTATTTTACTTCCATCAGAAAAATTGGTACTGCATTTACAACTTGTGTTTTTCTAGTATACAGATTTCAGCTTTGGATTCTTGTTTAGTTTACTGAAGTTAGAGAATCCTCTAATGACCAAATTTTCCATTCACGTGCATAATTATGGCCCATGAAAATATCTATGGACCTTTCTGCCCCCAGTCACGAGTGGTAACACCAGCAACAGATGCAACTTGCTGTTCCTCCTGGAGGTCATGAGCTGCAAGACATTTTCCTCAGTCTCTGTTTGCAAAAGCAGTCTCCATCTTTTAATCAAGAGCTCCCAGTTTTCCTTGTCTTTGCATCTAAAATAGGCAATTAGATTTAAATACATAGATGGCTGATTACATGCTACCAACAACAGACTTTGAGAGGAGAGAGAAAAGAGGTAGGCAACAGTCACTCAAAAACTCTTTGTATCTGGTTTTCAGTGTACGTGACAGAAAAGTGATTGATGAGGGGATGTTGGACTCTGTATCCAAACACTCCTATACTATTCCCTTTCTACCCACCATAAATCCCCTGAACACCAGGCCACAGTCTGCTTTGCTCACCCTTCTCCCCTCCTCATGCAATCAACCATGCACTGGAAAAGTGATCCCTTAGAGAAACTACTTCTCCCAGACGGAAGTAACCAGAAAGGCAATATGCATATCTGAGGAGGAGTAGGAGTAGTTTTTCTTTTTCTCCTTCCACCCTCTAAACTGAATCCATCAGTAAGGCTGGAAACGCCAGCTGTAGGAGCATAAAATTTATGGCTAAAGAGGGAAGGAGCTGAGTGGGCCCAAACCATTCCCAGAATATTTGGGGTGAAGTCTTAGTGCAGTTGGGGATAACAATAGGAAAAATAAACCTTATTATTTTCTGAGAAAAAGATATTGTGGCTAGTCTCATTTGCAGAAGGGAATGCACATATTTTAAATACAAATTCTGTGTAACTTGCTTTCCAGGACAGAAAAGAAAATTAAGATGCAGGAAAACATTGGAATTTCCCTGGCTAGTCTGGAGGAATCTTTAGCTCATTTAACTTTAAACACTTAGCTTGGGTAAAGCAAATATGAGCACTGCCTCCCTGGGCAGCCACTGCAGAAGAAGTCTCCCGTTGATGATGAATCAGAGCGTCCAAATTCTCAATTACTTGCTGGGGATACTTATCTCCTCCCAGTGACTACAGAGAGAGCCCAGGGTGATGACATTCAGCAAGACAGAGCATCAGCTGAAGCCCTACAGTGAGTTGGCTTTCCATCCCTCTGAAGAAATACACCGTACATGTATTCCTCCACTTACAGAAGTTATTCCACATGGTGTGACTACAGAAACAATGTTGTATGACCTAAGTGAGCTGCATGGAAGATCTGCTTCTAAACCTTGTTCTTTGGGTGTTTAAATGAATTCTTCAGCAGCTTTTGCAGTCACCTTGCACATCAGATTGACATTTTGGCTAAATTCAAAGCAAATACACAAATGATTAAACCACTCTTAACTGTTAGGAAGTTTGTAGTACAGGCTGTTTACATACAGTATTAGCTGGAAATTTGTTGCCTGGTCATCTGCAAAACTTTGTGGACATTTAGCACAGAGCTAAAGCTGATGCCTAAAAAAGGAGAAGATTGTGTGGTTAGGTTGTACTTGTGGCTCATTCCCTCTTCTGTTACCCTTCCCCTGTGACACAGGGTCAGACATCTACTCATGATTCAGCTTCAGAGCTCACACTGTTCATTCAATGGAAAATATTGTCCTTTTCTAGAGCGGTTGTTAGAAATCATACTGGAGTCAAGCACCATCAGGGTCCAGTCTGGTCAGGTACAAGATCAATTGTTCATCCCTTAAAGTATTTTCAGTCAAAAGTTTTGCTTGGTGAACACAAATTTTCAAGCAGTTCTTATAAGTGTGGAAGCTCTTATTCCTTTGCAGCTTCTTTCATCTTTCACTTCATCACTTTATAGCTCTAATTCATCAAGCAGGACATGTAAACTTCCAGAGATAAATGAATACCATGCATTCCATCAGGCTCATGCTGCCCGGTCCTTTCAGTGCCTTAAACACATGATAGTTTCAAAGCTTTGACAGCTGGCTGGAAAAGAAGCCTCAAGGCTTATGCTGTGTTTAGTTGTGCTACCAGCCCACTTCTGCATATCTTGCAAAACAAGCTCTGGTGTCTCTGCTGCAGCTGAATTTACAAGAAATTCCACAGAGGTCTGAGAAGGCAAAAGAAAACCTATCCTGTCATTTGCAGATTACAAATTCAGCCAACGAGGAGGCATTCATGGCTCTTAAACTTGGGAATTAACCATATGAGCCACAGCCATGGCAGCTGGATTTTTTCTGGCTTAGAAACCATATGTGAGTTGAAATATGCTGATTTTGAGCATGCTTTGAGACATGGACAAGAGAAGGATGAATCACACCTGAGAGCTGGCATGATTCAAACCACCCTGGCTGATGTCAGCAGTAGTCACTGAGCCTGAGGGACAGCCGATCTCCTTGGTGAGGGGAAAGGAGCATGCACAGCAATTCTGCAGCAGTATGCAAGGCAGAGGAAGTTTGAAGGAGCTGTGCCTGCAATTCCTGCATGTCTGGTTGCCACAGCTCCCTCTCTCACAAGGTTATGTCAGTAGTCTGCAGACACCCTGGAGATACACAGGTGACTGAGGGCATGGCATTGCACTGGAGTCCTCTGTTGGGAAGGTTATCTTCACCAGGCACTGCACAGCAGACTTCCTTTGGGTTGCCTTGTGGTTTCATACGGAAAGAGTTAAAGCGCTGTTTCCCTCTGCAAAACACAATCCTGCTTTTCCTCCTCCTGCAAGGAGTCCCATGCAGCCAGAGGAACAAGTTGGGCTTGTAGGTTGCATATATATCAGCCTTTGAACTGAACTCTACCTCCAGTTACACCTCTGTGAGTTAGAGTAAGTCTTGCCCTTCACTGAAACTAGCTGGGAAGTTTCATTGCTGATGCAGAGGAAAGATGACAGTTCCAAGAGAAACTTCCCAGTACAACAGCAAAAGGCCAAGTGAAACAAATTTTTGATATTGTAATCACTAAGTCACCCTTGCTTTCTGAACACAAATCTATTCAGAAAATAAAATAAATTCTTAGCATACTTCTATAATAAGGTATTCATTTACCAGAAGTGAGCTACAGCTTTAAGTAATAAATTCTATTTAGAAATCTAAGGATGCTTAAAAAGCATTTATCAGATTTATTTACCTTGTAATTTTAAATTAAAAAAAATGTAACAGGACTTTTCTGCGAGGGAGAGGTACAGTTTTTCTTCCATTTGTGGGAAATATAAAGTAACAAGGCTAAAAAGACAAACAAATGAGTCTGCTGTGAAAATTGTGATTTTGCTTGTTTTCCCTGAAGCAAGGACTTTTAAGGCAGTTTCTGAAACAAATGTTTGTGAAAAAATATTTTACAGAGAAAGATACATTAGCAATAAGTTTGGCTGAGAGGAGCAGAGGAAACCTGTGAAGCAAGAAACAACAGTTCATGTAGAAACTTAGTTTTAATAAGATCAAGTTTTGCCCTGCTGTGTTTTGAAACTATCTGGAAGAGCCTGTTGCCTTCCACAAAGAACAAACACAGCTAAAATTACTAACGCAATGACTCTACTTAACAAACAACTTAATACCTGAAGACTTTCTAACTGGGTGTGGAGGTGTAATTTGCTCTTTTGGATATTTCTGCTTGGACGGGAGCCAGTGTTAACTCCCAAGCCAAGTCATCCTGATTTAAAAGCCATTTTCTGAAGCTCTCAGTTCCCATGAAAGCCTAATATCTACTTAGTACTGGAGGTTCAGATACAACTGAAGCACTTCATATGGAGGTTTTCTCTAAGTCCTTAGTAGCAGAACAGACATGCTTTTGAAAACAGAAATATATTTGCAGTACACCTTGTTGCTTCTAGATTAATAAAAGGAAATATTTGCAAATTGAAAACATCTGTTTGTGTGTATTAGACCATCAAGCATAAGCATAAGCATCTGCATTAAAAAGATTTTTTTATATGAAGGTTACATTATTCTTGCAGTATCTTTTCTCATAAGGTGTTATTTATAATTTTAACAGGAAAAAAATCTCTGTGATGAATCCCAGCCGCTTTCACATTGTGAGAAAAATATTGGGAATATTTTTTGTAGATTCAACAACCAGGTGTAAAGGTAAAGCTTTCTATTTGTGACTAAGAGATCATGGACATTTCTGTTTACTGTTTTTTAAACCAGCCTTGGACATCTTTTAACCTGAGAATGCTGGAAAAGCTTCATCGTGCAATTGCATTGACTTTTTGTTCCAATAAATTAGATTAACTTCTACTCATCAAAATAGGATGAGCACAAATCCAAAACACAGCCCCATACTAGCCACCATGAAGAAAACTAACTCAACTCCAGCCAAATCATGTACAGTGGCAGGGTTTCATCTGGCATGTGAAACAGACAAAACTTTAAATTAATTTAGAAATACAAGGATTTAAATCAATCATTGGAAAAGCTTTTAAGGAGCTAACTTGATGAACTTTCGTATCACTCAGCTAGATCTGAACGGTCTGTAAAGTATTTATGGCTTATCTACTCAGTCTCGGTGAAAGCTCAGGGTAGAGAGAAAACAGATTTCTGAAGGTATCGCTCTTTAGTGAGAAAGGAGTAGAAGGAGGAGTAGAGAGCTGGGCTTCCCCCTTTTGTGTGACAGTCACCAGACATGAGTGGACACAGAGGTAGGGCATAGACAAGCTGCCCCTGCAGAAGGATGCAGAGGAAGGATTCTATTCTAGTGATTGACCCTGCTGTGTGTGGGCACAGCCCAGTTTATACTCCCTGCTACACTCGAGGCTCTTCTACAAGACTAAGCTTATTTCAGAAACAGAAGGAAGTCACAGGCCTCATTTCCACTCAGTTTAATTTTGCTCCTTGTTATATATAATATTTTCTCCTTGAAATAATTATTTTTATCCTAGTAATTACTAAGAATGGTGGGTCAGTAACATTTGCCATCAGCTGAGGTAATGCCACTCTGCTACTCCAGTTTTCTTTGCGATACACTCCAACATGTTGTCTTCATATTTCAGTCTCCAAGCACATCTGGAGTGCAAAGTGGCCGAGGTGAAAACAAAACCACAGGTATAATACTGACAGTCGTGCAACCACACGAGCGATGAGCTAACTCTGCCTTGGCAGAATTCTACCTTTTCTGGGGCCAGAGATAATGCAGTGGATCCCTGACAGCTGCATTTTTGCCAGAGAGAACTGATAAAAAAATTTTTTGGGGCGAAATCCTGCATCAGAAACTTCTTAGCACAAATGACAGGCTGCCAGCACCAGTCATTTCATCTGTGCTAATATTGCAGAGCACATCCATTAGCAACTATCCTGACTTTACTGAGGTTATATACACATTTTTACAGAGCTCTTTAAAGTCTTCCTGACTTATCTGTTAACACAGGGAATGTTTGCTGTCGGAACTAAAAATAATGAGGGTAAATTGCAATACTAAAATTAAGCAGAAAAATCCCCTTTTGAAGTATTGCCCTGTAGGAGTAGCTTAGACTAGTTTGGTCAGGTTTGGGAAGTGTTAGAAGATGGAGAAGCTGAAAATGTGGTGAATCTCAGTTCTGACATGACAGAAAAGGCATTTTACCCATCTCATCACTGAGAGATGTAAGACTGAGCAAGACAGAGACAAACCCTCTAAAGGATTTTGATGTGGAAAAAACCATGACAAACAGGTAAGCTGAGTATTATTCATACTATTTCAACATTTTTAAAGATGTTTTCTCCTAAGTGCTTTTTTTTTCTAATTAAATAGTATGTGCTTTATGGAGCTGGATGGCTGCTGGGTGCCTCTGAGAGAGCAGCACACTGGGAGAGGTGCAGGGAATCCAGGCCACTCGCTTCAGCTTTTAGGTTCCTGGAGCAGAAACCCAAATACAGAACACTGGTCTGAAAGTTTCTACTCCAGGAACCTGACAACCAAAAGCCTGTGCTACAGCAGGGAGAAGGTCCTGTCAGACTGGAAAATATGCTTTGCATACCAGAAAATGGCCAAGAAGAACTAGAGGGTAGTTTGCAACATTTAGGTGTAGCCATTACTAAGGAATGATGTAAATTCTTCCAGGAGGAAGCATGAGGGAATGTGCCCACATACTGCTTTACCTTGCCATAACAATGCCATCCTGCATGGGGTGGTTTGCCCTGCTTACCCAAGTGTAAAAGCCTGGACTCACCCTCTCTGAAAAGCCTGTTTTTTTCTGAGTAGATGGGGATGAAGTAGAACTTGTCTTCCTCCGGGGACAGAGTTAAATTCCCTCTGGCTGTCCCAGAGACTTTTCAACAGCAACCTGTAACTCTTCTCTGCTTTTTCTGATATGAGTCTAGCCAAATAAAAGATTTATCCCATGATCTTTAAGCTCAATGGAGAGTCTCCTCTATGTTTTCATGATGATCTCAAGTGTTTGTTACTAAAGACAATTTAAAAAAATTTGCTTGTGTAAAAATGGTGGATTCATGCCTCTGTACATATAGGGACACGGGTGGGTGAAACCCTTATCCCTTCTTTTTCTGTAACCAGCCAGTCTACACAGGCATAAGTAGTAACTGCGAGGAATAAATTGAAGGAAAAAACCCCATCAAAATAAAGCCCCTTGCAGACAAATAGAGACTCGCTACTGTGTTCATTTCGCATTATGAAGAGGGTTTTGAAGTGTACAGAGGAAAAAAAACTTCTGTGTTGTGGCTCCTTTTACAGTGCCTGTGTTACGTAAAATAACATTTTCAAAACTAAGAATCAGGAAAAGATATTCCAAATCCATAATTTCTTATATGCAATGCTTCTAGTAGTTAATGAAGACCAGTAGCATGAAATGCTAGAAGACATCAAAGGGAAAAAAATGTTCTTTTTAAGTTTTACAGCTCAAGAGAAAAATATGGGAAATTCTTGAACCAACCGCTAGCGCAGAGCATACTCCCAGTTATATGTGTTAAAAGGTCATATGTGGCACTACTGTTAAACTAACACTTATAATTTCATGGTCATAGTCTAAGGTTTTGTGTGCTTTGAAGACTGTATATAGGTTTAGCCAGGATGCTGCCACCTTCAGGAATTAAGTTTTGTGTAAATTTAAGGTAACTGCAGTCGTAAAATGAAATAATTCTGGTGGTAATCTCAGTTTAGCTAATTTGCCAGGCGTGTAAACCACCTTTTACCCCCAGTGAAATCTGTGTTCATCTGAGAGTTCATCTCTGAATTTATCTTTCATTGTCTATGGGTAAGAATTTCTAGGGCAATCTAAGGCTGGTTTAATTAGTGTGCCAAGGGACTGGGTAAGGGAGTGCCATGTTAAGCAGATAGCAAAAAGCTATATGAATGTGTTAATTGCAGTCAATCAAAACCCCTTTTAAATTAGTCCCACTCTGTATATATATTCTACCTGATGAATCAAAAGTGTTAGATGATCAATTACGCCTTGGAGGCACACACTGTAGCAAAAAAATGGTGTGGGATTGAAATTTGCAAAATACATTTTGTCCATCCCTGTGAATTATTAGAGATTTTCAGATGAGTCCTGCACTGCACTAGAATGAAAACGGGAATTAATTTTTTTTTTTAAAGGCCATTCGCATCAGAATAGTAACTATGGTAGCCCCATAATTAGTAGACTTTGATAGAATGCAAAATATGCTGATTTTATTCCTTGTTTTGAATTATTAAGAACAAAGATTTGTCCCAAAGTTTTTCCTGTTTTAAGAAATAACCTAATCAGTTGGCTATTTTAAACTATGCCTTGCTCATGCTCTTGTATTAGTTCTGTTTGATGTACAAGTGAACCTTACAAAACCACTGTTCACAGTATCAAAAGACCGATATTCATTTATGTAACTTTTGATGTCTGAGGTGTAGATGTCTACATCTGAGCTAGTCACACAGATATCCCAGGATCACCTGGAGACCATCTGTAGTCAGTGGAAGTAGAGTAAATACAATCAATGCCACATAATGCAATATTAATCTGACCAAATGTAGGGATTGAGTTTAGGATGAGACATATCCATCAACTATTGGCCAGATCTCTGCCGACTATAAAAAAGTCAAAGCTCATATGTTTGTGTTGCTGCAATAAACATTAATTTAGTCAGATGAGTCTCAGACAATTCCCCACACTACCTAAATTTCAGGGATTGGTTATGATACTTACCTCGGGTGCCTGGGAACAAAGATTAAATATTTCCTTAACCAATTTTCTCACATCCTCCTAACCAAACAGACCTGGCCCACATTGTAAAAATGATTATATACTTTTTGGTCATCAAGCCTCATTCTATTCAATCTGATTAGCAAGATCTTTATAGGATATAGCTTCAACTTGGGTTTGTAAGCAAGTATTGTCCCAATTCTTTCTCTGTACCTTAAACTTCCATCTGAAATAAAAAAAAAATTGTGCATACATATATAATTACTTATTTTTTCTATAAATCCTATTAGAAATTGGAACTTCCCTGTCTAAAACTTAGTGAATGCCAGAAGAAAAGGCTTTCAGCTTATGAAAGGTATTTTTTCTTTTATCAAAAGTAGAATTCACCCTTCCTTACTTTCAGTTTTTAAAAATTTAATGTAAAGCAGTATTATGGCATCCATGTATGACCACTTTAAAGTTACTATAAAGGAAAAAAGTAAATGTCATGAAAATTATTATTACTGGTTTTTAGCCAGTCCCTATCATATGTTCTCCATTTTCCAGATAATATAGTAAAAAACCCCAGCAACTCTGGAATATTCTTGTGTACCCTACAGATTTTATCTGCTTCTAACATCTGATGATCACAGCTTTATAATTATATATAGTTGCCTAAAATACGACTTTGTTCTGAGTTGCTTGAAATGCAGCATAGAAGAAGTGCACACTCAAAATGCACTGATGACTTGGCTTGTTATAGTATTGAAAGGCAGCATGCAGTTAAATTAATTATGGAACAGAGGGTTTATGTCTTGTCCAAGACTATACCACAAACCCAAGAAAGTTTGATGTAACTTCGTGCTCAAGCCAGAGGGATTTTTTCTTGTGACTTCAGTAGGAATTTTCCTGGATCCAGAAAAGAAAGGGAGGATGCCATCAGGTATCAACTGCTTTGTCTTGAAAGAAACCTGAGACAGATACAGGACCATTACTTTCAACGGGAAGGGAAGAGCCTTGATGGTGTAAATACATGAATGCAGCCTCACCTTCAAGTATTTCCACTTCTGAATCTGAAACAAATATAAGTTACTGCGTAAGTTTTCAAATATAGCATTTTCCTTTATCATATGACTGCAACTTCTGTTGTGGCAGTACTGCACGTCAGGTGTGACAGCATTTTTTTACTCTTTCTAATGATTGAATTTAAGAAAAATAGTGTGAATGAAGGTGGAAATGGCAGAGGAATCCAATCAGCTGTAAAACCTTTGGAATAATAACCATTTTCCTTCTAGTATCTTCTGATAGGAAGAAACATTTTGTAGTTACTGTGGAAATTTTTTCTTCTCCAAAACCAAGAGAGAATTTTTTTGCCTGGCTGAGCAAAGAACAAGGCAAGGAAAACTGACTAGAAGTAGGAAGCTGTTGCCATGTCAAGTGGGGCCAGTGGTGCCCTTGGAGAGCTCTACCTCTCCATCAGTTAGGGAGGGATGGGAGGGATGGTCCAGCAAGATAAGGATAGGGAAAAAATGCTGGGCAGGCACACTGCCCATGTTCAGGGGCTGGGAGATATTTATAATGGGAAAAGGTCTTTGTTTTGCCTCAGACAACTTTGCCTTTGTATAGAGACACTCCCACGGATCCTCTCACAGTTTCACTTGTCCTGAAATGACCTTTCTCCTCTTCTACTCTCCTCTTTCTGCAGCAGTTTTGAACAAGTTATTATTTCTCCCCTGGGTCTTCTCTTCTTTGGACTAAGCAACACAAGTTCTGCCAAACTGTTACCAAAGGCCAAGTTTCCGAGGCCTTTGATCAATCCTGTATCTCTTGTGTAGGCATCTTACAAATATCCCACATGAATAAAGCCTTATCAGAGACTAGGAAGTCAGAA
The DNA here is from genome assembly GCA_013398115.1 of Falcunculus frontatus. Lineage (NCBI taxonomy): Eukaryota > Metazoa > Chordata > Aves > Passeriformes > Falcunculus > Falcunculus frontatus. The sequence continues at coordinate 312,516 of VZRV01003796.1, forward strand.
AGTTGGGATCTGTACCATACAAAGAGTGCTTCTGTTTATATATTGGAGTTACCAGGATAATAATAATTTTTTTGCTCCTACAGGCTGTTTTTCTTCAGTAGTTGAAAGCCTTGGATCCAGTTTAGTTTGTGATCCTCAGCAACTTAAAACTTGCATATTTGTTGCTTAGATAGCCACTGTCCATCTCATATTTGTAAAACTAAGTATCTTTTATGCAAAAGCAGAATATCTTTTATGTAACTTGGGTCAAATTATTACCTTTTCTAAAATTTAAAAACTACATGAATTGTTGAATAATATTGAAGTCGAACTTACTGTTGTGGCACTAAAAAGAATTTGTTTCCATATATACAAGTTTTCCAATAGTAAACCTGTTTGTGTATTTGGTGTTTGCATCTGTTGATGTGGGTTGAATATGGGAGTACCTGAGTAAGTGGAAATCACGTTAAGAAATCGCTGCTAGCATTTGTACAACAGCATGCATGTTGCAGCTTGGGTTTCATAGCATTCCACCACACAGGGATCAGAGCATTCCTTGCTCTTTTCAGTACCTATTAGCCTTGTTTAGAAGACAACACCTCTGAATATCTCTTAAAAAAAAAAAAGGAGGGAAAAGAAAGTGGAAAAAATGTTTTCAGTCTTTATAGTTTTCTGAAGGTGGAATGCAATTACTGTTTAAACATAATATTGTTTTCATTCGGATTTTTGAAGAAAAAGGATAAATAAGGGTCAGCAAAATGTAGATTGGGACGTAGATTTGGATCACTAAATCATTCCTCCTGGATTTCATTTAACTGCACAAAGGACAACCAAGTGTTTCAGATCTAAGTTGGATTTTGTATGATCTTTGGGGGAATGGTTATATGAAAGTGTTAAACACAAAAGGAAAACATAATCAGTGAAAAGGACAAGTTGTCTTCTTCAGGTTTCATGTGGTTTGATATGGTGCAAAGAAATATATCAACGAGCTCTGGAGAACTTCAGAGATTTTGCAGAAGCTAATGGCATGCAGACTTTAAATACAGAACAAGACACTGCCTGTGGCTTAGGCTTGACTGAATAATACAGTCCAAGAAAACACCCAAAAAATAGTCTTGACAAGTTACTTTCTACTTAACTGGAATGCAATCCAGTGTGTTCCATCATGCATATTAATATTTTTAAAGGATAGTGAGTAGGCTTGTTTCTCAGTTCACACCATTACTATCAGTGCTACCAAGACCTGTTTCAAAAAGATCAGCAGTACTATGCAGATGAAAAAAGGTGCAAACAATTAGGAAACAAGGCCCACTGTACTAACAGTTGTTCACTGAATGTGCCATTAAGTAGTTACTCTCTATTCCATTACTCTCTCCTCTATCTTCCCTTGTACAGTCATTTATAAAGTGAGAAGTAGCAATTATATATTTCATATTACAAGTGTCTATGACTGTAATTATTTTCTGCACACTTTCCACAGGAAAAAATGACTACCTAAGCTACAGTTCCTTATTCTGGAGGTAATTTTGTGCCAATCAAAATATTTTGGAGTGCTGCAAAAGGAGTTAAATTTTTCTGGAGACAACTTCCTTTTTATTCTTCAAAGCATTTCTTGCCTGAAAGACTGCTATGACCAATGACATACAACATGATCATGATTATGTAGTAGGTGTGAAAAACAGTGCTCCTGGTTGGCTCAAAAATGTTCATTATACATTATCCCAAGTAATTATACTAAAAGTAAGGTCAAAAATAGCCAGTATTGTTCATATAAAATGTGTTACTGAAAACTTACATGTAATTAACTCTTTCCTAAGAGTAATTTCTTGGATGGGAATGAACTGTGTTTGTTGACCATAATTAAATAAAATATTAAACGTATGATACAACACTTTAAGAGTTTATGATCTTGTCAGATAATGTTCAAAGCTGCACCAGGGAAGGTTCAGACCGGATGTCAGGAAGCATTTCTTTACTGAGAGGGTAGTCAGATGCTGGAACAGGCTTTCTGAGGAGGTGGTTGATGTCCCAAACTTGACAGTGTTTTAGAGACATCGGGACAATGACCTTAACAACACACTTTATCTTCTGGTCAGCCCTGAAGTGGTCAGGCAGCTGGACCAGATGATCAGTGTAGGTCCTTTCCAACTGGCTATTCTATTCTATTCTATTCTATTCTATTCTATTCTATTCTATTCTATTCTATTCTATTCTATTCTATTCTATTCTATTCTATTCTATTCTATTCTATTCTATTCTATTCTATTCTATTCTATTCTATTCTATTCTAAACTTAGTTATCCCTCGAGAGGCTTCTTCTTTGATCATGTTTGTGACACCAAGCATTTTTGGCTTCAGTTTGTAGTGAATGTACTGTCACACTTGGAGAAAAAAAATCTTGTATTTAGCAATATGGATGGAAATAAAAGCACCTCAAGCCTCAGAACTGCCCCGGGAGACTCAGCTGAGAAACAACTATTTTTAAAGGCTAATAAAGAGTAATCAAACAACAGATAAGGACTGAAATACCATTGGACTGTAACCAGAAAAACACTAAAATCAATTTTTGACAGGCATGTTTATCTTTTGAATACCTGGAAGGAAGCAATTACTAAACCATAAAAGAAACTGTCAGATTTCCTGCAGTAAATGCAAGCTTAATTGATTACTTTCAAGTTTATGTAAAAAAACTTTGACTACTAATCTCTAATACAATAAAAAATTGTATTGACATGATTCTAGAAACTAATGAAAAAACATATACTCTCAATAATTAATATTAGTATTGACTATACCATGAAAAATTGTATGAAGCGGTGAGAATGCTACACAAAGGACTTCAGCTGTGAGCTTGTTTTTACATCCATTATCTATTTAGCAACAGAAAGAGAATAAAACATTTCATCATATGTTTTTATTGCCAGTTTAAATTGTCAGCTTTCAAGAAACGCACAGAGAATTTGAGGGGCTTCCACATCAGTTATATCGAGAAAAAAATCCACACTTGTGAACTACATGCAGAATCCAAAATACAATAAAAAAGTTACAGTATCATAATTTTTGCATTTGTAGAAACGCTGAATTTTTATTTGCTGTCTGAAGGGATATGGTCATTCTGATATCTATATAACCCATTCTTTCAAAAATAACGACATACTTTGTTTGTTATTTCTGTGAGCTTTAACTTTTACAGAAGCTGATATCATACTGACAAGAGAAGCAGCTCTGTTTTTCTGAGCGCTCTCTGGTTTTTCCTAGCCCTCTCTCCAGAGTTTCTAGCCCTCTGTGTATGCAACGTAGAGCTTTATTCCTCCTAGTACTAAGCAACACTAAGCAATTAGTGACAGCTAATGCACCTCAGGACCTGCTCTGTCACCTCAGGTGGGCTAGGACAAATCTGCCTGTGGATCTGTGTGCATTCCTAGTGAAAACTTGGAGATTGAGTTTACCCTGAGGAATGGAGTGGGAGGAGTGTTAGTATACAATCTACTTATCAGTCTTAAATAGCCCAATAAAACGGTGTTAACAACAAAGACCTTTTGTTCTCCTGACTGTGTAGAAATATTTCCGGAAGGAATTTTTCCTGTTCATGAAAAACTGCATGAAATACTTCTGGAATAAATCATTCTTGCTCACTAATCGAAGCAGATTCTTTTTTTCAGGTGTGCATATATTTAACAATGCAGGAAATCTTTTACTTACAATAATATTTGTGATTTTTATTTACATGTATTGCCCATATATCACATGTATGTTGTTACATACAAAATACATATGTAAAAGACACATTTTCAAACAAATATAAAAATATTTCTAATTTTAACTAACTTGGGTGACCAACATACTTTGTTTACTGTCTGAAGGTGATAACCAGCTGGGGAAATAAAACATCACAAGTATTTCAGCTGGCAAGCTTGAATCACTTTTACCACCACAGAGGTGAAACCTGAGCCTCCTGTGAATGTTCAGAACACTCACATCGTATCTGCAGACATCAGCACAGCTTGACAATCAGCTCTGCCTGCTTCTTTATAGAGGTGATCACAGCATCACACCAAAGGGAATATGTAAAGAAGAGCCATGGAGTGTGGCCTAGCTAACCACAGTGAGGGAGGCACAATCTGCCCTTTCTAAAGCGAATGTTATTTCACACTCTTACAGAAAAACCAGCTGGGACAAAGTAACAGCTTAACTTGTTTAACTTGTTCTGTTTTATTTAGAGTAAAAGGTAAAGTTTACATTGAAGCCTGAGACCTTAATCTCTTTTCCTGTATTTTCTCACTCCTATTGCAGTCTCTATTTTTTGGCCATTTCTAGAATTACAAGCACCTTATGCTACAAAAAACCAAAAAAAGGTGCTGAGACATTTTAGAAGGATAGCACTGGAGATGCCTGCCCCGCCTTTCTGCTTGTGTTTGGGTCACAGAAGTGGATGTGAACCAGTTCCTCAGGCATGGCAGTTCACAGCCCAGCGTGGTAATGTCAGCCAAAGTGGATGTTGGCTAATGCACCTGACTGTGAATTACAGCAGCCAAACGTGGGCCCAGTCTTGCTGACTCTGTGAGAAATCTGAGGGGAGAAGAAATTCTTACACCTGTTATCTTGTTCTTTATAGATTATGGAGGTTTCTCATCTTTTCCCACTGGGGTTTTTTGCTGATGGGCACCATCACTCTCAAACCCATAACAAAGCAGGAATTGTGTTTTGTTCAGGATTCTCACTGGAGCATGTGTCGTATCAACACAGAATGTTGCAGGCTAGGGTTAGGCAGAACAGGGAAAATGAGGGGGAAAGAACAACAGAAAGAAAAAGTGATTCTCTAACCATGCAAGTGAAAAGTTCATGCTGGAGTCACAACTTTTAAAACTATACTTGAGATATAGGGAAACACAACACACCCACAGCAGGACAGGGGACTATAAGAAGAGCTGTGCAGTGTGATTGGAAATAAGGCTAATGAGGAGACTGGGTACCACTCTACCTCTGAGCTATACACTGGAAAAATCACCTGGTTCTCCAGTTCTGTTGCCATCAAATCTGTTAGCAAAACTTCTAGAGTGCTTGAATATGAGTCCCGAACTAAAATGCCAAATTAAGTGAATTTAGCCGCGTAACAGCTTACCAAAACCGTTTTGCGTGGGTCTTAAAAAGAAATCACAGAGTGAACATTTTGCTTGGTGTCTCAGCATGAGACACAGCATGCAGCCAAGCAAAACCACATTCCCCTACTTTTCGAGTATCTTAAAAATTTTATTGCCCATTAAATATTTGTTTACTCAGCCTGTAGTTGAAACCACAGCACTGTAAACATTGCTAACCAATGCTATTTGAGGTTTCGAGGTTAAAACCTCACTTAGATGTGAGATTTGTTGGACTTTCTCAGAGAACCAGCCACGAGTCTGAGCACAAAAACAAACCCGGGTGACGAGAGAATATAAGTCCAGTGTCCCACCCAGGGCATCCTCCTGGCTCAACTTTTCCTTGGCAAGTCCCAAACCTGAGAGTCCGTGTGGTGGAGCCATCGTTGCTAAGGAGAGGGTGCAAGAAGAAGGATTCACAGCTTTTTTGAAGTTTAAAAATAGGGAAAGTCTTCCATTCAGAATGTCCCAGCATCAATGGGATCAGAAAATCAGGTTTTCTGGTCATCAGAATTGTGCCTTTTGTTTTGGGTTTTTTTGAGATACAAATGGACAGAAAACTTAAATTCATTTAGAAATTATCTATTAAGCAAAGGTGAAAGCTAATGTGTTAAAGCAGCATTATTATTCTTTTAATCCCTTTTTAGACATTTAGTCTAAGCCTAGTATGCAACTCGCTATAGTTGACGTCGGAGAATAAACCGTGTTGTGTTTCTGCTACAGCCACATAAAAGCTTAGTTGAAGAGAAATACATGCATTTTCATGATTTTTACCTGAAAATAGGAGTATATGCCACTCTGTTTTTGTCTTTAAGGAAAGGCATTAGTGTATTTTCATCAGAGGCATTATAATATGGTTGTTACAAAATACTCAGACACCGTTGCTGAAAGGCTGTTTCTTCCTGCTTGTAAGGCGCTTACTTGATTAAAACTCCTGCAAAATATAGAAGGGAAGGGTTATTTATTATTCTGAATTAATATAGCTTATAAATATTTTCCTTTAAAATAGATTAATTTCAATAAAAAGTCAGAATATGTAACAAACGTTACTCTTTTAATGTGTTGAGATTGAAAACAAGATGAAAATAAAGGGCCGTCATCTTGAATTTCTCTTTGAGTGTTCAAATTAGCCTGACTTCTTCAACACTCCATAACATCTGAAAGAACTACAATTCAGAGGTACTTTCCTGATGATTTGTCCACTAGTCAGATGGTTACTTCTTAGTGGTATCAACCACATCAGTTCAGTAAATCTAAACATTTATGTGAAGAGTGTGGCTAAAGCAAGTTCAACAGCCCAGCCATACAGATACATGTTGATTTTATTGAAGGACCACAGACAGCAAAGATTTAACACTCACAACACTCTGTTGAGTCTAGTTTATTAGCTGAATGCACAATTATTTTTTTAAATCAGAAGCAATTATAGCTACACAGGGTAGAAGACACAGTCTTTTATTCTTGACAGTTTTCAAAACAACATGGGCAGTTCCCATCTGTATTTGCAGAATCTAATGGTATAAAAGATGTACAATATTAAGCACGAGGGTACAGTCTGTATTTGAATTTTTCTAAATTACAGTCACAAATTCATTCATTTGGGATATTACATTAGTAAAACAAGAGCAGAATACAGCTAACAATCTTCAAAATGGCAAACAAATAACCAATTAATTCATTATTATTATAATTTTTATTGCACGTATAACAGAGACAGAGAAATTCAGGGATTTGCCCAAAGCCACAGGTAGAGCTGGAAGTGCATCAAGGACTAAAATGGAGGACAAACTGGTTATCATTGTGTTCACACTTCTTGTAGACTGTCCAATAAAGACCACATGCAGCTAGATCAGATACACGAGACAATTTGACTCTTTCTGTTATTTAATAAAACTTGTATGAAAAAAAATGGGTCTTATGTGTAAAAAACACAAGCCATGTTGTAAATGATTGATTTATTTTACAGCCTTTGACAACTGTGCGTACTAAATAGGTCAGGTAAAGATTCTGCTCTGTCAGCACACTGATTGTTGTACATATTGTTCTGATGCTATCAAGACAGAATGTGTCATTGAGTCTCATCTTTTACATGAAAAAGGAAAAAAACCCAGATCCTAAAAGTGATTAAGCCACAGCAGAACAAACAATGAAAAAACATAATTGAATAGTGATCCTTAATACCCATTTTTACTATATAAATATATATATGATATACATATATATATATAGATATACGTGTATACATATACACATATTTGTTGCAGTGTGTATGCAAGAGTAAAGATTTTATCACCTGCAACATCAAGATAGTGCATAAACTCTCTAACTTGGTTCTAGCTGTATAAAGACAGATCAAAGATTCAGCCCAGGTGTGGCTCTGGAGTTTCATTGCTCAAGGCTAATTATTCACAAAAAGTCCCCACCCTAGAGACCTGTCAGGCCGGTTTACCTTTTGGTTGGTAGACATTTTAGAGAAGACACTACCTAAGCTCAGCTATTTTGTATGACACACTATAGCATCTAAAACAATTTCACAGATTTTATGAGATATTTGACAAACTGCAGATTACACGTGAACGTAATTTTGTCACCCAGAAGCAGAGAGGAGTTTCCAAGACCTTGAGCTCATGCTGAGCTCTAATTAAAACCAATTTCAGTGAATAGGCAAAAGCACAGCACTGTAGAGATGGCTCAATGTTTTAACTTCATTATGATCCAACCTACTAAAAATATTTATTTTGATCATGACCAAAATGTGTGAAACATTACACTACATACAATAAAATACCTCATTTAAGAATGCGCCAACTATCAGCATTTTTTTAAAAATCACTTTTAGAGATCTTTTTTTTAAAGATGGCCTCTACCTTTATTTGCTTATGAGTCATTAACTGTGATCAAGGCTGCTCCAGTCTGAATCAAGAAAAGACAAAAGATTTATTGCAATTATCTCTCCTTGTCATAGCTACACAGAGGATTAGCAAAGAAAAACAATGACATTTTTGTAGAGACAATAATTCTGTCCTGGGCACCAGGCTGAAGCTAAACGAGTGGAGACAATCCTGTTTCTTGTTGCATTGCTCTGTTCAATCTTTTCTCCCAGGTTTCCTTTTAATGCTACAGATGGAACATTCAGGAGCCTCACTCAATTTGAGAAAGAACTCTATAGAGAACATAAAATTTATTTCTCATTACTAGCAGCCCATTTGTTAAAATGGTTACCAGTGTTTTATCTAAACAAATTATTTTTTTTCTTTTAGCACTTGAGATTGTGGGGACACTGGCCCTGCCTACCTTTGCTCTCTTTTGAAATGAGATTTTTTTCTCTTCTCTGCTATTTCTGGTATTTTTATATCTACCTGTTAGAAATGTCTTGATAGTACTGAAAAGTACCAGCATCTACCATATCTAGAGTTTTCAAGAGGTAGGTAAGCTAGGCAGTCAATTTGCATAAATGTTCGAATTTGGCAATAAAAGCTGAGATTAAAACTCAGTAAAAATTCTCCTGGAAGACAATATAATTTCCAGGAACTGATGCAAGAATGAGTAACAATTTCGCACAAGAGGACATCTGAAGAACATTTCATCTCCCATTAGTATTGTAAACATCAACAAATCAATGAAATACATTTGTAAGGAAGGTGTCATTATGCATGAGCTGAGACGTAGATACTTTAGTAGAGGAAAGGTAAATATGTATGAGTGATTTTGTGAGCTCTTACTGGGATCAGAAAGGTTATGCTGTTAATGCTGTGTCTAGTCCAATGTATTACACCTGTCATAAAATATCCATCCCCTTATTAAGGGCTATTGCTGCATGGAGAGAGGCTGACTGGGCCACTGGACAGGATGCTCTGGCAAAACCACAGGCCACCAAAGACTGGCTTCCTCTTCAAGGCCGGTAGGCAAGTATCCTCTTTCCCTCCATAAAAACAACATTTTAGTCAATTAACTTTATTGGGTGGTTATAACTCCCTTGAATAGGTAAACAGAAACTACTTCTGTGTTTTGTGGCTTCGCGGGATTCAGCCTTTCAGGAAGATGGAATATGTGTTGAAATGTTAATGCACTGAATACTTTTGATACCAATGAAAGAGATTTGTATGACTTTTTAGCAGAGTGAAAATAAAGTTGTAATAAATCAAATAACATCTTTTCAGATAATTCTGTTTCCAGGTGTGATTCTCCCCTTTATTCAGTTTGCACATGATCTTGGCTATTTTTTATCAGATTAGAAGACCATAAAGATACCTCTTTTGCTCTAAATCAATGAATTAATTCCTTCCTCAGTTCCAATGTATGAACTACATAACTGGAAAAAGATTGTATTCCTGTATTACTATATTTTGGTTGGCACTTTCTGTCACTTTCTGAGCAGAAGAATGTGTCTTTAAGTTTTTTTTTTTCAGTTCAACAATATGATGTAGAAGAATTCAAATGATAACAGCTTAGTCTTCTGCCACTTTGCATTTGTATTTATGTGCATGTTCTCCTCACAGTGTTACATCTGGGCTATTGGTAAGGTTACAGTTTTCTTGAAGTCCTACAGAAAACAGTGTGTTCAAAACAATTCTTCGTGATGTCACCAGAACAACTTCTGTAAGTGAGATCAGCTTGGAAGAGGAAGTAGAAATTACCTGGGATCTCAGGAAGGGGTGCATGAGACTGTCTTGATGCATTAAACCAGGGGTTCATCCTGACAAATACAGCCTTAGCATGGATGGAGAAATAATGTTATTTGAAATAAATAAAAACTCATATACTTTAAACTCTCAACTGTGAGATCATTTCTATTTTGGGTCCTGTGTGTTATATGAGACTTGCAAATGCTTAAGACAGTTTAAATCAGAGCAATCATAAGACCTCCTAGCTTTCATGGAGGGTGTTAATATGGATTAATCCCCTGTGGTTAAATAGAATATCTTGTGAAGAAAGCATATGGGTAGTGGTTTGAAATTTGATCTATTAGCTGTTCTATGTCAATTATTAGTACTTTTTTGTTCAGTAAAATGATGACATGGAAAAAAAGTGTATGAGTAGTCTCCACCACTTGGTGTCATACCATTAGCCAAGCCTTTTTTGCTATTATCTAATAGCAAAATGCTGTTGTAATTTGTAGCGAATGCTATGTAAGGAAATTAAGAATAAGTTACCTGACCTTGAACTCAAATGCATGTGGACTATCATAGCCTGCATGCCCAGTAACTCCACTCAGATGGGTGGGGATTAAGTAAGCACTAAATAAGTAGTGTTTGTAATAGCTTATACTTTATTTAGTGTAAATAGCTCTAAATAAGCAGCATATAAAGCAGCCCAATTTACAAATAGTGTCATCCACAGGACATGCAATACTTCTTCCTCTGAAAGGGAAAGGAAGGAGAGGAAGAAGGAACAGAGAGCTCCTTCAGGGACATGGTGACTCTTGAGGGTATCCAAAGGTGAGCTAGAGCTCACTGGACATGTTTGGCTCACAGATCGCACCTGAAATGTTTGTCATGCTAGAGTGGAAATAGGAGCAAGGAGTTAATGTCGTGCATAAACCTTTGAACATGTTCCTTTGTGCATAAATGGAATTAGAAAAAGAAAATTGGAATGTGAGGAATTTTGTAAACTAAGTGTGACTGGAGGTTTCCCATTTTCTTTTGAAGTTGTGATTTTGGAGGGGAAAGGAGGGAGCAGAACCACTGCAGAAAGAGAAACTCTGTTGTATGAATAGGCAGTCAGTGTTTTCAGGAACTAGCAAGTATTTAAGAAGTTAAACGTGCTAAATAAGAACCAGAACTTTAATTTTTTCACGAGCTTCTGCCCATGACACACCTTATTTTAGATGATTATTATACAAATCATGAACTACAAAGATAATTGCTTCCCTGGCCAAATGACAAAGGAATTCTTATTTCCAGCATATGCCCTGTTGAATGCCGAAGGCATTGTACATGCTAAGGCTAATGCTTTGCTTTATAATAGACACCTACTGATTAGTAGTTCTCAAGCTCAATTTGGTTATGGTATGATAAATTAGGGAGTGTCTTTCTAAGTAAAACTGACATAATGCTTTTCTTCCACTGGAACTAAGATAAATCTGTGCTTCCAATACAACACGTCCAGAAAAGTTAATTAGATTAAATTTAAAGCATCTTTTACATTTCATGTATTTGACAAAAAAAATTACTCCATTCTTCTCACAGTTGAGTATTGTGCCTGTCTAATTATCTTCCAGAGTTACATTAGGCAACATGAGTACCAGGCTCACGTGCAGCTCCTTTGTCTATATTTTCCCCTGGGGAAATGCCTGTGTTTTTTCTTCACATTCTACTAATGTTGTTATTCATAAGAAGCCAAAGAAGACTGCTTGTACTGATTTGGCCTGTGTATTGGATACACACATTTCTCTATTTTGAAGCCTACCAGAGGGAGCAAACTAAACGCATTTACCTGGAGGAGGTTTCTGAGAAGACTGATGCTGGAGTATCACTGTAAAGGGAAAAAAAGGTGATCATATTGATGATGTCTCAGTGGCAACTGAGAATGAGGGAGATCCTAATGTCTGCTGCTGGAGTGAGAGTGTGCTCTGTGTTTTGGGGAAAGTATTTATCTGAGAGAGAGGGAAGTGCTTTTGTATGCCTCGGACTTAAGTTACTACCCGAAGTGACTGCCCAGCAATCAGCTAAGGCAAGAAAGCACATGTAGCTGGCTGTCATTTTGTCTGCATAAGTGGCTCTTTCTCATGCTTGATAAAGATTGATGAGGTTCTGAACCCTTGCCAAAAACATGCCAGTGTGAGTCAAATCAAGTTTGTCTTTGGAAAGATGATCTATATGGCTTGAAAACCGTTGAGATTGAGGCTGTTAGAAAGAGCAAGAATTTGGGAACTGGGTCAAGCTTAATCTGGTGGGCTTAGGCAGTCCCATACCTGTACATCTGCAGCAGGCAGATGTGTCTGCATCAAGCAGGCGATCACAGTAAAGCCCTGAGGTCTGCTCAGAGGAGCTGATGCTGAGGAGCCAAGTGTACCCCCCTAGGACCATGCATAGCAATTTGGTGTAAAGCGGTTTAAGGTTAGTGCTTTTCCACCTGTTTACCTGCCCTAAATAAGCTCTGAATATGTTTGCTAAAGCATATGGGTAAGGAGTCGAATGGCTAGCAAAAATATGCAAAATGCATGCCAGAGCAAATATATGAAACATTCAAAAAATATTTGTGCAGGCAAATAAGGGGCTTTGCAGGCATCGGAGCAGTAGGAGGGAGAAACTTTACACCATCCTCTGTGATGTTTGCGCTGTGCTGCTCACGTGGGAGTAGTTACCAAAGATCAAAGGTCACATTTCAACAGAGGAAAAGAATAATGTATTCACACTAATTCACGTAATTATTCCCAATTAGCTAGAAGATAAACATAACTGTTGTATATACATTTTATGGATTCTGTTTTTATATTTGTAGGTCACACAATGAAACCCCACAGATATTACATTACAGACTCCACCTTAAATTTAATATCCCATGAGGACAATAAGACCTACATGATGAGCAGAAGGTGACTCCTTGGTGTTCCTACTATTACTGACCTAATAATATAAGAATATAAAAATAAAATTGAGTCAGTACTTTAATCAGTGATATTCCTGTAATGGAATACCCAATGGAATGACTGTATAATCATACCATATAACCAGCATGTATGTCTATACGTATTTCAGCTTGGATTTTCTAGAAGATAGATATTTTATCAGGGAAGATATGAAAGGATTATTTGAATTTTATTAATAACTCTTTTCAGATTACCTAGTCAAACAACACTCAGAGTCATCTACAGCACATTGCCCACAAACTAATCTTACGTAAATTACTTTAATTTATAAAAAAGGCATCCCCTACTATTGTGTCTATAATTCTATCTAACTTACCATAAGACTGGACATTATAGGTGGATGTCATGAAGGAAGCATCATCCATCCTCTCCAAGTTCACAGCAAATACCATCTGTCATTCTAGATAAAAGTTTTAACATAAAAGTACTGTTACAAATGCAATCCGGGTTTACCCATTATGCAGTAAACCACAAATTCTGCTGCTGTCTTTTGAAAATTGTCCTGGTGCTGAAGAACATAGGACATGCATAATAAAATAAAGTCTAAGTAGCTGACAAGCAGAAGTAAAGATGTGATAGTACCTCCCAGATGCTCATAGTGCCATTTGAAGTACAGCTGATATTGGTGTGCTTCTGAGCTGAAAGGTGACCCGGAAGTCCCTGCTTACTTGCTTCCACCCAAATCGTTGTGATGATATAAGTCCATCCCTTTGTCCTTCACCTTGGGGCCAAAAGTCAATGGAAGCCATTATAAGAATTGCAGTGATTCAAGTATTTATTTGGGGTTGAAGAAGAAGTCAGGAAAGGCTGAATGATCAGGAAGTGCAGGGACAATTTATTGTTTAAAAACCCCAGAAATTTTGTGTAAAAACAAACAAGATTTTCAGCTCTGTAGCACCTTGAAACAAAAGCTCTCCTAGCTGGAGAGATCTCAGCTGGATAATCTGAGTTGGATGTGGACTAATTCAAAGATTGCAGACCCTCAGGAGGTAGCTGCACCATGTGGAGCCTTGTCTGTGAGACAGTCTCTTCATGGGTGTACCTGCTGCGGCACAGACTTATCCACAGCCACCACCCCTTTGAGGTGCACCTGTTCCAGCAGGGCCTTCTCCAGGGACCAATGCCTTCAGAAATAGCCCTGCTCCAGCATGGCCTTACCCCCACAGTCCTTTAAGAAGTAAACATGTTCCAGCATGGCCTCACTTTTGGCTGCAGTCCCTCCAGGTGTGTTCCTGCTCTGTCGTGGGCTTATCCATGGCCACGCACTTTGAGGTGCTCCAGCACGACCTCACGCACAGCCACTGGTGCTACAAGGTGCACCTGCTGCAGCATGGATCGTCCACAACCACAGATGCTTCCAAGTGTACCTTCTCCTGCATGGACTGCTCCTTGGGCCACAGCCCCTTCAGAGGTACACCTGCTGTGACTCGGACACAACCACAGATGCAGAGTGTCTCATCCACAGGGGATGGTCCCTTCCACTCAAGTTCACACTGGAGGTCCAGCCTGTCCAGGACAGCAGCACAGAACCAGCAGCAATGCCCTGGCAACCTGCCAGCCCAGGCCCATCACCACTGCTATTGTCAAAATGTTCCCAGGCACAGCAGTACAGCAAGGAGCAAAAGCAAAAACTGGCCACTGAATGAACATTGGACTCTAATACACAGCTGAGCAAACAAGGCCCATGGCAAGAACAGGAGCCTGCCGGTTGATAGCTAAACAGCAATAAAATAAGATATAAAACCAATGTAGCACATTTCAATGTCCGAATGTCCCCTCCTTTCTTCTTGCTCCAGCTTTCAAACAAAAAAACTGCACATTTTTTTCCAAAAAGCCAAAATCTTGCTTCTCAGCGTTCTCATTATTACACAGTGATAAACCCCTAATCTGTCACCAGAAATAATTACTGATACTATTTGTTCAAAGTATTCTGTACCTAGATTATGAGATAATGAATCATTCCTGATAGAATTCAATAGCTTTGTATTGGAATGTTCCACAAAGTGTTCAGCGCAAGAACAGTGTATTTTTAAAAATAGTAAAACCCAATATACTGGGGAGCAAATTTATATGATGCTATGCAGTGGTTGATATTTGAGCTACCATGTTCACAGACACATAATAGCACCATGAAGAAACACTAGGTAAGGTTTTGAAACAGCATAACTGCTTTCCAGCTAATTAGCCTGAATGCAACATGCCACCGATTGCAGTTAACAGTACCAGCTCAGTAATACACCAGGGATTTCTGCTCTGTTACACAGTACAGACTCCCCTGTAATATTATGCAACTTACATTTTTTAGGTGCTTTTCCATGTTTCCTGGTTGTACATAAAGTTTCGTGTATCTGAAGATTCACGCTGAATAATAGTAAAAAATAAATTCTGTCTAAAGAATCTGGAATAGGTGCAAAATGAATTGGTTAATTCTAGGGGTTCCTTAATCTAAGGAACACTTCTTGCAGACATCATGCTTTAGGGCTGGGATCATGACCCAGAGAATTAATATTTCGTACCACTTCCTTCCTCCTTCTTTGAAAGATGGGCTGCTAGGTGGAATAAATAAAAGAAAACAAATTCCCTGTTATCATTCATGGCTCGAGTCTGGGTAGGCTCAGCCTGTTATCTCATGGCTTGAGGTGGGACCCTGGATGTCAAACTTTTCTTTCCTATTTGGCGCCCTGACCAGAGGTGGCTCCAAGGCTCAGCTAGGACTCAAGCTCAGGCAGACAGTTTTCCTCTCCCCGCAAACTGTGGCAAACGCACAATTTTTTTGACCACACATGAGAACAGTGAAGGATTGGGGTGCCCTGGCTCGCTGCTGAAGGACTGCGGTGCCTTCCTACGAACTGTTTTACCCCATCATCAGACAAAGCAAGACCCAGTGTACAACTGGGCCCAAGGGGGAAGTTGCCCCAGCAGAAATCATTTCGTTACTTTTTCTTTAAGCAAGGCTTTTGGGCACACAGCAGCTGCCACAGCAGCACCACTTTGTTGTAAGGCTTTTGGTGGAGCAAACTTGGCAGTGGAACTACAATAAAACCAGAGAAGGGACATCCCCAAGACAGCAAACCCAAGAAGAGGGATAATATTTCCTGAAGTGGCATCACTGCATTTAAAGGATGGAAAAGTAAGCTACAAAAGGGATACTGACTATAAAACGATACCACTATACCCTTGTTTTTCAGAAGGCTTTTCTCAGTAACACAGCTCATGTGCCAGCTCTCTGACAATCTCCACAGTGGGCTTGTCCATGTGGCACTCTCCAAGAAATAAGATATAATGATTACTTGCAATATAAAGCACAGGTAAATAATTTGGCTTGATTTAATCTTGATCCAATATTTTAAAAAAGAAAAATCATCCGAGAGTCAAAGGCTATATCGGGACCCAGCTGATCCAAATCTTTTCCTGGGCCTTTTCAGCACAGTCCACATCCTTGGGCTAGTCACTACATGGCTCCATACCTTCATTTTCCTCCCTGTAGAATGGACTATAGACATTCCTGCCCTGTGAGATGTTTCAAGGAAGTTTCAGGAGAAGGATGTTATGTATGAGCAAACAGCCACAAACCAGTAAGTAACCTCATATTGAGTTTGATGGCTGCCCACCAATCAGTATCACAATTATCAGTGTGACTGTGTGCAGAACATCCAGTAATATCTGTCTTTAGGACTGCTTTCACTCCCCTTTCATGAACAATGCATTAACCTGGCATTTTCAACCATTCTTTCTTTGTTCAAAACAGCTGCCCTCTATATTTTGTCTGCTTGGGTATAAAAATGAAATAAACAAACCAACCTGATCTAGCAATGATTCATTTGGGGTCCAGGACCATACGAGTGAGAAAACATGCAGTATTTCTTCATGTTTATCACCACTGGGGCCTCTGCCTCTTTTCCAATGAAACCTGCTGTGCTAGTTGTGCATCTCACCATGCCTGCACATGGCTTCGTTTGCTTATACTGTTCTGTGCCTATCTACCCCTCCTGTGTATACATTTATTATATAAATAACTATGAATTAGTGACTTTTCTGTGATCTACCCATGAGACTTAACAGTAAGCTGCTCAAATTCAAAAGTAACACACTGATATTAGACACACTGATAAAACTCTCCCAAAACAAGAAAACACAAACATACAGAGAATGTTTGACCTTGATGTGGTGGAAAACCTTGTGTGTTCCCATGGTTGTGCAGATACTCCAATGGCAGTGGTGGTGCAAGCACGACCCTGTGATCACCCAAGTTGAACAGATAGGGTTCAGGGCAAGGGATGTGGCACTGCTCTTTCAGTGTCCCTATAAAAATATGAGGAAAGTCAAATAAGCCATAGAAAGAACAGAAACAACGAGGTCACCCCACAAAGATTTATGATGTTGACCATGAAGAAGCATTGACTCTTTGGAGTATTTATGCGCCCTCTAAGCGGAGCTAGAATATGCTTCAAAGCCTGGTAAGAGATGGAGTGGCTGGCAGAAGCTGGCGAACTTGCCGTGTTACACCACTGTGGAGAGACTGTGAAGAATTAAATGGGAAGAGACAATTTTAGAGAATGTGCTGCTGCATTATCAGCAGTTATCAGCCATAAAGAGACCAGCAAAATAATAAAAAGTATCCTCTCCCCAAAGACACACAAGAAATAAATATTGCACCAATGAACATAGAGCAGTCTTCCAAGATGATCTCACATTGAAAGCAGCAAGGGTGAATGGAACGGAAAAAGTGTAAAAATCTGCTATGGGGAATAAAAGTTTTCATGGTATGACTCATGGCAAAGGAATGACGTTAATTTGTATTGATCCACTTTAAGATAATATTAGGAGGCATATTGTTATCTCATAAATACATTTACAGGTGTATGTGGTTTTGACTATCAAGTAGATTGGCCCACAGGGAACTAATTGCAAATTGGACTATTATCTGCGAGTCAGTGATATAATGTCTTTAATATATTCACCTCAACTATTCATTTTAATTTAATGTATTGTAATATTTTATGTTAATAAATTTAGTGAGTTCTCTCTTCATACTTTTTTAAAAAGCATTGTTTAATTCTATCATATTGTAAAAGAAATTATCGTCTTTCTATGTAAGAAACAAATACAAATTCATTTTATATTAAAAAAAAAATTATTATGGTTATGTCTTGATATTATTATCAAGGTCCTGTTTGCGTTTTCCACTTTTTTTTTTTTTTTATTGAGTATGAGCTTTTTCAAGGGCATCATCCTGTTTTCCCAACTTTGAAAAAGTCAATAATATTCTGGAAACCAGAACATATGTTATATCTTAAGAGTTATATTTACTTAAGGCACAAAAAAGAGACGGTTACGTAGGACATATATTTTTTACACCAGCTTTTTAAAACACATAAAAGCTTACTTTCCTTGCATTATATGCAGCATATTCTAGGTAAAAAAAGTACAATATACTCTATATGATAAAATGTAAACCATTTGGCAGTAAGTAGTGTCTCAGTTTTGTACTCTTGAGTTATGTGAGAAATTAAAAACAAAGATTATTTCTGGCAGTGTGCTCTTTGCTTTACAAACTTGAGACTTTGGTTGCTTTCCAACTTACCTCCCTCTAGACCTCCTTCTGTAAAGGACAATTTTATTCAATGCTGGACTGGTAATATTCAAAAGCCCTTTGATCTCAATATTATGCTCAGTCTTCTTTCCATCTGGCAATGAGCTTGGAAACCTCCAAAATCATTCAACTGCTCTGTCTTTTGTCATCTCAGTTGCATGCTCGAGGCCGTGTTTCTTGTCTCATATATCAATGAATATTTCTATCTGCTCCATCTTCTCCACCAAGTCATGGTGAACATTATCAGACTCTTGGCCTCCTGTCTAACACTGCTAAAGGAACTCTCAAGGAAAAACGTCTTACCACGCAGTGAAAGCACTTTCCTGTAATAATGAGTTAGAGTTTCTTCTGCAGTTGTTCTAACCATTGCTTTACAAGTCTTTTGCTCATTGATACCTGCCATAAATGTCACATGACCTTCTAACTGGTTCTTAATTGCTATCTAATATTTCCCAATAAAGAATGAATTTTTAATGTTTCTGATATACCCGTGACAAATACATTTTGATGGAATCTTTATGTCTCTCTCTTACCCACAGGAAAGCTACAAAAGGATCCTGGAGTTCAGGAGTTAAAGCTTAATGGCTGCTGGGAAAAAGGGAATAGGAAAAAGAGGCAGGCAATTGCTCTCCTTTTGAGCTACCATCAGGTCAGCTGAAACAACAATCTGAAATGCTCCAAACAAAAGCACGGGTTGGTCACTTGAGCCCTACCAAATGCTGGAAAATCTGATGCCCTTTCCCTGGCACCCACACAGCACGGTGATTAATTGGCAGCCTACTGACCTAGACAGTTTCCTGTTTTGCCTGAGCCTACAGCCATCCCCAGATCTACATTCCCAGTTTGGCAAACCAACGCGGGAGGCACAGGTATGACAAAAGCCCGGTGGCATTACAGGCAGTCCTCATGTCAGACTTAGAGGTGCCAATGGGTCTTTACTGGTGGTAATGTAATGATGCAGGAATGCTGCTACTGCCAGTGGAGACAGTAAGTGACAGGCTTTGGAGATGCTGCTTATATGCCTACAGTATCAATTATTTTCTACACCCTTTTCTGTAGCTGTAAGTAACTTGCCAGTGTATTAAGGATGCAACTTTTTTTATCTAAAAGCATTAATGCTGAGCATACTGATTTCAGATTCCCCTGAATGAAAATTTACCTTAAAAATATATTAAATAGTATGAAATATCTGCAGCTGCCTGAAATTTATTAATAAATAATTGATCATGAAACAGAAAGAACACAGAAAATAAATTCTTGTTAAGGAATCATGTATTTCATATGATCAGAAAAAAAGAAGTTTTATTCATACCTTTGATCGATTCTGAAAAAAAGATTTGCTCTATGTATCTATCTATTAATGAAAACCATTAGCTCCTCTGTCTCATTCTAATAACCACCCAGTCTGAGCTTAGAAGCACCAATGAATTTCAGTGTTCTGTTGTATCCTGGAGGGGTCAAAGCAATTATTGTGAGAACACACATAAACCATAGGAAATTTACCCTTAGCAATCCATTGTTTTCTTTCCCAGACATCTTCACTACTTTCCCTTCTACACCCACTTCTGTTTTCTGCGAGGAGCAAAGTTGAGGAGAGGAGATGAGACTGTTTTCTACATAAGACAGAGACAGGGAAAGACGGCTCATGTCTCTTGGCCCAAGTGAGACCTGCCCTTCAGGACCAATTTCAAGTTTCAAAGTAGACAAATCCATCCTTCTCACGGCATTCATTATGTTGTGCACTGGAGGACAAAAGGTTAAAGAGGCATGTATTTCCATACATCCTGTTTATGTGAACTGCTAAGGTCAGGCCTGAGTTCTGAAGATATAGGGAGAGACACTGGAAGAATCTTCTCCCCAGGGGAAGCTCCCTAGAGTTTAGATAGTAATTTCATAAGTCCTGTACAGTGTCTCACTTGACACATGGACTGTAATCAGAGCAGGCTTTTCCTCTAGGGACAGGTCTACATGCCCATAAAGACATGGTGGAACAGGGGACAGAGGAAGGTCCAGAGATTTCAAATCTCTTAGAAGTACTGGGTCATGCTGAGCTGTGCAATACCTAGCAAAATGACAATAGGAGAACACTTTTATTGTTGTCATTGTCCTTCCCTTTCTCTACTTCTGTTCACCAACCTCCATGAGGCCCAATGTACTAATTGAACAGCAGAAAGAGCATAGCTGTGCTATTGTTTTCTTTTCCTCAAATTGTTTATCTGCATCAAGATTTAGATTACACTGTAAGTATTCCTGCTGAGGTCTGTGTTTATCCAGCATTTTGCAAAGCAGCAGCAGCAGCACAAGAGCCTTGATAGCCACAGGGTGCTGGAAATCTCTTTGTAAAAATAAATTATTATGTATAGGTCAATATTTTTAAAGCATTCAGTCTACAAATGCAAATACAAAAAGTATTTCAAATCTTAACAATGTATGTGACGAAAAGTTGTTTGCACACCCACCATTGTCACTGGGGTTTGAGGAAAGTTAGGCTGGATATGAGAAGGCAACTTAGTAGAACAAGGTCTCTGAGAAACCCCAAGTCAGCTCTGTGAGTTCCTACTTGAGGTCTCTTGTAAGAGATTTCTTGATACACAAAACCCAGATTTGGAGGCTGGGTGGGTAGTCTCCATTTACAAGTAAACGTTAGATATGTTGTGTTCTTTGGAATGGGATTCAAGGCTGAGCCTACCAATTTCCATCCTAGTGGAAAAATCATCAGGCACCTGAAACCTTCTCACTGCAGGCATTTAACATCTAATAACCTTGGGCGCTCCCACAAATAGTGCAGAAAAGAGGCAGAAAATGAATTTAAATACTAGAGTAATGCCTCATAGAGTAAGTACTATAGCCTGAGTAGTACAGACTGCTGATTATACCCTGCCTTCCCAAGTTTTATGAGAAAGAATTGATTGAGGTACCTAACCTGAAGAGGAAATTCAAACAGCAAATAGATGGCTTCTTAATCCTCTTTACAGTCATGGGTTAACCGCTAAGTTTTCTTCCTGAATACTTCTGAGTTGTCAGTTTAGGCTGCTCCCTGTTCCTTTAGGATCCTCACACAAGATCTTAAGCTTTGCCTCTACATGCTGCAGGAAGAGTCAGCATTGAATTTAAGGACTGTGTGTACTGTTGCTGGTGAAATGGCATGAAATGAACATTAGAAACTTTTACACAACTTGTGTTACATGAACATATTTCTGGTGGTTAGTAACTGTCCCTAATTCTGAAGAAGTCAGCAGTTGAATCCGTGATGATGACAGTGCTGTAGAGTCAATGTCAGCATCGTGCTGGCCAGAGATCTCCACTGATGGAGCATGTCCTGAGATGTGAGGTACTTTCATGGAGATAATGAATAGAAGAGTGAAACAAAAGGCTCAGGGAACCATGGAGTCTTGAGGATTTAGCCAATAGAGATCACAAAGCAAAGAAAGAGAAAATGAACTTCACTCATCAAGTGCTCCTTTCTAATGAGAGGGCTAGTTGAGCCTCATTTGACTAAAAGCTTTATTACAGATTGTGCACATATCAGCCACCAGTAAGTCATATAAATTGCTGTGATTGCTGACTACAGAAATCTCTGCTGTTACCTAAAATGATCCTTTCTTGAGGAAGTAATAGAGTAAGACAGGTGCTCATCCATCACTATAGTGTAATAATAAGAGGAAAACAATAAAGGTAAATATTTTATGGAGCAACATTTTAATTTATAATATAATAGAATATAATTTATAATTATGTACAATATAATTAAAGGGCATCATTAACTCTTGATAGAAAAAGTCAGTTTCTCACACATCAGCTTCATGGGGTAGAACAGTTAAAAGGCCTGATCAGCTCTGATTTACTTCCAGGAGACATCAGGGTGTATTCACCTAGGCTGTGATGCAGAACAGGGATCGGTAAATGTGGGTGCTGCACTGTAGGCTACAGACCTTCTAAGGTTTTTATTGCCTCGCTTCAGCTGATCTTTAATATTTTTCTCTCATGGTGATAGCACCAGTCATATTCCTGCTATTGGATGGTCATAGCTGGACAGCATGAAACATATCTCTGGCATTGGGTCCTGTGTGCAATTTAATGTTATTATTGCTGTGCTACTGTGCTACAGATTTAATTTTAAATATCCACATGGCACTCACCCTATACACAGATGGCTGACTTCAAGAAGTGGTGTCCAGTCATTCACTAAATAAAACTGGACTGTGGTTAGCCCTTTCCTGGGGCAAATTGCAGCTAATTGATTGCAAGGAAAAGATGAACAATTCCAATGCAGTACCTCCCAGACTCTCATTGTCACTTGTTCATTCCTTGACAAGGAAGTTATAGTTTTGAAGGATTCATCTACAGCCTGTCCAGACCTGTCAAATCACACGTGCTGAGTAAAGGCTTGCTCACCCTTCTGGCCCCCTCTGCCTGTCCCCTCCCGGTGACATCTCAGGTTCTGTGGCACGTAGAGGCGGCTTCTCCCTTTGTTGACCCCCTGCGTCACATGCAGCTGGCCGCTGTTATCAGCTCTTTCCTGGGAGCAATGCTCTGCGTAGATCCTGTTTTATCACAGGCTTTTCCAGCACCATTCTCATGCCTTGCAAAATCTGATTGCAACACATTCAACAGCTCCTCTTACTGCAGGATGTTCCTCTAAACAGATGCAACTTGTATGTGACTTGGGAAGTAAACATAATCCTGACTCCATTTTCTCAGATTTCTGTCTGTCTTTGAATGGAAAAGACAGACAAGCCTGAGAGGAATGTAACGTTAGTCAGTGTGTGTGCACTGAACTCAGTACAGTGCTTTCCCCATTCTCAAAGATCATGGGAAAAGTTCAGTACTTTTTTGCTGATTCAGTGCATAGCATTTTCGATTGTTTCCTCTCAAAGCAATGCCATTCTCAGTGCATGTCATTCATTTACTAATTCAGTTCTAGCTTATATTTTTCAGCAATTCTTTTCCTTGCTAATCTTGCATATATGCATGGGTGGAGTACTCTTGGTAACTCAAACCTGTCCAGCAAGAAAGAAGTCACTGCACAAAAGACGCATAAATCTCCATCACCCATTTAAAATTGTAACTGATGATGTATTCTGGAGTTTCAGAATGATTTCAAGAGTTTTTCAGTACCATATTATTAAACTTTTATTTAGAGAAAACTTGTTAGATTATGTAAGATTTTTTTTGAAGAAATGTGTTAATTTGGTAACATTTTATTAGGCACAGGATATGGTCTTTTATACCGAGATTATTGTGTCTGGGTAATTCACAGTTCCAAACTAAAAGAATTCAAGTCCTTGTTCTATTGTTTAATTAATTTGATTCTTGTTGAATTCAAAGTTTAGGAGATATATTTTTGCTGTTATAGCAATGTGATATGCACCAAATTCTCCAAATTATTCACAAGTTGGGAAATGTCAACCTCAAGCATCTTTACATTTTGTTACTCCAATTTTCAGTCATAATGTTGAACTGACAACATTTTTTCTCATTGCTTTCATTTTTCAAGTTATGCATAGAAATAAATGAATGTTCATTAAAATACATATCCTCTTTGGACTCCTCGCATGATTTTTAAACCTTGTTATGGAAATAAAAGTAATGCATAATTAATAGCAGATAGTAGGAAAAAAGGAAACCCTGCCAGAACTTTAAATTTGCAAAATAATCCAGCAAGAAAGCCAAGAAACACGAAAATGCCTAAAGTAAAAAATACCCTTTCAAAATAGAAGCAGCAATTGATTTTAGTAAAGAAAAACATGCCTATTTGTTGAAACTTCTCTGTGCTGACAAGTCATGAAATATTATGATCAGAAATGAATTGACTAAATTGATATATGTACCATGTTGAGTAAAATCTGATTAAATATTTAATTTTAAATCAATATTATAACTTAAAGGATAAATCTCTGTTTCTTAAATATATTTAAAAAACCTATGAAAGATAATTATAGTTCTAGCACAAAAAAAGGCAAAATATGAATAAATTATATTTCTATATAATATAATTATGTAGAATTCTATATAATATAATTCTATATAATAGAATAATAGAAATCTACATAATAGAACTATAGCAGTTCAATAAAAAGTGGAGTCAAACTCTTCCATCACTTTCAGAAAGAACTGATTCTGTCTACATTCATGAATGGCCTGTCAGATGTCTGGGATGAAATTCCACTAAATATTTTTTTGAGTAATTGCACCAGAATATGGGAAAGGGGCAAGTCTGGTGCTCTTTTTCAGGGTGCACTGTTTTGCCTTGCTCTTTTATACCATAGGAAAAGTGATCCCAGCTGGGCTATCAACAGAGCTTGGACCCCTTTAGGAGGACATCCCACTCACATTGCTCTTTAGTACATTGGACTGCCCTGGTCTACTAACATATATGACTCACTTATGTTTGTGACCCTGTTTAACATATTTTATAATAAATTCTTTAGTGAGCTGGAGTTGAACTGCTCTAGACAACCTCTTAGCATGAATCATTATTATCTAAACATTCAAAGGTAGAACTGGATCTACGTTGTCTGGTTTCAGCACAGTCAAACCTAGCTTGCAAACACATTCTAGCCTGGAGCTTTATCACTTAAGAACCAGCTTGAATTTGCTATGCCAAAAGCAGTATTCATTAGTCAATCTTGAATTTCAAATCCTGGCTTGTAATAGGGAATCGAGAGAAAAAAATGTTTCAATAAATGTGAACACTAAAATTGTTTGAGAAATAATGCTTGTGATTATCAAGGTGTTTCTTTGTCCTTGCATAATGAATGTTCCAGGCAGCCCTGATTCTCCCACCTCAAAAAAGGATATGGAAGACCTGTAGTAGATAGAGAGAAGGCCAATAAAGATGATCAAAGGTATGAATGACTTCCAGGGGAGGAAAAATTATACAGACTAGGAAACTTTAGCCTGGAAAACAGACAATTGAGGGGATATATGATAAATTCATAAAAAATTGGGAGCGGCATGGGAATGGTCAGCAGGCACCACTTGCTCATTGTGTCTCTCAATGGTAGAAGTAGCGACATCAAATTAATCCATAGGTGGTTGGTTCAAAAGAAACAAAATGAGGTGTTTTTTTCATGCAGCGTGTGTTAATTTTGAGCACTACTTGTGGAAGGGGTTTTTGAAAGTTAAAATTTGCACAGGTAGAAGGCCAAAACAGAAAAGTTCATGGAACAGATATATAAGGTCACAGAGTACACGGTGCTCATGAACCACCCACATTGCAAGTAACCAGTCTGTTGCAATGCTTGGGAGAAGCATGACTACTCACCTGCCCTGTTTTCATAATTTTTCACTTGGTATCCTGCTCTATGCATCGTCTTGGTCTGGCCCAGAACAGTTATTCTTACATTTTTTGTTTATTAATTGATCATCTTGAATATTTATGCAGCACATATGCACTTTTTTGGGTATCTACCCAATGATTATGAGTTTGTCTCTCAAGATTACTTCCTGAAGAACATTGCAGAAAATCTGTCAGAATAGAAATAAAATACGAATGAATATAGCGTGATCTGCATTTCAAAATGAAATAAAACATAAAGAAATACTAGTCCAAATGTTTGTAGCTTAAATATACGTGTATGTTTTTACTAAGTCTTCCATTATGGTATAAAACATTTGAGATTTTAACACTGCTATGAAAATGTGTTATCTTTCACCATCAATGAAAGTAAGTGCTAAAATATATTTTTAGGTGTCTTTATATTGGAAATGGAAATAGTATGTAATGAGGACTGGGAAAGTAGACAATTATAGGTTGAAGAACCTGACCCGTAAT
The DNA here is from genome assembly GCA_013398115.1 of Falcunculus frontatus. Lineage (NCBI taxonomy): Eukaryota > Metazoa > Chordata > Aves > Passeriformes > Falcunculus > Falcunculus frontatus. Next base: position 338,594 of record VZRV01003796.1, read on the forward strand.
ACAGGTAGTATTGCTAACTATTGTATAGAGCTCTTATATTATTCACCTGCTTGAAAAATCTAGTGAAACATACTCTGATTTTGATCAGGGCCTTAATCATGAAATATGACAGTTAAATATGTGTTTTACTTGACAATTTCATGATAGAAAATTTAGCATTTGGGTATGCCATTGACAGACCTCAGTGAGACACCATAAGGGAAGTATTTGTTTTTGGTGGTTCTCTTATTTATCTGGCAGGTGAAATCACTCTTCAGTTGAAAGCAGAAAACTGGAGTGCAAAATTGGTACTGGTTTTATACTCATAGTTAAGCACATGTCTGTGGTCTGGTGATTTAATGTTTTTTTGGGAGACTTGGGATGAAAAAGGGGACAGACTACAAGGATGTTTAACCCTGCCCCCATCCAGTCTCTAAATTGGAAAGACGTGGATTTGATGGATGGACCACTCAGTGGAATTGACTGGATGGTGGCACTCAAAGAGCTGTGGTGAACATCTCTATGCCCAGGTGAAGACCAGTGATGAATGGCATTCCCCAGTGGGCAGCACTGGGACCAGCACTGGTCAACATCTTTGTCAGTGTCATGGACAGTGGGATTGAGGCCACCCTCAGCAAGTTATCTGCTGACACCAAGCTGTGTGGTGTGGTCAGCACGCTGCAGAGAAGGGATGCCATCCAGAGGGACATGGACAGGCTTCAGAGGTGGGCCCGTGAGAACCTCATGAAGTTCAGCAGGGCCGAGTGGAAGGTCCTGCACTGGGGTTGGGACAATCTTGAGCGCATACAGGTTGGGCAGAGAATGGATTGAGAGCAGTCAGAAGGAGAAGGTTTTGGGGGTGTTGGTTGACAAGAAGCTCAGCATATCTCATCAATGCACGCTTGCAGCCCAGAAAGCTGCCATATCCTGGGCTGCATTAAAAGTGCTGTGGCCAACAGGTCGAGGGAGGTGACTCTCTCCCTTTATTCTGTTCTTGAGAGACCTCACTTGGCATATTACATCCAGCTATGGGGCCCCCAGATAGTAAGGATGGGGACATGGTGTAGCAAGTCCAGAGAAAGGCCACAGAGATGATCAGAGGGCTGGAGGACCTCTCCTGTTAAGACAGGGGAGGGAATTGCGGTTGTTCAGCCTTGAAAAAAGAAATATAAATATATTTCTTATTACAGACTTTATAACAGCTTTCCGGTTACTAAAAGGGGCCTACAAAAGAGCTGGAGAGGGATTTTTTATAAAGACATAGGACAAGAGGGAATGGCTTTAAAATGAAAGAGAGTAGGCTTAGATACAAGGAAGAAATTCTTTACTGTGAGGAGACCCTGGAAAGGATTGCCCAGAGAAGTTGTGGATGCCTCATCCCTGGAAGTGGCTGGCCAGGCTGGATGGGGGTTTAGAACAACCTCATAGAGTGGACAGTGTCCCTGCCAGTGGCAGGGGGACTGGAACTAGATGACCTTTAAGGTATTTTCCAGCCCAAACTCTTCTATGATTGGATGATAATTCAAGTGGGTCAGTGGCGTGTTTGTAAAGGAAATATGAATCCAACCAGCAGAACACACCAGTGTCATTGGGAAAGTTGACACTTTTGCAGAAGTGAAAGCAAAGGTCGTATACCTCCTTTGCTTCTTTCTTTGAGGAAGAGGGAAGTATTTGCCTTGGTAACAGGGACTAAAAATCAACAGTGGCAAACAGACAAGTACATCTGTTCAATAGTAATAGAATACATGAAATAAGATGTCAACTGGTTTTTCTAGCACTGCTACTCAACCAACAGCAGTTTCTCTCCTAGTGCTTTCTCCTGCCATTGGGCCCCATAGCATATGTCCCCAAATGACCCAGCAGGAAGTGTCAAATAAATCTGACTAGGCTAATCAAAGACATCTGACTGCTCCAGAGGGCAGTAGGTGGGACAAGACAGAGCGTTAACCTCTTGGGGAGATGCTAGAGGGGAAGGACTGTTCACTCCCCAAAGAAATAACACTTTGAACAGGCCCCTAATGCGCCTTTTCTTTTTTCATATTTTGCTCATATTTTCCAACTGTTAAGAAAGCATAAGTTAAGACCAGACTGTTTACAACAGAACAGCATAAACTAACAAGAATCAAAATCAAAAAGTAACAGCAGATGTCTGAGTAACCTTTTTTTTTTCCTGAAGGTTGCAACCCACCTCAATTTGCATGCAGACTTGCATACCAACAACTGTCATTAGTGAATAAAATATACAAATATAAAAAATAAGTATCAAAAAAATCTTGAGATACAGATGGTTTACTCCACTGTTAATATATATATATATATCTTGAACAGTTGTTTTTACTTTATGAATTTAGTAGGACTTACTGTCCTTTGCAGCTCAGAAACTAACCTCTGTTTTAGCCTCACCAATAACATTTTATAACTGACACTGAGTGACAGATTAAAGCACAGTTCTACTTAATGGGGTTATTCTACTCTGTACAGAGGGAATTTGTAAGCATAAAGCCCCTAATTAACAACATTTTCTAATAAAATTATTTGTTCTCTATTATCTCATTTTCTGTGGTCTTTCATCATGTCAAAATTGGAGGAAATAAAACAATGGACCAGCTATAATACAGCACACTGCCTCAAACTGTCAAGCAGGAAAAACTGCTGTCATCAAAATAAAACCCAGCAACAGTGGTCTTTTATTTTGTGTTAAGTATATTGACCATCACCAAAAAAAAAATCTCCTACCAAAAGTTATAAGAAAAAGACTCTTTTTCAATCAAGAGGAGCATTTCATTATTCTAAAAAAAGTCACTGGGCAGTGATCTGTGAAAGCACTAGTTTAAGAGAAATTAGTGACTTCTGGGAGAGGGGGAAAAGTGTAGGTAAAAGAATCATCTGAAGGTAGAGTTGGGCTTTTCTCTCTGCAGGGGAACTTTGGTGGAAAAGATTAAGAGGTTATTTTAGTAAAAGGTGGCATGAAGAGATGAAGTAATCATTTAGAAGACAGGTGGTTAAGTGAAAGAGAGGAAGTTGAAGGTAGAGGAGCCCTGAAGAGAGACTTTGATAAATTCGAGACCTGGGCAATCACCAAACAGATGAAGTTTAACAAGAGAAAGAAAGGGCTGGATTCTGCACCTGGGATGGAGCAAACCTGGATGGACAGACAGACTGGGGAATGAGATACTGGAAAGGACCACCATGGAAAGGGCCCTGGTCAGCGGAAAGTTGAACATGATTCAGCAGTGCCCTGGCAGCCAGGAGGGCAAACCCTGTCCTGGGGTGCATCAGGCACAGCATCACCAGCCGGGCAAGGGAGGGGATTGTCCCACTCTGCTCTACACTGGGGCAGCCTCACCTCGAGTGCTGGGGGCAGCTTTGGGTGCCACAATATAACACATTAAGCTATTAGAGATTGTCCAAAGGAGGGCCATGAGGATGTGAAGGGCCTTGAGGGGAAGCCATCTGAAGAGCAGCTGATAACACTTCGTCTGTTCACCCTGGGGAAGAGGAGACTGAGGGGAGACCTCACTGCAGTGTTCAACATCCTCATGAGGGGAAGAGGAGGGACAGACACTGATGTCCTCTCTCTTGTGCTCAGTGACAGGACCAGAGGGAATGGTCTGAAATTGTGTCAAGGAAGGTTTAGATCGGATATCAGAAAAAGATTCTTTACCCCAGGGGTGCTTGGGCACTGGAACAGGCTCCCCAGGCAAGTGGCTACAGGCCCACACCTGCCACAGTGAAAGAAGAGTTTGGACAACCCTCTCAGGTACTTGGTGTGACTCTTTGGGTGTACAGAAGCCCGAGTTTAACATATGGAAATGGGAACCATAGAAAAAATGTTGAGAGAAAGAAAAGCAACAAGAATGACTCAGGAAAATGATTTTGTAATGTAGGAAAATAAATAACCAAACCTTTCTGAAAGTTTGAAATAAGGAAAAAATGTGTCTGATTGTATAATAAGCTAAACTAAAATGAAAATTCCCTCTCCTTCTCAGGTTCAGGTAAAATGGAGTAAAAAGTAAAGAAAGAAAAAAGTTCAAAACAAAGTGGTAGTCACTGGAAGATAAGGCAGATCACCGAATTACTATTTCAGAAGGACATCTGAAATAACTCCGTATCATGGAAGCCAGATGAGAAAAATCTTTTCCTCTGTCCCCTTCTGGCCACTTTGATGTACCTCAGCATTGTTAGACTTTATATGATTTCCAGCGCATAGGTGAATTCTGTAGGTCTGCTACTCCAGGCAAATCGATTTCTCAGGATATAAACACTTAACAAGTCAGCCCCACTGAAATCAGAAACATTTATTTACTTAGGAATTTATGACTTCCTCAATTCCAACTTCAATTTACCATCACAGACAGATTTAACACTTACAGAGGAAAATCAAATAGACAAACAAAAATTGTTTATATACCCTAAAGCTTGCTTTTCCCTATTTTTAGCCCAGGAGGACCAAAGCTCATCAAGGGCTATCACGCATCTCTGTGTGACAGAAATCCTCTGAGCAACATCTTCCTGTCACCTGGAAAGATAGTCTCCCTTTAAAGATCATTATTTTATATCTGGGGTCAAGGATATTTTTCTGGCTCTGTCTTGCAAAAAGTTTCATTGACTTGTGAAGAACTAATTTAATATTAAGAGTAAAAGAGTCATTATTTCGTCTTCTTGTTTGTATTTCTTTACAAAGCTATATTACAATGAATCAATATCCTGTTACAAAAATATTCCAATTGCTGGGCATACACCATTACCACAAATTATAGCAGAAATCCTATGGTCTTGTAATGCACACTTTAACTACATCTTGTTGCAATAAGTATTAGAAGAGGTTTATTACAGTAACTGAGGGAGAGGAACCTGTGCATGTTCCACCCAAAGTTGTATTATTTTTTCATGAATTAAAGCAATGTAAACAAAGAAGGGATCAGTTTTATGCAGTGTCACTGAGGTTATAATTAAAGGACAGTGAACAACACATCTAGTTATTTGGAGATGGGAACTTGATAACTTTGGGGAAAGAACCTCTCTGATGATTTGCTTACAACAACAAGGAGCTGGACTCAGTGAACCTGTAAACGTATTTTATAGCCTTATATTATGAATGTCAACTCTGAGCCTATGGCCATTTAGTCAGATTGGAGACAACAAGGACAAAGATTTGCTCGAATGTGTCAGTCTTTTGAATATCAAGCAGATTCTGACTCCTTATTAAAATCCTGTCACTCTTTGGCTCTTATAAAAGGAATTTAATAGTTTTACCAGGTTATTTAATCACTGAAAATATATCATTGTTATTCTGTATTACCTTAAATTCATTGTGATCTGCTTTTCATCATAGAATGGCTTGGCTGGTTTGGGATCTTATGGATTATCTAGTAAATTGTTGGTAAGTAGTGTAGGATGATTTACAAGATCAAGGTTCCTATGTTAAGTGTTTTAAAATGAAAAAAAATTGAAGTATCAAACAGTTTAAAAGTCATTCTAATAATAATAAGTCTCTGAGACATCATTACATGGTGTTGCAAACCAATTAAATACTCAATCCAGCAAAGCCCTGGATACATCACTGGATACACAAATCAAATGTATGTGATTGACATTGGTCAGTAAATGTGTTTCACGGAGTGAGACTGACTGAAAAAAATAGTATCAGTGATGGAAGGAAGAAGGTGCTGCATGAAGGGGTGGTTAATGCAGCCTTCTATGATTAATTTAAAAATCCTGCTGTGATGATGGAGGCAGATGGAGCATTTCTGTTGAGTGACACCCGAGGCACAGTGCCACTCAGTTCAGAGATGTTCAGAAAACAGATGCCAGATGAAGAACTTACGTTTGATGGGGTGTGTTTGCCTTCTGTAGTTTTCTGATGTACAGAATCAACAGAATAACTAGACAGAAATCAGCTCCCAGATTTCGCTGTCAACAAAGGAAAAAGCTATAGGACATTGTTTCTGCTTTCACCATCATACGAACTTCAGAACTGAGCAGTCTGGTATGCAGGAAGCCTCACCATGGCAGGTTTACTTTTTTCATTTTGGTTTCTGTCTACACCAGTGAATCTGTATGAATTGGTATGGATTATTATTTGTTACTATGAGCTCTCTATATCTATGGATTACCTACATTATTTTAAAATCTTTCAGGTAGGATATACAATATGAAAATACTATATAAGCAAAAGATAAAACATTTCCCCCAGGAACCAAAGAAAAATTTTAAGCCTCGATGGTAGAGACCTTTTCCACTGCTTGATTAAGCATATCAACGTGTAATTTTTGGAGAATAATAAATAAGCCTTTGAGAGTAATAAAATTACTGGTTGGAATAGCTACTAGAATATCTGATGAGCTTTGATTCTTGTTAACATTGTTGGTGTTTTTTTGTGTTACAGAAACATCAATAATACAAAAAATGCTGTAAGACCATAAAAAACATAATGAGTCCACTGAAGAGCTCTGGACCATGTTGCTAAACAAAGCTAGAGTAATGAGATGGTCAGAGACAAACATGCAGAGTTTCTTCAAAGTGTCATTTTCTCTGAAAAATATGCTTATTATGTCTGACTGAAGTAAGAGGGTATGAATAACAGTGACGGGGATCATGTGAAAAATGAAGGTCTCTGAGAGTTTCTCGCTTTTACTACTTGTTGCTTTGAAAAGGGAAAATGTAAAAGAATCAAGTTCCATCTTGTACAGAAGATAAGGCCCTGCAAGCAATTGCAAAGAGTAGGAGGTGTTGACGAGTGATATCTGCACGAGTGCCACTGGGAGAACTTGTATTGCTTTTTTATTTGGACAATGATAGGGGAATAAAATTTTCTTCATTATTATTCAGACTAATTCAAAATATTAGTAGTGACCAAAAGTAATTGTTGCAAGTGTTTGCAATAATCAAGTTCTGTTTTCTGATTATCCAAACATTTTTGTGTTTATTACATAAGGAAGTCAAGAAAAAGGTAACTCATTATGTTGCAACATCTCTCATGTTAATGTGCAAACACACAAGCCAAATATCATCCACAATAGGTGCAAATGACAAACACCTAATTTGTATTGACAGTTATCACAATTATTTGCACAAATTAATGTCACATATATATGCATAATTAGATACATTTAATAACCAATTTGTTTCCAGATTGAAGTGCGCATTTTCCTCGTGCAATACCACATCTGAACAATTTGTTATTTTCCAGATACTTTCATGTTTTTTATCTCCAAGATAAGCATTTTCCTTCCCCAAATAATACACAGACGTACATTTCTAAAGACAAACAGCTGCTATTTTGTTCCGTCTGTACATCACCTAGAGGAAAGTCATCACTGTGGTATCTTCTCTCTCTTTTCTTAGTATAAAATATATATAATTAATATACTTAAAATACTGTAAATCTTTCTTGCACTCTACAGTCATCAAATCCCAGACACATACGGTTTTTCTCTTACAGTGGAAACAACATGCAATTAGGCTATGCCCAGAGTAATTTTAAAAAATAATTTAAACTGATGATGGAAATTTTTTTTTTCCTGAAACCATCATAGGTAGTATGGTGGTAGTACTGAGGATGTGAAAGAAACCACAGTAAACAAAGAAGAGGCACTGGGCAAAGGTGCAGCCACTTGCTAGATCAAAGTCATGCTTCTGTCTCACAGTGGTGCTTTTGCCTATGGCTGCAGTCCAGAAGAAATGCCCAAGGGAGCGAGCTCCCTGGCGAGTCACGGCGTCTCTCCAAGCAGGCGTGACATCTCCTACAAAATCAGGCTTGGCCTCACCCTGCCTGAAAGCAGCTCTCTGCCCAAGCTAGGAGTATCTGAGTTAACTTCTAAACTCAGTACCAAGCCCATTTTTAATTGGCAAGGTAATCGTGTGAAAATGCTGACTGAACGTCACTCGTAAGTACCAGCCTTTTAGTTAAGCACATTTGTAGGTGGGGCATACATAAGCATAAAAAGGCCTGAGGACAAGTTGGAAATTGAGCTCTGGCAGCCACATTGTCCCCAGATTACAGCTCATAGGAGATGTTCACCAAAGCTACATAAACTTTGCAAACTCTACAGTCTGGTAAATCCCATGAAATCCAGTGCTTGAGAAACTTGGCTTTCCCTTGGTGTTTGCATGTTGAATCCATATTTGTGCCTTTTCATGGTATTTTGCACATCTTTACAGGACTTTAATTATGTTGGATTAAAATCTGAATTAGAAGTAGAATAAAATTCTAAATTCTGTGTAATTTCAAGCTAAAATCTCAAATTAAGTCAATAAAGCAAGTTCCCCACATCTTCACATTCGGGTCATAGAGAGGTCTTTGAAGTCAGTCATGTTACAATCCTCTAAAACAGTGTTACTGGCCCAATTCTAATTTAAAATCCAGTTTTATGACATTCCATTCATTTCCATGATGTTTGTTTCTCATTTGCAAAATCAGATTAGAATCAAATCCAATGAGGTTTGCTGCAGAAGGTCAGATAAGACTGAAAAAGTATCTCCAGGCTTTTTTTCCTATGGAAACAAGTCTTCTAAATCATGTTTATTCTTGCAAAAGTATCAGGAACGATTATTAAACAGCAATTGTATTGTCTTAATTTTATTTGTTTGGTCTGCATCTTAAGTCCTGCATGAGCTTAAGTCCTCCAGAGACATCTGAGGTTGTAAAAGCAGCTGTACCAAATTAAACCACAGCTGGCCCAGTTCCCTCTCTGATAGTGGCCAATAATAGAGCCAGGGAAGAGAATATGAACAAGGTAGGTATACAGTGGCACGTTCCTAATGAGCTTTTGCACCCTACAGCAATCTTTGGCACAGTGACTTCCCAAGGAAAAACGTGACATGCTTGTTTCTTACAGCAGAGTGCAAATCAAGAGTAATTGCATTGAAATTTTGTGGAGTTATAAAAGGGTACACAACCAACAACAGTAGATGTACTTTTTCCCTGTAGACCCAGGCAAAACACTTGATTTAAATATCTTCCTGTCATTGTGAAGTTCAAATTATGTTTAAAACTATGACACTTTCATGAAAAATACCTCCTTACCTTATAGTAGCAGTAACACAGTTAGAAAAATAAATACTTTTGAAAGATAAATGATAATTATATTGAAATCTGGTAGCAGTTATTTCAATTGAATTCTAATTATTGATAAAAGAAATAGCATTAATATATCTTGAATAATAATCATATTTATGTTCCAACTATAACATATATTGTAAACTATAAATCTGGGCTTTTTTTTTTTTTTTTTTTTTTTAATGAGTACACTGAATGAGAGTTTTAGACACATCTGTTATTCACTGAGAAGGTTCATGATCATTTACTGTCCATATAGTGCCCCAGGTGCAGATTGTGTGGATGGAACTTTGCAAATACAAATTTAGACAAGGCTCCCGCCCTGAGAAATTTGGAGCCTATTTGGAACAATCGCAACACTAATAATTTAAGGATTAGGCACAGGAATAGGTGTAAAGAGACAGAAAAGGTCAAAAAGGTTACCTGAAGGAGGTGGGATTTAATACGATACCTGAAACTCGGTTCACAGGTGGAGAAAACTTGTTCCCAGAAGAAATACTCTCAGGCAAAATTTCTTCAAAATATTTTTGAGGGACACTGAAGGCCTTCACAAAATACAGGAGATAAGAACATTTGAGCTGTAGTAATTAAAAATGATGATTTCCTATGACCTGAGTTTCTTTCCTTTTCACACAAAACTGGACTGGCAAATAAGTTCCTGAATTTATAACTTTTGCCTTGCCCCAAACTAGTAAGGATTGTATGATTAGAGTTTTAATTTCCTATCATCTAACCACTTCTATTTATAACCTTCAGGCCAAACTGGAGTGATTGTAGGGAAGCCCACACTTCCCTAGAAACAAAAGACCAAAATTGGAGGGCAGTCCTAAACCAGCTGTCTCCTCAACAAATATGCACTGGGGCTTGCACACTCTCTAGCCTTTTTCTTTGCTCTCTTTGTGAATTCTTTCTCTGTCCCTCCTTAGGAGGGGTTGGCTGTGCCTGGTGGCCAGTACAGAACACTGGAAATGGTACAAAACAAACCCTCTGCCCAAGGGCCTTGTGACACTTCAGGAACATTTAGGGTTTTGTCATGGTTAATCTGCTGAACAGCTTGGACATGGACTCTGCAAAACTCTATGTGCTCAGGCAGCTAGAATTTGTTACTGAACATTAAAATCATTGGTAGCTTATACAGCATCTATAAATTTTTCACCTCAAAATATAATGCTGACCACAATTCCTGGTTTTGTGCCATGAAATTTATGACTTTAGTCATAAAGATCTTAACCCATTTAAAAAAGAATCTAAACCTGTGGGTTTTTTTCTTGTTACAATCGCCTTTCTTCTCAGCATTAGCAATTGATTTTGGTTTTTTTTTTAGCTAACATGCAAGACACTTGCAGTCATGTGAGACTGTGCCAAAAGTGCTGTATAACATCAGAAACAAAATGTATAACTTTGCTAGTTTGAAAGTATAATTTCTCTTTTTAATTTGTTATTAGCAAACTGATTTTCCATGATGATTTGAGTCAATTAGGTTATTTTTAAAAGTATACAGAGAAGACAGGAAATCTCCTAGTTAAGAGAAATACTGAATGATAATAAAAAATCTCCTGAAATGTATTTTGTTGGATACGTATGAGAAACAGAACAAATGTAAGCAGAAGCACATACCTATCATGTTAATGAGCTACATTTATAAGCTAGAGGAATGGTGTGCAGTGCTGTATAGTGCACTAGATACTTGCAATCTTTACTTTTGCTTTTCAGTATTTTGTTGCTGTCTCTAGATACTTTGAAAAAAATGCAGCATGAAATTACGTAACTGTAAATTATAACTGGGCATCCATATAAAGCTGAACCCTTAGAAAAAGCTGCCATGACTGAAATGCAGTTAGTGTCATAAAAGCAAGTAGGGACCTGTTAAATTATGCATTTTAACACAGTTGTCTTCAAAAGGACACAGATTAAAAGGATACAAAAAATTATCCATGAAAACAGAAAAAAAAAAAGAACTCCAAAGACACTTTGTAAATTGTGCTTCTCTGGTGCCACCCAGACCACTGTTGGAAAGCTGAGATTTCCTCTAATAATTATATAGACTTATTCTTTGTTATAATTTGGTATTCGTATGAAAAACAAAACAACAAAGAAATAATTTAAAATGACCAACAGCACATCACTCAGTCTCTATACTTCAGAGGATACACAGACTCACATAAAATGTGTTTAATTCACAGTGCAGCCAATAAAAGGAAGGAAATATAACCTAGGAAACATTTGCATTTCCCACAATATACTGTGTCTGTGGAAAAAAGTAATCGTAGAGTGGAAATTATTATTTTTTTATTAGAGTTTCAAAAAAATTTTGTTGGTACTTCAGATCAGAGAAAAAACCAACAAAAGCAACAACAGCAACAAACCCCCCACTCAAAAAAAGAAAAAGGGGAATGAAAAGTGAATAAGAAATGCTGGAAAAACACAGGATTCAACTACTGGCACTGGAAAGGAAGATGAACAATAACCACAGTGCCAAATGGCAGGTACCGTCTCTTCCTCTGGGCAAACAGAAACAAGCCAAGACAGCCCCAGAGCATAATCCTGTGAAGCTCTGGACCTGGCAGAGACAGTGCTTCAAACACAGGGCGAAGGAGGAGAAAGCACAGCTGCGGCATACGCCCCAGTTCTGAGAAGTGGCCTGAAACATCCTTTCTGCACTCCAACCCTGCCTGGCTCTCTCTGTTAAGAACCAAAGCTGTTTCTGCAAATCTGTAGTAGAAAAGCAAGAGCAAAGGCCTGATGAATCACTCTCTTGTTGAGTAGCCATGAAAGCATTATCTCTGTTCAGTTAAACCACACAAATTGTTTTTAAAGCAGATTTAAATGAGCTCAAGCCTATTCCTCATGTATGAAATTAATAAAAAGAAAACCCATCAATGGAAGTGTCACCTTCCAAGCTGAGCTCAGGTCCCATGCCCAGAAACAAAAGGCTTGCCTGCATGTTCAGTTTCTCCCAGCCACTTTGTAACCCAGTCTAAACTCTGATTTTATACTTATGTATAAAAAGCATGCTTCATGTGAACCTGCAAAGACCTTCTCTTAATCAGCCAGGGCTGGAAGAGGGACTGTTTGTTTGACAGTGGAAATGCACCAGATGTCCACAGTTGAGGTCCATCCCTATAGACCCGGATAAGCCCTGCAATTTTGGACTCTCTCCAGTAAAGCTACAATCTTATGGTGAGCCCCCACATTCCCAGGACTTTCCCACATGCCCATGATTTGCTTTTTATTTTGCCTGCATTGACCCTTTTTTTCAACACACCCAATAAGCAGGGAGAGGGATGCACAATTTTCGTCATAGTGATCCAGAAAACAGGGATAATCCCATAAGAGAAAGCCAGATGTCATTGCTTCCTGTCATCTATTTTCTGGCTCACCAGAGGGGAGTCAGATTGCGGTCAAAATGGGGATCTTGGGGAGGATTTCCAGGGGAATTAGGGGCAGGGGGCACAGGCAGCTGAGGCAGCAGGTGAACACAAAACCCTGCAAGACAGTAGGAGGATGGAGGATAGAGAGACAGTGGACTGCTGGCAGTGTTACAAGAAGAAACTTCAAGATTTCTGTTATTGATTTTTTTTCTCTGTGAAATTTTGTAATAATGTGGGAAAGGTGGGTTTAGGTTTAGGGATGATGTGTGTGTATCTGTGAATGTAAAATCTGAAAAGCAACCTATGCCTGGAAAATTATGACAATAGCATAATGTGTATCACAAGTCTTTCTAAGGGCACTTATCTTATTATGTCTTCTGAAGGGTACCTATGATATATATTTAATTTAATCTCTGTCTGAAGCTAACTGAAGCTTCTTCACAAAGCGAAAGGAATCAAGGCATGAATCCATGTCTGATACATGTGGAATTAGGATAGTAATCTCCAGTATTGAAAGTAATAGGCCAGTGGGAGATAGAAGCTAGCAAACATCTTAAAACTAAAGAAACATTTTGACATTTATAAAATACTCCCTTATCTGCCCTGGAAAATGGCTAGAACTGCATAAGCTGTATTGTACTTCAATGTGCATGACTTAAAGATCCTTTAAGAGTCCTGCTTTAGTAACAGAATGCATAATCAAGACTTTCAAAAAGGATTTCTATCTTAAAGAACCTGTGTTGCCAGAAGGTATGTTTTCAGGCAAAGAAGTTGTTTATACATACTGTTTACCAGGCTGTTTACTTCTACTGATTAGTGTGTAGCGACTTCATTGTTAGCAACTGGGGAATAAGGTGCTACTTAAATGGGAAGCCCTGACAGTTTTCCAAAGCAGGAATCTTTCTTGATCTCACGCATATATTGTAAAAAGTTTGTAGTTTGTCCAATAATTTTGGCCTTAATTAGTAGGACAACACGTAACAATGTTTCTGTGTAAATATATCTAGGTAGACCCTACTGATCTGTGAATAAAATTGGATGTCTGAGAGAGAAATGAAGTTACACAGGAGTCCCTGATCTTGCTTTGTCTGTTGTTCCTTTTAGTAGAAATATATGAGTATTTCCAGATCTAATACTTGAAATCATACAGAAGTTTGCTAATTATTTTTCTGAACTTTGATACGAAATAAAGAGATCAAAAGCTGTAAAGTACTAAACACAATTAGGAAACACTACAACAGATGAAATTTCCTCACGAATCTGAAATATCTGATAAAATATCTCTGGCATGTACATACTACTATTACCATTTCAAAATCTGGTCTTGCAGAAGTGAGAGGCAAGTCAAGCTTCTGTACAGTGACTACACCTACAATGAATAATTCAGTTGCAAGAGCACGTGAGTCATGTTAAGATTTCAGCTAGCTGCCTGTTCCCTGGGATAAAGGCTTTAGCAGATGCACTGCTACCCAGGGAAGGTGTGGCTGCTGCCTTCATTTTTTTACAAAATGTAAGTATCTATGTGGTCTGATTTGATCAATAAGCTCAGATACAACTACACCAGACCATTGGTATAAAATTCCTTTGGTAGAATGGTACAGAATTGTACTCTGAGATACACAAGAACTTCCCCCAATAGCTTACTGGAGCTATAATTACACTCACTGAAAAATGTGGCACAATTGCCCTCAGACGGTGTCCGAACCTGGGAAGGTAGCTGGAGACAGAACAGCTGCAGAGGTGACATCCCACTTTTCCAGTAAAAGGCAAAACCAAACCTGCTATTACACAGAAGGAGCACTTGAATACTCCTCCCGGGAAAGATGGCCAAACTCTTCAAGATTTCAAAGTGAACACCGAGAAACTTTAACAAAGAGTGGACTGGCTCCCTGCCAGCATCTTGGAGACCTTCACAGAGCATTTTCTGGGCAAAGCACAAGACCATCCACAGACTGCACTGAGAAAAACAACCTTTCCTCACCAATTTACAGGCACAAAATGTTTGTTAGAATAGCATTCATGAACCTTAAGATGCAAAATTAAAAACGCCAGTTTTCTGGAAATCTGAGGTAATCAGAGTGAGTCCAGAGGAGGGCCACCAAGCTGATTAGAGGTATGGAGAGCACCTCTCGTATGAGGAAAGACTGAGAGAATTGTGATTATTCAGCCTAAAAAAGAGAAGGCTTTGGAGTGACCTAATTGGGGCCTGCCAGTGCCTATCCAATAAGGCAGCCAACCTATTGATCAAATATTCCTTCCAGTATTACATTAAAAGTGTAACCACATGCCTATTTTTTAACTGAAAATCCATTCTTGCCTGTAATCTCTAATTTACAAGTAACGATAGCATCGCAGATACCCCTTCACACAGTCACATTTCTCTAACAGTGAGAAGACAAACACAAAGCAAGAGATAGTGTCAAGAGTCGTGTTTAATTTCAGGGCACTTCAGAATATTTCTCATTCGTTTTTTTATAACCAGTTACAGAAAGGTGAAACACAATTATTTTCAAAATTTTTCAGTCCTTCTGTGATATTTAGGTACTCTGGTTGTGTGTTCCAAACAATTTTTTTCATTGCTACTCATTTCTTGATTCAAGTGATGGTCAGAAAGGCAGGTTTTTCAGCATGGGTTCTCACTGTCACTCAGTACACATGTTCTACCAGCATTTTATGCAGCTTTTTATGTTATGCAATATAACGATATTTGTTAAATATTTGTAAATTATCTTTTTGAATTCCCTGACCAAAAAAATGTCATAATCTTGAAAACATTTAATGATGTGCGTAAGAACTACTAGCAATCTGGGTGACTTACAGTTTAGCATATGAAGAAATGTTTTCAAAGCTAGAGGACACAAATGTGCATGAATTTAAATTACATCACTATTCATGGCATAATATACAAAAAGTATAAATTATAAAATGGACTACATATAAGCTTTCATGTATACAGGCTTATAGCCCATGAGAAACATCAATAACAAGCTTATACCCATACCACAGGGCTGGTTCCTTGTAAGAAAAGAGCTTCAGCGTACTTTGATTCTTGTAACTATTCACCCGACACTGGTACAAACTTTCAGATTAAGAAAGTAGTGTGTACAAGCATATAATTGTAGAAGTTTGCTTCATCTTAGTCAATAAAGGCTTAGTTTTTTACGTTAGGTCTCTTACATGAAGTCTTCACTCCTTCCCTGTAACAATAAACCCACAGAATGCTGAAGAAACCTCAGTTCTCCAAAACTGAGATTAATTCTTTTCATACTTTGTCAGAAAAAATCCCCAATTCTTATCAGGTTTTTTTTTTTACTCTATGAAGTATTTAAGATCATAAATATTAGCTAAAAATATCCGGCAATGATAGATTCATTACATAAACCCAGTTGTGCACATTTCATTCAAAAAAAGAATATATTAGAAATGGTGCTTTTGATGACCACAGGAAAAATTTTCCAAAACTCCTTCACAGTTTCAGTTTATTTACATTGCAATTTAAAACCCCAAATAAATAGAAAGAAATCAGCAGTTGATCAGTTAAATCAAGTGCAGTCCCAGCAACATGGGTTGTTAGATTAAAATATGAATTAACAAACTACGTTTTCATCCTGTTTATAAAAAAGGTTTTAGGAATTTAGGAGAATGACTCATATTCAAAGGCATTAACGTATCCTAGATTTCAAGGTCAGAAGGGACTATTATTTCACAAAGGTCAAACTCTGTAATCTACATCAAGCCCATAACTACTATTTGAAATATGCTAGCACCCAATGATCCATAAATTAAAAGTACAGAATGTGCTGCCTATCAGGACTAGGGCACTCTGAGAGCTTTAATCACTAAGCTCCCTCTTGATTCCTCAACTGTCCATTCCTGACCAAGCAGGGCCCAGCTTCAACAGGAAAAGTGGCTCCACCCCAATTAACCTGATATTTAGGACAGTTGTGGAGGAAATAAAAAAATATGTGGCCTTAATTCTGCTAAGGCTGGGGAAGGCATCAATTTAGGATATCCTATAACTATTTTATTTAAGTACCTGTCTACTTGCCTTGGTATTCTGTGGGCACTGTGTTTGGTCAGTCCTGCTCAGGTCTTCTATGGAGCAGTTAATGTGCCTGCTCCCAGGTTCCTCTTGGCATGATGGCTTTGGGCATCTCTGGAAAAGAACAAGCTCAATGTTCCTCAGACTAGAAAAAATTGATATTTTTAATGTCCCCCGTATTTAAATATGTTATAAATCAACATTAATATTTCAAACACTCCATGGCAAATTCTTTTAATATTTTTGATACAAGATTGAAAAACATTGCCTTGTAAAAATCAAAGTTGTATTTCACCTTTGAAAGCTAGAGCTTGACTTCAGAAGGTTATTTATTTATACACAGGCATATATTTATTACATAGCCAGCAACTTTAACTATGGCTTGTTATGAATGTTTTGAACTGGCGACTGTTTTTAACTGGAGATGTGAATAGGAATTAATCATTTTGTTTTCAGAAAATACTCAATATAAGAAACAGTATTTCTAAAAATTGTGTTTTGTATAAGTAGAAAGGTCTCCTGAGGGCATGCAAAATTAATAACTTAGTACTCATATAAATTATTTTCAAGACACTAACATTTTCAGACCATTAAAGGTACACCACTTAATTTACAGACGTAAACGAAAGCTGATACTGAACTACCTATTAATGGAATAAAAAACAAATTAGAAGTATGCATTAAGGGTTGAAATGATATTAACTCATGTACTTTTTCTCATCCCCCCTTTAATCACGCAATATTATAGCACACAGATTTCTGTGCAGGGGTATAGTCTTTAGTACCATATTCACAACAAAATTTTAAAATTATGTACATCTCATAAGAGACAATAAGAGGAATGATAATGTTGGCTTTTCTTTATTTGTGAAAAAACCCCTTAAAATGTGTTTAATCTGCTTTTCTGCTTTATTACTCTTTTTTCAGTATAAATGCATAATTTTAAAGCTGAACAATTCCAAATGACTTCATTTTTCCTGAGGAAAGAGTGGTTTTCAATGGGTGCTATTGTTATAATTCTAATCTTTAAGCATTTGCATATACCTTCTTCCTGCAATTAAAACAATGGAAATGGTCTATTATTTTGAGGTGACGTTTGAGATTCTTCTGAATAACTGTACTCAACCAGTTTGTGTTTTGAACTCGTGTGACAATACTATGAGACTCAATATTGCTCAGGTTAGAAAGGCCTTGAAATGAACCTACATTGAGCAGTTTCACATTTCATGACTTGATGAATCACTTGATTTACTTTAAGTCATAAGGAATGTGTCTTATTACAGATGTAGTGAATTTACTTTCAGACATAAATGTCTTAATAGTAGTTTTAACACAGAAAACACGAAAGAAAAGACAATAATGCAAAGACGTGAAAAATGATCCAAAAAAGAGAAAGTTAAGAGAGTTTTGAAAACTAAGTATGCATTGAGACAAGTCTTTTAATTCTGTACACTCCTCCTAATTATAGAATTTAAAATCACAACTAATGTGCTCTTCTTCTTTTTATTATTACCATTGCTTGACTACTTTGTTGGTGCTGTAAATACCTCTCTTATGTACCTACATGATGGTCCTGGCAAAGCCAAATATATTACAGGTGTTTAGGCATTTCCCACAAAAATTCTAGTTGCACCTGGAAGGAGGAACTTAACAGGTCATGGTAGGTAATCACTCAATTGTTAATCACTGGAAATGTGGCAGCCCTCAAAGGTATGTTTTTGTCGCATTACTCTGCCTTTGCAGAAGGGCTCTGCTAAAAGTTATTTCTGAGTGCCATAAACACCAGAACTGGAAGTTGCATCTTTTTTTTCTGCAGGACTACTTTAGCAGTGGATTGCATCAGAGCAAGCCTTGAAAACAGGGAAACTCGGCAGCTCTGCCTTCTCACTGCTTTTGTAGAAGGTTAGCTGTTAAAACTGTTAGTGGTGCAGACTGTGTTTACATGCAAGCAGGATAGGATCTCTCGTAAGCAGTTGGTGCTGTTCTTGGACACGGGTTGTGTTTGCCTCTACTTGCCACAAGCTGTGCTGGCCCTCCGCTGCCATCCCCAGCTCCTCTTGTAGACCCATGCAAAGGCTGGGCATGTTTCATGTACACAGAAATGATTCGTTCTGGGCAAAAAAATAACCACAACACTTAAGCTAATTTTAAGTAGATAGCTTTTTCACCCTGACCAAGTATTTTGCTGCTTTAACAATGATTGCCCACATTCAAACGTAATTGCTCATGATGCTTTGAGGTTCCAGTGCAAAATCTCACAGCTGGGTGAGGTTCAGCTTTCTCACCAAGCTGGCATGACTGAGCTTGCCTTGCTGAACTCATCAGAAACGATATCGCTTGCTGCAACTCTTTTAAATTGGTTCAAAACATCTCTTCACCAACTGAATGTATTTACTTAAGAACTATATATTTTAGATTTTATTAGAATAAATAATACCATACACTTATAAAATCTCATGGTGTTCTGCTGTTAATGGTTAGATGTTCAGATGATGTAATATTCGGATGTGATAAAGCACGTTCAAAAAGAAAATAAGCTTGTGGGAACCACCTATGTATTTGTCCAGTTCTAGTAAGTGTGAGATGACAGTTTCACTTGCATACACATGCCTGAGGTGTAGGGGGAGTTCGACAGTCTTTGATTAAACACGTTCACATGAAGATCAGTCAAAAAGAAAAGAGAAAACCCATATAGTATCATGCCTCTTGTTTATTTGTTCGTGTGTTTGTGTGTGCTTTTTTTGGTTTTTTACCTACCCAAAGTCATAAGAATATATGCATGTGCTAATGAGGATACAGACCCTTGAATTTGCCTTCTGTAGACAAGACGAGTCTAACCTGAACTTTGTTTTCCTTACAGTCTACTTGCCTGCTTACAGCCTGGAAACTACTTAAACTAAATCGGTTGGAGTGCTGAATAATGCACAACCGCTGTGTTGGCCTAACTCTGCAGTGCCCCATTAGGAAACAGAGGGCATCAATGGACATGAAAAGGCAGTCACTACCACGAGGCCAGTGGTTTTATACCAGCTGAAAACAGCACAGGCGATGAAGAAAACAGGTCCTCCCCATCCTATTTATAAAAACACTTTAGGAGTCTAAAAACACACAGGGGAGAAGTGCTGAGAGCTTTTTGAACTCTACCACCAACACTAAGCCACCTTCTTTTTCTTCTGCTTAGAAAAGGAGGGGGGTATGAATTTTGGTATGGAGGTGTTCATTCCTTCTCCTAAGCTGGCATGTGCCGGGATTCTTACGGAGTCTTTTTCCAGCCTGTGAATACCACTCCTGAAACGGGGAGAGATGCAGGCTACCAGGTGAGCTGAGGCACTCCTGTCTGCCCTGGGGCTGAGACTCCATTAGGCAAACACTCCCTGCTCATTACTAAGGAAAGGAGGCAGAATCAACACGAAAAAGGCCTTAGCTACTCCTCCTCTATCTTCCATTCTTACCTTTCTTTTTTCTCCCTTTGAAACTTTCCTCCCTGTTTTCATATCTCAGTTTTTGTGAATCATGTCCCTAGTTTATACTGAGACATTTCTCAAAGTGGTATTTATTTCTTCTCCACCAATGAAAATAAAAAAACTTTTTTTTTTTTAAAGCTGGCTTTTCAATGGAGCTTTATTTTTTTTTTGGTACACTTTTTCTTGTTCCCAATTATTTTCATATTTCCATATTCTTTGATTTATTTCATTATTTTATTTTGCTTCTTGCCCAGTCTTGTTTCCCTACTGTCTCTAGTCATTAATTTGTTTTCTCTTCTTGCCGAATTTCTTCCCCACCTGTTCATTCAGTTCTTCTCTCCTGTTCCCTTTTTACTCTTGTTATCCCTCCTCTAATTTCTCTGTAGTTATTTTTTTCATAATTTTCAAGCAGTGTCCTGTATGGCTTACTCAGCCTTTCAGTCCCTGGATGGGAAGGGAGAGGACTGGGAGGAGAGAAAATGAGGAAGGAGGTTGACTTGAGCACACTGTTGTCCTACGGGAAAAAGAAATGCTATCTTTGCAAAGTCCATAAACACAGTTTGACTGACTCACTGTACACCATACTGAGCAGCAACCTCCTTCCCTAGGATAATGAGAGCCTCGGAGGGATGGTGGTTCCCTGAAGTATGAAAACATGAAAGAGGACTTCCCCAAAGCCATTGGGTGGAGCACAAAGGATGTGGAAAGACTGGAGGGCTGGAGAGTAAAGATGATGATAGATAAAGGTGAGGAATTCAAGTACCATGAATATCAACAATTGAATAAGGTGGCACTATAAATGTTTTGGCTTCCATTAACCATCAGCTGCTGAGGCTGGGGGAGTTTTGTATCTGTGAATCTGAATAAGTCCAATGCTATGAATTCTGTAATGAATTCCTCTATCAGTATAAAATAGCCAAGAAAAAAATGTGTACATTACAAACTCAGTTCATATAAGTTTAACTGGAAAAAAGGACATTTTAATACTTAAATGTCTGAGACACGAACTTCTTTACTGCAGGTACAGGCTTAGTTTTTACAGATGGATAAATGATACTGTATAAAATACCTTAGTAATACTGATGAGTCATTTCAGGGATCTCTATTTGTGTATTTGAAAACCACCATTTATGTCAATAATGTCTGGTTTCTGTATTCACCCTTTTTCCTTTCTTTTTCCCCTTTCTAATATGAGTTCTTTGTGTGGTTTAACAAATCCAGCTGCATGTTATTGATTACTCACCCATATTTTCTTCCTTTTCTTCCCTCCTGCATCCTGATTAGCACATTTTTGTTGCAGCTCCCTTTGACAGAAAACTATGAAAAAATGTCTTTCCCCTTAAAAAATTTTTTGTAATTTTTTTATGTGAAAGAAATGTGTGACAAGATTGTCCTCTTCTGCAACCATCTTCACATTTTTACTTAATCTTCTAAGAAGTGAGGACAAAGTTATAAAACAAGAACATCTAATTTGCATTTACTTTGCAAAGATTTGAATTTCTATTAAAAGCTCCAAGAAGCAGTGTCCAGACCATAAGGAGGACTGTCATCACCATATTTCTGGTACTGAAATCCAGCAAAAT
Source organism: Falcunculus frontatus (assembly GCA_013398115.1). Taxonomy (NCBI): domain Eukaryota; kingdom Metazoa; phylum Chordata; class Aves; order Passeriformes; genus Falcunculus; species Falcunculus frontatus. Next base: position 360,094 of record VZRV01003796.1, read on the forward strand.
AGTGGTTTATGGTATCACCTGAAATCTGAAGGACCAACCCTTTGTTCTAATGTTTAGTTTAATTCTTTATACAAAAACTCAAGAACAAGTTTCAAGGTGGAAAATCCAGGAAGGTTTGCCCTATAATGGATATTTCGTGCTGTCCATACAGTTGTGCACCCTCAAGATGCAGGTCTCTGTCTGTTGGATCTGCATATGTCAATTACATATATATATATATATGCAGATAATATTATAGATAGTATATGATATTCTAATATAATTTGAAAATAGGTTTGCTTAATTTTCTCATAATTAGCTAAAGCTCTTTTATTCTGTGGTAGTCAACAATGCAACAATGTGAAGATAAAAGCTTTTCAACATCATGTGCTCGTAGCAACACAATGAAGAAGGAAATTAGAACAGTTTAATTTTATTTTTTTAAATAAGTGTTCATTCTTTTGATTATCAGACAAAAGTAGAGATCAAATGAAAGAGAAAAAAGATACATAAACCAAACTGATTACAAAAAAGGGTATAAATTAATTAGACTGAAAAGTGTTTTAGTTTTGCAGCTGTCTTTCTCTATAATCTCAAAAACCATCTAAAATAATAGATGTTAAACGTGTGCCGAAACTAACGTGCGTGTATCAACTTGTCTATGCTTTCAAATGGAATAATTTAAACAGAACATGGCAAGGGAATTAGAGAAATAAAGAAACAACCACACCTATCCTTGTAAAGCATGTAAAACTGAACAGCATGAAAGAGCATGAGTGAGTGAAAGAAAATTGTATGTGCGTGTGTATAAGCTACTTAAGGTGATGATACTAAATTAATGTATCACTAACACAGGGTGGATGAGGTGGACCTGGTCAGCTTCCTCTTTCCATGACAAAATAAGATCTGATCAAAGCAATAATTAAACAAGCATTTCGTCTGTTAATTACTCTGTTATTGTCAGAGTTTTAACAATTCTTGTGAATGCAAGCGACAATGTTGAGATTTTACAGGAAAGATCCTTATGACATTAAACTGATATAACTGCAAGGTTTTAGTATGGGATGCAGTCAGGATGAAGAAACTCTAAGTGAATACTTCTTGGATTATAAATTTATCCAAGATGGACTCTACATAACGTAGAAATCACAAAGGGTCTTCTTTTGCTGTTTCTATGGAAGAAACCGTAACCAGAACATCATAACAAAAATCTACAGAACTTGAAAATTGTCTCAGTAGGAACAGTGTGTCTTCATGAATGCCAAAGCATCAAGCAGAGACTGAGATATCTAATTCCATGTTCAAAGTTTTGCCCTAGTAATGCAAGGCAATGTTAAAATTTTTTTAAAGTTGGACACAAATTTGGAGATTCTTTTTGAGCACTATGAAGTAGATGGGGAAAAAAAAATTATCAAATGTAAACCATCTGGAAGTCATAGTCAAGGTGAAATATGTGAAGTTATCAATAAATATATACTTGTTATGCAATTTGAAAGCAGTTTTTCGAGTATAACAATTCTATGTATATTCTAGCACGTATAGTGAGACTTAGGAGTGCTCCAACATCAAGCAGAGAATTCCAACCATGTCCTGATGGAAAAAAAGGAAATCATCCCATCATCCCACCCACCATCTCTCCTTCTCCTCTGTATCCTGGGATGGGAACTCGTGCATGTGGATAGCATTTTGTATGACAACAGGTCACAGTGTATTTCTCAGGGCAAGCACGAGGCCGAGACTGCAGGAAACACTGTGGACACCCAAGCTCACCAGTTAAATCATGGAATCACAGAATGGTCTGAGTTGGAAGGGACCTTAAAGATCCTCTAGTTCCAAGCCTGCTGCCATGGACAGGGACACCTTCCACTAGACCAGGTTGCTCAGAGCCCCATCCAACCTGACCTTGAACACTTCCAGGGACGGGGCATCTACAACTTCTCTGGACAACCTGTTCCAGTGCCTCAGCACCTGCAGAGTAAAGAATTTTTTCCTACCATCTAATCTAAACCTATTCTCTTTCAGTTTAAAGTAATTTCCCCTTATCCTGTTACTACCTGCCCTTGTAAAAAGTCTCTCTCCATCTTTCTTGTAGGCTCCCTTCAGGCACTGGAAGGCCACAATTAGGTCATCCCAAAGCCTTCTCTTTTCCAAGCTGAATAATTCCAGAGAATGTACTGTTATCTAATACTAAAATAATGCCAAGCAGAAAAAACGTTTCTTCTTTTTTCAATTGTCATTAGAGCTTTCAATTGGGGTCAGTGTTTTTGGTGTCATATAGCATACAGATGTAACAGTTAATCTCCATTCAAAATTATGAGAACTTCAAAAGTAAAACTGCAACAGTACCTGATCTTTTGTTCTTTCCTACATTTTGGGTCAACTCCTCTACCAACAGGCTCAGTAATTTGTGCTTGAGTAATACTTTTGGGCTTAGGGAGTAATTATTCTTAAAGGTTTCTAGCCTTGGTTTAAGATCTTCAGCAGCATGAGTCTCCAACTCCTTCACTCCTCTTTTTTTAGCATGCTGAGCTTTTACAATCTCTCACCGTGTAGAGTATCTACCAATTTTCAAATCCTAAGTGCAGCTTTTTAGCTGTGGCTTTTAAATTATTTTCCATAAGAATCAGGTACTTTGTTCTAGTGGTATTCTCACCAGTATTTGATACAGATATAAATTTTCTAGCTTTTTCTCCTAATCTCAATACATATTTCAATATATCTGAGGGTCATATTAACTCTGCTTTGTTGACTCCTTGCAGTTGAAACTTGTGTTCAGTTGCTGCTTCTGTATAACTCCTCTACTACAACATAAAAAAGGCCAAGGTACTTCACACTTTCTTTGTCACTGTTTTTATTGGTAAGACCTGCCTTCAGGAATCCCACGTCCCTGAGACCGGAGGGAAAGTCTGGAGCCAGGAAGGCTTACCTTCAGTGGAGAAGGATCAGGTCAAGGAACATTTAAACACACTGAACATGCACAGATCCATGGCACCAAGTGCTGAGGGAGCTGGCTGATGACGTTCCAAAGCCACTCTCGATAATCTTTGAAAAGTTGTGGGTATTGCGGGAGGTTCCCAAGGCTTGGAAGAAAGCAAATGTTATTCGTATCTTCAAGAAGGTCAAGCAGGAGGATTACAGGCTGATGAGACTCACCTCAATCCCATGGAAGGTGATTGACCATGTAATCCTGGAAGCCATACCCAAACATATTAAAGATAAGAATGTGACTGGAAGGAGCCAGCATGGATTTATGAGACATCCTGTCTGACCAACCTGAGGAAGTGACTACCTTGCTGGACAAGGGAAAAAACTCAGTGAATATTGTTTGCTTTGAATTTAGCAAGGCTTTTGACACTGTTTCCCATAACATCTTTAGGCAAAATACTGAAGTATGGGCTAGATAAGTGGACAGTGAGGTAGATTGAAAACTGGCTCAACTTCTAGGCTCAGAGGGTTGCAGTCAGATGCACAAAGTCCAGCTGAGGGCCAGGCACCACTGGCGCACCTCAGGCTGGCACTGAGGGATCTGATACTGCTAAACACCTTCATTAGTGACCCGGACAGTGGGACAAAGTCATAGGTAGGATAGAGTGTGTATCCTCGGAAAGTTTACAGATGACCCAAAACAGAGGAGGAGCTGATGCACAAGAGGGCCATGCCACCATCCAGACGGGATGGGGCAAGGGGCAAAGAGTCCAGCAAAGGGCTACAAAAGTGGTTACTGTCTGGGAGCATCTGTCTCTGACATGCAATCAGAGGGTGAGAGAGTTGTGACTTCTGGGTTTGGAGAAGTCTCAAGTGGGATCTTGTCAAAGTGCATAAAAACCTGAGGGTGGCAACAAAGGAAGTGGACCCAGGTTGTTCTCAGTGATACAAGGGACAGTGACAAAATGAAACACAGGAAATTTCACTTAAGTGAAAGAAAAAACTTTTTTAACTATGAGAGTAGTCAAGCACCGGAAGAGGTTGCCTAGAGAGTTGGTAGGTCTCCATCTCTGGAGATACTTAAAGTCCAGCTGGACACAGTCCTGAGAAACCTGCTTCAGCTGGCCCTGCTCTGAATACAAGGTTTGGATAAAATGATCTCCAGAGGTGTCTTCCAACTTCAGTCATTCCATGACTTTGTGGTTCTGTAAATGACAGGATATAGGTTCAGTAATTGACAGGATATGGTACTATATTGCTCGGTGCAGCTTAACTGTGTTCTTCCAACAAAAAGGCACTTTTTATTTTAGTATAATTAATTTTTTTATTGTCAAGATATGGTACAAGTAGAAGAAAACTTTAAAAGCCTTCAGGGGTAATTTCCCTAGTCTTTATTGATTGCCAATTGCCTTCAGATATCACAACTAATTTTATAAGGGAAAAATTGTTACAGAAATGCATGAAACACTGCAAGCCAAACATTTTTAGGGCCAGAACAACTAATAGGATAGCTATAAAGATATGAGGTAAAAGAGTTTTATAGATAGGTACAAGATGCTTTCATGTAAAGTGACAGGGAAAGTAGGAGTGGTAAGTTACTAAAAAGGAAAAATAAAAGTTTATGTGTTTATTTTTTAAGAATCCATTTTTTTATATACTGTCTCCCCCCCCCCCCCGNTTTTTTAAAAACCCTTTTTTTTTATATTGTCCCCCCCCCCCCCCCCAGATAATAAAAGACATATTTGCTTGATTTTATGCTACCTAATATAGTACAATAAACTGGGATCCATAGACAAGTAGTGACTGAGAGTAGAGGGAAGCATCTCCCACAGGTAAATCCCCTCACCACCAAACATTTTTGCAGGGGGACCATTTTACTCTACAGAGGAGTGAGGGAACTTGAGAGAATGACTTATGGAGAATTCAGTATCTAAACTCCAGAAAAAAGACTCTTGGACAGTCTTTCAAACCAACACAGACCAGAGTTAAAAGCTTCTAGTAATTTCAGGTGACTGGGAACAAAATAAATGATTCATAGTTTTATGAAAGCTGTTTTGAAATAATTATTTATCTGACTTATGGTAGGATAAAGACTGGGTAGCAACATGTTTCTGGACATGTGTATCTCAAAAATAATCTCAGAAGTGGCTTGAGGCACCTCAACAATGTAGGCAAAACTGGGTAGTGGTGAAGGGCATTTCACATGTGAGTGACTTGGGATAGAGGAATCTGGGAGTTCAAATAGACAGTGTATATTTGCCAAGGTAGGAAGGTTTAGAGGGCCACAAGAAACACTGGGGAAGCAGCACAGGAGGAAAAAGGAAAGGCCTGTGGGGATTATGGGGGCTGCGAGAGCTCAGCGACTTTCCAGGCTATGAAGCTGAGGAGAGGCCTGAGACAGACCATGGAGGTTTCAGAACGCTATAGAGTGTCAAAAGGGTACAGAATTCTTTTCCCACTTTTGTCCTTGAGAAACCCCTCATTTACAAGCTGATTTGATTTAAAAATCACAGATAGCATCCAACAAAACCTGCCATACAGAGTTTTGGAAGGGTTATATGCATTATCCTCCCATACTTGGTGCCATGTTATGTACTAGACACATCTGCTCCTGCCACGTGAAAGAGAGAAGGATGAGGCTGGGCTGGGGGCTCAGGGACAGAAGGGGATTGCTGGCCTTCAAATAAAGCCTGAGAGATGAGCAGAGCAAGATGCAACAGCTGTTGCAAGAAGGAGCTAAACAAGCTGCTGACCACTGATCTGAACTGGTTCTTTGGAGACAACAGCCATCAAATTTAGTGTAGGTAGACAAGGCTGTACAGTCATCCACTCCCTCTGTCTCTTACAAAGGCTCTTTAACACTGTCCCAGAAGTTGGCCACCCTATGTACCTGCTTATTTCGCTCTATCCTAAAGCCAGCTGTGCAACAAGCATTTGTAAAACTTAGGAATCGATGTAATTGAAAAGAAAATCTATGGAGTGAGAAATATACCACGTGTATTCATGTGTGTAGCAAAATTTGGCAGGAGATCAATATACCCTAACCACCAGTGAAGTCACCCATCCAGCTGCAGCTATGTCAGTGAGGACATTACAATGATTTTCAATGTCAGCTACACAACATAACACATCTTTACATAAATCTCTAAGAATGTACACTCAAGACTCCATTTGATTGACTCTCAATGCCAGCAGTGTTTTAGCTTCTGAATAATTTCTACATTTCCTTAAATAGTGTTTAAGAGATGTGTAAGAATAAAGAATTTTACATTTCAATACAATTCAACTAAGCAGCTTTCATTTCCCCTATCTTTCTGAAGGATGATTCTTAACGATCTTGGTTAAGGTCATAGCTGGCCTTGCAGAAAGGATGGTATGTGGAAATTATATGTCCATCTTTTTTTTTTTTTCAAACTGCACCCCTTGTCAGACTAGTGTTGATCGCATATACACAACTAATGCCAGTTCTGGCAAACCCTGCTTTGCAGTGCTGAAGTCAACTGAAGAGTTAGGTAAACATATAGAGAAATAATCTTAAAGACTTAAAGTAGTTCTAAAAGAACAGATGTTACTGGTTATACCCAACACCAAATCATTCAAGTTCAGATTAGTAAACCTAAAATGATATATTATCTGCTCGCCTTTCTTAAATCAATAACGCAAACATTTTCTTTTGTTTGAAATGAAGTAGTCTCTCCAAATATTTTAATTGCTTTTGTTCTTTACTGGCCACAGAAAACTGGGAAGGATCCAAGTGTAAACAAACTTACTGGCCACAGAAAACTGAGGAGAATCCAAATGCAAAATAATCTAATTGGGAAATTTTCATTTAGAAGCATTAGATAATCAGGTGTGCACTTTTTTCATACGTTGTGGATAGTGTAGTAGCGTTAGTGAGATCGCAAACTATATTTTCTCTTAAAATGTTCATTTCAGAGCACAGAATGAAACTATCTATAGTATCATTTGAAGAGAGTAATATTTTAATATTATGGAGTTAAATTAAGAAGGTAATAAAGAAAAACATTCTGAAGCACTTTTCCCCTAAAACTTGTCGCACTGATACATATGAGTTTGATCACGAGTGTATACTTTCGAACAGACATAAATAGAGTGCTCATCACACCTAGTCATCTAATTGATGCTCTAGGAAAGCCCTCACTGTTTCATCCCATATTTAGTGAAACAGCATCTCTTTTGCAAACCTTCTCCATTACTTTTGGTAGCAGTTCAAGATGCGTAGAGAACAGTAACAGTAAGAAAGCCAAAGTACTGCCTGTGTATTGAACCTGTCACACGTTTTGGTAGCATTGTGTCCGTTAATTGTAGTCACAGAAGCTCCAGTTGCCATTTGACTAAAACAAATATGTCACTGGCATTTCACCCACATTCCTATTTACACTGACTGAATTTGCCTAATGACAGTAACACATATTTACAGAAGTTCACATGAGCTTAAAGAAAAAAAATTAGAAAGGAAGGAACATTTTGCAATATGTCAAAACTTTGTTTGTGAAATGAAAGTTCACTATTTTTGATTTCAGTACCACAACATTGAAAATTGAGTTGTAAATTTTTCTGTTTCCTTCTTTTTCTTTTCCTTGAGATTAACAGTTATCTGTTTCCTCATTCGCAAGAGTTACTACTGCCCTTTTGCAATTCCCAATCCCTGCACAGAGACTTTTAAAATGTTGTAGATCTCAAAAATCATTCATATCTGCATATTTTACTAATCCCCGGGGGGAGGGGGGGGAAGAGTAAGCCCTTGGGGTTTACGTTGTTCCCAGAAAAGAGCATATTCAAGGACACTTGGGAGATATGTCCTAGGAAACTCTTTTAAATGCAATTATTTGTGTGAGAGGAAAATAAAGTAAGTTAGAGCTGCACAAATTTCTGTGTCAAGAGAAGCCAAAGAAAGATTGGGTCTTAGTTTTTTTCTTCTAAAAAAGATGAAATGTTGTAAAACAATATATGCAAACATGTCAATTTGCTACCTTTATGTACATATGAGAAAGCAAGACTCAACAGTTAATGAAATAGAATGAAAATAGGATGAAAATATCTATAAACAGCCGTCAAAAGAAGCCTTTAGGCAAATGACTGTTTCAGATTCTCAAGGCTATTTAAATGAATGCCATTCATTAGCTGAAGCATTACATTTCAGTAAAAATTTTTAATTTTCTTTATACTATTTGCATAGCTCCTCTAACACAGTGTAAATACCCTTGCCTAGGATATTTGCATTCAGCAGAGCAAGGAAGCAGACCAGACATAGCACTACTAGATGTAGCAGTAGAAAATGTAGTAATAGAATTACAAAACAATAAAGCTACAAAACTAGTATCAGCTGTAGCAATATTTTCAAAACCTGTTTAGTCATCCTACTTTCTCTCTTGTGTCTGTAACATTATTTACTTTTTTCCTGACATGCACAGTACATAAACATCACCAAAAGACTGTTTTCTCTAGAGTATTAAAGTTTTTCTTCTTGATTATAAGAAAATCAAGGTTTGAAGGCATACTTACAATTTGTTAAATTCATACTTCCATTTCTTAAAATAACTATTTTTCTTCATCAGATGAACCTAAATAATAAATTTGCATAGAAAAATAGAGGAGAGAAAGACATCCTTAGGCAATTCTGTGTTTTCACATGAAATTTCAAATGGTTGTGACTAATTTTTGCTCTGGCTTTTATTCTCATGGGCAGTTCCTGTGTTTTTCCTTATACTGTTGTTTTATATAAAATTACTGAAAGTTGTCTTAGGGAGTTCCCCTTCTAGGAAGATCCATCTTCCAGAAAAAGTTTTCATCTGATGCTGTAAGAAAGAGAGGAGGGAGAACAGAGGAACATGTCTACAGTTCCATGAAATGCAGACAGACTACAGCTCTGTCTTCAACAGAAACCTGGCTGAATGACGGACTCATGTATTAGGAACTTTCACCAGAAAAATAATAACATGCAACTTTGAAGTAGAGTCCCTCATCTGCCTTAACAAATTGTGTTTCATTCATTTTTTGAGTTAAACAATAGTTATTTTGGCCAGCATTCAATGTCAGACTGCCACTTTCGCCTTTTGCAAGTGTTCCAGCAAGGTTCTTTCGCTACTTTTATAATAGTTGTCACATATATTCTGATCAGAACTCTTAAAATAGACGTTTGTATTTGTGTTCTTTTTATTAAATCCTCTTAAAAAGTAACTACATGGTCTTAGGCTCTGCCACAGCAGGAATTGCTTAGTAAATGTCTGGGTATCCCATTCTGCAAAAGGCCATGGACTTTTAAAAACAGTATTCATGAGGAAGTTGCAGTATAGAACCGAGAATAAGACTCATTTCTGTTGTAAACTCTAGCTAGGTCTCAGTATCATGGTAAAGAATGCTATTACAGTCCATACTGTTAATTACAGAGGAACCTTTAAGAAAATCTAGTTAATCTACCTGTCTTTGTACATCCACCAGCGAACATGATGGAGACTTCTTGGAATTTTTTAAAAAAGGTTCAGATGCTTAATAAAAAACTGTATCTTGGGGCATGCTATCCCTGCCTGGGGAGAGAAAGAATGTTGTTTTGGTCTGTGGCACAAAAAAAATTCAGAGTGTGAAGTAGTCTCAAATGCTCTGGTACAAAGAATTAAAATATCAGGCATTCTAGGAAAATAAAAAAGCGAAAACAAAGGAGGAATTCCAAAACAAGGGCTTATGATACTTGCATCTAAGGAGAAGTTGCTTTCTCATTCTAAGTCAATGATTGATGATAACCCTTGCTGTTTTCTGTCTTTGTTACCTTCCAAACATGGAAGAAAGGGAATTAAAATTTCCCTGGAGTCTACACTGTGCATCAAAACTTGTAAAAATTCTTTCCTGCCTTATGTATAAATTAAGTGAATCCATTATCCATGGGATAAGTCAAATTCAATAAAAGACACCGCAATAAATATCGCCAGCATATTAAAAGCGAGTATGAGTTTGTAAAACCCTTCATAAACTTCACGAGCATCATATTTAGACAATGAGGGTTTCTTGCCTGCTACTGAATTTGAAAAGCACGTAAAGGGTTTCCCTCTGTGCATAGTTACAGACTTTATATATACAAAGTCTTTCGTAAGATCGTTATGCCTAAAATCATTCCATCTTTGAAGCTTATCCAGATGAATTTTAAAGAATAATAATATATTTTCTAAAACTTCTACTTTGATAGCTTAAAGAGCCTTTTAAACTTTTTAAAATACCTCTTCCTATTATTATATTAGCCTTTCTCTATTTTGATTCAAATTTATATTATTTTATAAGCATGGAACATCTTGCTAATACTACGCACTGTAATGCTAAACTTCCTCAGTCTTTACTGAAAGTTCTCCTGTGATCTTCCAGCAAATCCAGTTGCCTCTCTTTAAGTGCCAACTCCAGCTGATAAGCCTTCAATTTAAACCAAAAATTCTGGATTTAGTCTTCATATGATTTACTTTCTACTAGGCTATTTTAGCCTACATTTTTGATTCCTCTTCACAATGTGCAATGCACCTGTTCCTGTGAACACTGGCTGGATTTTTCAAGTGTTACATCATCCACACCATGGTTTATTAATACCAATTTTTTTTAAGCAATGTCACAAATAAAGACATTAAGCAGAACTTGTTCTAAGACTGGTTCTTGGAAAATATAATTTCTAGCCTCCATCCCTTTGGACAACTCTCTTATCATTGTAATCTTCCCTTCAGCTATCATGTTAATCATTTCACAGTCCTTGTTTTAATTTCCACTTTCATTTCCTTTCCTTTGATATCAACTTTAATTCCTTTGAGTCACTGTTTAACTTAAACATAGATAATTAAATTGAATTCATTGATCCCACCTGAAGGATATAAAAGAAAGATGTACTATAACATGACACAATCTACTTTTGCCAAAATCATATTGAATTTATCTTATTTAAACTCCACGTTCTTGGTTACTCTTCCATACAAAACCTGCATATATTATTAAGGGAGGGATTCTTTTTGATATTTCACATTACCTTATCAGATACGTGTATCACACTTACTATTTTCTAATGGGAAGCAATAAAGTACCATGGCCAAAATTGCTGCTTCTTTTAAAATAACTGTTACTGGACATTACCCAGGCTCTTCAGATTTCACACAATACCTGCTTATTTTTGAATTCACCACGGGTGTTATAATTTCCACTTCCTAGTCTTGCTGGATAATCTTTTCTTAGTCATATATATAATTTCTTCTCTTAAAACTGGGGCAAAGTATTAAGATGTGTGACATTCAATGTCCCCTAATCTCTGCCTGATTCTCAGGATATGACCCCACTTGTCCCCTTCATATTATTTCTGTAGTACTGTGGTTAGAAACCTTCTTATGATTTCATTTCATTTCTTTGAAGGATCAGGTAGATATTTTGCCCTTTTGACTCTATTTTTATACTTTCTGACCCACTCACTGATAGATAATCTCATTTCAGTAAATTCCCTGATCACCTACTATGTTCTGTTTGAGGTGTTTAGTGGTCCAGGCAGGTCCATAGTTCTTTCTTTCTTTTCTGCATTTTTCTGCTTAAAACTCAAGCCCAGATTACTGAAATTTTCTCTTCATGTGATTACATGTGTCATTTGCATTTTAGTCCATGAGTGCCTCTTAGTTGCTTAATTGCCTCAAAATTTGGAAGCTTTAATTATTACCAATCTTTGTCTATCCCGCAGTTGAACCTACTGTGGGAGTTTTGAACCAATCCGTGCTTAATCATGCCAAGAGCACTGTCTCACACTGCTCTTCCCTCTGGCCAGTCCCAACTCTCGAATTAAGATTCATGGCTTTTAAAGTAAATGCAACATGGCAGTTATATTTTTCTTCTTAGTAAAGAAATCTCTCTGGTATTGCCTCCAAGAACACCTAAGCTGCTATCGTGGTATAATTAATACTGTAACCTATTAGCATTTTTTTGTCAAAACCATGTCTAGGAAATCTATGTACTTCTCTCACAGTTTCTAAGAGTCTTCTAACACATCTCCAGCTCTGTTTTGCAGATTATAATATGTGTGAGGGAGTGCTCTTGGCTTTTTTAAAAACATCTTCTCTGAGTTCTTTCTCCCTAATTTTTCTCCTACATTCAAGGAATATGACTATAGGAAGTTTCAGTTTTGACACCTGTTGTGAGTAAAAAGGAGTCATAGGATTAGTAAAGATAGTACATGAAAAAAGGTATGATGAGTAACACTCAAGCAACTCCTGTATCAGCCCCTCCTATGCAATTTTATTATGCATCTTTGATGTAAGACAAAATAAAGCTGTGCAGAACAAATACATCCGGTTTCAAAGTATTTGACAAGTTGCTGTCATTCTGTTTTTCATTTATATATATGTAACTAGGAAAATAGAGATAAAAGCATGATATAGAACTGATTCAAGACTTTAAATGTACCCAATGTGTTTTTAAAGAAGCACAAAAACATTTGTCTCATAATCACCTCTGATAGATCTCCAGGAAAATACAACAGACAGACACTATGAGAGAAAAATAAAATTAACCTGCTTTACCACACGCTTTTGAAGGTCCATTACATTCATACGATCTCTTGCAGCAAACAGAAATTGATGTTTAGGTGGGAAGTATACAAAACAAAGCACGTGTGCATTGTCTTTTCCCAGAATAATCTCCAGCTCTGCCAATCAGTGTTTAGGGATTTCCAATGTCAAGCAGTCAGGATTTTTTCTTTAGCAATCATTGATGAGCATGCTTTGTGTTATTTTTTCTGATCCCTTTTTTGATGTATTTATGCTTCTTCCCTCCGTAACATGACAGTACTAAGGTGCACCATTTGATTATTTGCTGTAAAAATAAACATGCCTGCTTTTACTTGTTTTTATCATATTTCCTCAGCATTTCCCTTGACAACTTTTAAATTCTGAGCTTGCAAGAAACTGTGAATAAATATTCCCTATTATTGTCCATATGCCATTTGTTACATTGCAAATCCCTGTCATAGTCCTTTTCCTCACCTATCTGACCTACTGCCAACTCCCATTGTTGATTCTAGGTTTAGTTTCATTATATGAAAACCACTTTTTATTTCCTTTCTTGATAGCTTCTCTGCTTCCTCTAGGTGCTTTCTGAGATGCCTGGACCAGCATTCAGTATTTTCACAGTGTAAATTCCTTCATTTGCACGGTGGCAGGATTCTGTTTTCGATTTTGCATCCCTCCTCTTCCTTTTCTAACATGTATTGAGATTCCATTTGCTTTTCAAATGCCCCTGAGTAATGACTTGAGGTTTTCTGAGAAACAAAAGTGCCTTTACTGTGAAGGGTTTCTGCATTGAAAGGTGTTCATGCTTTGTCCTGTACCTCATGCCCAAGTGTGTACACTTGCAGAAAACAATCACTTATATTTTAGTAATAATGAAGATCAGTTGATTAAATACTTGTTAAACACAGAAAAAAAGCTGCACTACTTTCCTACTTACAAGACGTATTTTGCCTTCTACTACTCAATTTTTTCATTATTTAAGCTTATGACACTTCACCAACAACCACTTCCTTTTAAATTCCTTTGGTTTGGACAAAGTTTTTGAACTAGTTTTGAAGAACCTACTTTTAATGTGAGCTTTTTGCTTCCTTTTGCTCTTGGTTTTGGCCTGAACATGGAAAAAACCCCCAACTATAATATTTCCTTCACTGTCACTCAGAGGTAGAAAATTCTGGACACCCATTTCCAAATAAATTGATATAGAAGCCACTATATTCCTGGCTTTTTACCTGAAGAGACAGTTTTTTATCCAAGTGTTAAAAATGCCCATGCAGTTTTAAATAAACTATTTCAATTTAATTTACACATTCATTATCTGTATTTAAAATTATTTTAGTAAAACAAGAACTACTTAATAAAATGTTTAAATTCCTAAAAGATGTTTTTATATAAAAAGCTGGAGGTATATATACTTAAATAGCAAAGAAAGAAATTTCCTCGCGTTTGTTTGAAATTGCACAATGAAATACCTGATTATTTCCCCTTTGAAAAAAGCACATGAAAATCAAGATCTGCTGTGACAACAGGTATACTCAGATCATGAAAAGTGCACCTTTTACTAGGCAAACAGTGGTTTTCATATAAGAATAGTAATGAGAATTACTAAGTGCAAACAAGAAAAGCTAGCTTAAGTACAGAAGGTGCATTTTATTATTCTGTGATGTAAAACTGATATAAATTAAAATTTGGATAAACATTTAAATGAAAACAGTTTCAAAATTGGAGATTAAATCTTAAATTTCAGAGTGTGCTTGCATTTTAATATGAGAAAAAGAGAAGTGCAACAGTGTGAGGCTATAGGCTCCGGTGCCTTATTCAATCCAACCCTCATGTGGGAATGAGTAATGTGGAAAGCTTCAGACCACTGATAATAATTATTCTCTAAATTAAAGATGAGCTTTAACCCATCTTCTTTGATGATTAAGAAAGCCAAATTTTCAAAGTTAATTAGTTTCTCAGTAAGGGTCATTGTTGTTTATTGTTCAGGCATTCTTAAGCTAATTACTATGCCTGACCTAAATTAGGCACATTTTGCACATTTTATTAACAATGCACAGTAACAGAAACCCCTGACCAAAATATATGCTGTGCCTCTGTCTTCTGAGGTGGCCTACCAAGGAAGCAAATTTCACATCCAAGGATGCTTCCAACATAAACATCTGGCTGCAGGTTCTTGATTACTCGACTCACAAAGGTTGCACCATCCTGCTGCTCAGGGAAAAGTGGCTTCCGTGTTTTCCAAACCCTTTGTTGGTGTTATGTTGCTTCATGTGTAGTGAGGAACTGAGCACAGCCAGACAGAAAAGTACTCTGAACTACTGAAGGAAGCAGTAAGGAGTGGTTTGCCATTCTATCTCAATAGTTTGCTACCTCAGCAGTAGAAAGTAGCTGACTTTTACAGAAAAAGAGCAGAAATCCTCAATTATTGAATGACCTCTCCTACCTATAAAAATATATATAATATCTTCTAGCTTCCAACCATTAGCATTTTAGAACTTTCTGAACCAAAGGTGAAACTGCTTTTAATATCCAAGATCTAATTATTGTGATATTTAGATAATGAGAAAGTATGCAGTCCTTCCCAGCTCATCTTCTCTGTATTGTTACCAATTCTGTATACGTCTAATATATTCTTTTTTCCAAGCTCAAAAATCTGTTCCACTTAGTCTTCAGAGCTACAATCTTCTCCTGTTGCTTTCTTTGGTACTGTTTTTGCTTCTACTACTCTTTTTATGAAACAGCTTAACAGAATTGCAAATATACCCTTTTCAATATATGGACGTAACTGTGGTTACAGAGAATATAAAACAACAAACATGAGCAGATTTATATTGTTTCTTTCAAAAGAATTACTGCTGGTTTATTTCCTTTTGATTGACATTAGTCACTGAGCTCAAGATATTTGCAGAGAACTATACAAAATCTATGCTCAGCAAGGTGGCAGCAAGGCTAGAGCTTGCCATTCTATTTGTATCACTTTAGTTAATCTTTTCATTATTATATTAATTTAAAATTTCAGTTATCAATTTAGCACCTTTTCACTCAATGCTGTAACATTTTTGTTTTACTTTGGGTAGCCAGCCTTAGATATGGCTGTCATGAATATGACTTATTCCCCACTTTTTTCATGTCACTATTAAACTCCTTTCCCATCACCTTTATGAAAAGATGGTCAGGTCCAGCTGCCAACCTCCCCTTACAACATAACTTCCATAATTTTTCTTTTCCCCATTTAAAACCACCTATGATCACAGAAAAACCTCTAATCCCATCGCAATTTTAATTTAGGATATTTTTTTTGATAGCCTTTATCAAACTTTTGGATAAAACTCCTGCATCGAACAGGTGAAACTTAGCAATTTGTGTATTGAGTCCAGTCTTACAGTATGGATGATTTTTGAGACGTGACTTCCCTCTATGACAGTCATACAAACTCTTCTTCAGTATTTCATATGTATTCATATGCTCACTGAGCCCACCCTTTAATAATCCCTTATACTAACTGGACTCCAAGATAATCAAATTACAAGTACGATTTTTTGTTAAAACTTTTCCCCCAAGACTATCATGCGTACCAGTGCTGACAAAGTTTTACTTAAAACTGTTGGAGGATTCATTCTCCAAGAATGTGACTCTGTTGTGGAAACTTGTAGGGCCTTTGTGCCCAAAACAGTATGAAACAAAGGGATGCTTTTCCCCTTCACATTCTTTTTGCTTGGCTCTAGACCTAAGAACGCACTCACAGGAACTTAAAATATAAGCATATCCATGCGCACTTATGGTCAAAAGCAAGGTGAGGGAAGAAGGTTAATTCAGAGCTCCAGCTATGAGAGATTCCTTCTGATCAAACAAAAGCCTTGAAATCTGTCCATAAGCTCACAGACACACAGCATATAGGGCAGGGATTTACTGTAGTTACACAATACAACTCTTCCGATGGGCAGGACAGCCCATTGTCAAATACCTCTCTGCTGTACAAATGCTTCCTGGTGATGAGGAAGGCGTGAATGACTCTAAAAGTGCTGCGACTAAAAAGGCATTTACTCACTCAGGTGGAATTTCCAACTGGATTTTCGAACAACAGAGCAAATTTGATGCAACTGACATCAAGGAAGACCCAAGATTTTCTGGGAGAAATTCATGGTAGCAAAGGAGCACATGAGAGATCAACCAAATTGTGTCAAAGCTGATGGCCTATCCAGTCCAGTGTGCTTTCTCCAGCTGTGGCTGTAAGCCAAAAGCCAGGAAAAGTAAGAACCTGGCAGCCTTGGGCTGAGGGTACCATGATCTCATCTCATTACTCTTCCAGCCTATATCTCTCCTTCCAGTCTTTGCCCTGTCTTCCCTTGAACTCTTGCTTCTCTTAGCCACAGCAGCAGTATCACCTTCAGTGTAGGGGTCCAGTGTGTTATTGCAAATACTGAACAGCATGTAGGAGGAGGAAAACACGAGTGGTACGAAGCCAGGCCAGAATTTTAAGATTGTTAATTAGGGCTTTGGAATAGGCAGTCTGGGTCAACCCAATCTAGGCACCTATTCTGACAGATGTGGGTTTGTCCCACACTGACACTAAACAAAGAATTAAAAAGCTCAAAAATGAAGTTTTGACCACAAGGTAAATATTCTGGGTTATTAGGTTTGGATGGAAATTATTGCAGGTCCAGACAATTCGTTCCCTTTCTATGTCCACAAGTGCTTGAATGGAGCATAATGAATTAAAATAGTTAAAAATTAGGCCCTGTGCTTCCCACGAGGCTGGAAACCTCACTAAGGCAAAGTGGAGGGTCTGGTGTGGCTGCAGGGGCCTGCAGGCTCTTACTCTGTGCTTATCTGAACACCTGAAGTGGGACAGCCAGGGATGTGAGGTTGCTTCTTAGGACAAATCAGGCTTTACCAGTTCAAACAAAAAAAGAGAAGTGTTACAGCCCTTTTTTCCTCTGCTCCCTTGGTATGATGGAATTCGGTGCAGCGTCGTTATGCTTATGGTGCAACCATCGGCAGAGCCATCCTACAACACGAACATGCCATGGAGTACTGCAGCACATAGTTGTGAATGTTATCATAGGTTATCTTAGGTTACCACAGGTTATCAGAGGGCCCTGTGCCCAGAATGCACTTGTATGTAACCAGTTGGTCACACAGCTCTATGGATGCCCACAGGACTAGAGGGGGGACATGGCCATGCTTTTAGGCATTCCAGCATTCTCATGCCCACACAAATGTGCACATCCCACTGCCACTGCCCGATGGTTTTACCCCTCCCTACTTTCCTGCCACCTACAGTCACTACTGGTGACCTCCAGCAGTGCATGTCATGCTGTCAGATGCAACTGAGCCTTCCTTATTGGCTTGAAATTGTAAGAAACTGAAGGTTTATTTTTCAGAATTTTTGCTCCTGGACAGTGAATTGCAATGTACACAAATGTAAACAAATAGTGCAATCTACTCGATCTCCTTCCCGGCGTGCTTTGGGATTGGCTACAACTCAGTAATAATTGTTTCTGAAGCAAAGCGTGGAATAAAATGTAGCCGACAATAGAAACACCATTGCTTGTTTCAGCCTGAAAGTTCTTTTGAGTGCAGACTTCCCCTGGGAAGCCCACCTTCTGTGCGTGCAACCCGCGTCTCCGGGTTTGTTATTGTTATTTCTTCTTTTATTCACTTGAAGCCATTTCGAAACCCAGGAGCCACAGGTGAGCACGCTCGGCCTGGCACAGATCAACACAATCGTCCCAAAAAGAAGAAACCCAGTCGAAAATCCAAAACTTTAGCTCTGGGCGCAAGGCACTTCGGCCCGCCATGGGGCCGCCGGCCGGCACCGCCCCGACGGGAAGGGACGGGACGGGACCCGCCCGCGCGGAACCTGCGCCCCACGGAGCGCGGCCCGCAGGGAAAGGGAACGCAAGGGAAGGGTAGGGAGAAGGGAGGGGAGGCGAGGGAGCCGCGCCCGGGAGCGGCACGCTGGGGCGGGGGCAGAGCTGTCCCGGGCGCGGCTCCGCTCCGCTCTGCGCGCAGCCGGCGCCGCGGCGGGGCGGGGTGGCGAGGGGAGGGGACGGGCAGCGCCTCGCCGCGGAGGTGGGCGGCGGGCGGGCGGGGTGTTCCAGCGCCGTGCCCGGGACGGGCATTACCCAAAAGGCGAAAAAAAAAAAAAGGAGTAATTAAAGTCGCCGCTGCCGCGCGCGGTCCCACCCTCCCCACCGGCCGGCTCCTGTGGCAGACGGGAGGGGACAGCAGAGCCGGGCTCCCGCGGAGTTACGCCGCCGCCTCCGCCGCCACTTCGCACTCGCTCCCTTGCCCGCCGTGGCAGCACCGACGGCCGCGGCTCCCCCCTTCCCGCGCAGCCCCGCGCACTATGGCCCCCGCAGTCCCCCGCCTCGTCCTCGGCCTCCTGGTGAGTGAGGGAGGGAGTGGGATCAGTGGGATCAGCGGGATGAGTGGGTGGGCGCCGGAGGGAGCGCAGCGGAGCGGGCCGGCCGTTCGCGCACCTGGCCGCGCCTTTCCTCCGCGCTGCTCCTGCTTCACCGCGGGTGCGCAGCGCACCGGAGAGATTTCCGAGTGGGTGATCTCTCTCTGGTTCTTGACTCCAAGTCGGGTTTCTCCTCGGCGGGGCCCTTGCGAGGGGCGCAGGGCAGCGCGGAGGCTGCGCGGCCGCGGGGCCACCTCGGGGGGCTTCGGCGCGGGGAGGAATCCAGTGGGATGCGCAGCTCGCATTGGGACGGGTGGCCGGGTGGCTTTTGGAGCCTGCCGTGAGGTTACGGGACGGGCACACGCTCGGGTCGCTGATGCTGCTGCTGGTTATTCACGGAAAAACTAAACCGCAGTTCATTTTATTTAAATCTCCCCCCTGTGCCTCTTACCTGGTTGTCCCTTTTCCGTGGGAAGGATTGTGCCACAGCGGGTTGAGCTCCTCTGAAAGAGTCAGTTGGGCATGGAACACTTTTCAGCGATTTCCTTTACTTTCATTTTATTGTATTTGTACATAATTATCAGCTCCAGAAAGGCCTTTGCCGGGGAGAGCAGGGGAGTTCTCTCTCACATTTTATTTTTTAAAATTTACAGTAGATGAGTAAAAGTGATTTGTCTTTTGTTTCCTACCCCGTTCCCTCGCTATTATCATTGCATTCCCAAAAAGAGGGCAGATGATCGTTTGAGCCTGTGAGAGAAAAATACTTGGTAGTATTTTTGAAGAACTGAATTTATTATTTTAGTATTAATTATATATGCACATTTTAATGAAAATGTTACTATTTCAGACACTGTGTACCTGCCTTTGCAAGGATATTAAAGTAAAACCCAAAGAAATGCAAGCAACTTTACTCATACATCTAATTAAAAAAAAAGAAAAAAAAATTCTTCTGTCAAGCAGAAAAAAACCAAACAATACCCAAAGAGAAAAATCCTGAGGTGTCTTCTTTGTGTAAAGTGAAATGACATCACAGCATTTTACCTGATGTTTTCTTATGTCTTGATGTCCATGAGTAACTACCACTTACTTTTGTTTAGCTCCTCAATAGTTTTTTGTGCTGACAGCAGACTGAGCTTGGCATTACTATTTAATAATTAGATGTCATTGATTCTTAAAATATTTCTGAACAATGTAAAAAGATGTTACGATTTCAATAACTTAAAAATTAGTGCAAGGTCTTTTAGAAGAGAGTGTTTTATTAAGTGTCTGTTAATGAGGAAAGTCTACTAATACATAAGCAGGGATGTTTAAATTATTTGTATATATGCATATTTTTATATCTGCGTATATATATAAGGAACTATATGAAGAGCTTTTATGGTGCAGACACAGCATTTTGTTTTCTAAAGGGTCCTAATGTCTTTAAGAGTTTAAAGTATTTTTATTTAAATATTTTCTTAATAAGCATCACAAGTAATTTTCAGGATTTCCATTAGCTATTTACTTCTTTATACCTTTAATCCTAAAGGTATGTGTAAAATAAAAATGCTTTTCCTTTTTTGCTAGACTTTCATCCTGAAAGAGTAAATGCATATAAAAGGGTGGGTAGATTTATTTACATTTTTCTACGTCTTTGTTTAATTGTCTGTGTGATTTTTGGATTACAATTTTAAACACAGAGACAGAAACTAGGCAAAAACACACACATATAATCTGAGATCAGGATTCACTTGCTCTGTGCTGAGGAAAATCTTTGTACCTCTATGTGATTCTTTTTAGAAAAAGATCTGGTTATCTACTACTCATTTGAATTTTTAGGAGGACCCTCTTTTGTAACTGGTTATATGGGAGTGGACTGCTGTGATACACGACGTTTTATTTATGTCATATCTAATTGCTGAAGCTAGATTTAATTAGTTTGTTGAGAACGCACTTTGAAGATGCAAAGTGATATATTAAGTGCAAGTGTCGTCATGTGGTTTTAATGAGACACTTGTCCCTTTAATGTTCAGCATCACCACAATCCTACCAAACTGCGTGTTGATGGATTAAACTTTAATACTTAGAGTCCTTGGATCTAAATTGGCCAGGAATGCTGTTGGAGGGAGTGCACAGTGAAGCTGTGTTTTATCTTTTCTCTACTGAAGTAATAGTGTAGGCAAACTCTTCTAGTCAAAGAGAACTCTTGCTGTTAATGTCAGTGGTGCAGTGATTTTAGAAAAAAAAACAACACAAGCCATGGAGAAATCCAGCAGTCAGATCTTGTTTCCAGTTTAAAACTTTATTTGCTGTGCTGCACAGTACCTGAATTTTTAGGGAGGAGTGCTTTCTGTGCTGTTTCACTTGCTTGTCGTAACAAACCAACCAACCAAAGTCAGCATCAGTGTCTAGTTCAAAATACTGTGTAATTATGTGGGTTTTTTTCCTGATTTCTTCATTTGTTTTCTAGGTGCTGAGTTTGTGCTGTGAAGCTTGCAAGAAAGTAATTTTTCATGTTCCTTCTGAACTAGAGGCTGACACGTTAGTTGGAAGAGGTGAGAAACTGTGAGATTCCCAGCTTAACACAACATTGCACCTTTGCTGGAGATGGCTGTTAACAGTGGAGGAGACTTTTTTTAATGGAATGAATGGATGACTGGACAGCCAGCTAAACAGCTGGATCAGCCTTTTTATGAAGGATACGCCCTGTGTTTGTTACGGATTTGAACACCGGCTCCATGCATTCATTTGACTTTTGCATAAAGAACTATTGTCAGGTTACAGTATTTAAAACTAAAATGGCAGGATTTAATGTTTTCAAAATTTGCAGTTTAAGGCTTTCTATTTAAATAAATGCCTGATATTCCCAACTTCACCCATAACCCACAGTCATATGAAGAAGAGAGTAAGTAATTTGGACAATGGAAAAGATAAAAAAAGAAGACAAACCCACTTAACCAGGCACCAAGAGGCTGCTGCTCTGTGAAACGCTGGTGTGACTGCTCAGCAGTGCTGGGGCATTCAGGGCATACGAGGGGCTGTGTTGCACAGGCGTCCTGCATGCACATTCTGTTGGGAGAGTGCTCCTGACTGACTGGGCAGTCTGCCTCAGTTTAGGGCAGCTTGCAGGTAACTGGGAGGAATAGGAGAGACCAAAAAACGCCCCACTGCCATTTTTTTTCAGACCAGTCTTTCAAAGGCAGCTTTGAAAGGTGTGGCATAGGAGGTGCTGAAGGATTCTGTGCTGCCTGAGACTGAATTTAAGGATTCAGAGGTGCCCTTTGTGAGTCTTACGACAACAGAGGAATATGCTCCAAATCTGCAGTTCTAATCCACATTTCTATTGAAGGAACAAATAAAAGTGAATTGGTAGTTCATCACAACTGCTGAGAAAATCTAGTTTATAATGAAAATTAATTTACCTTACTTTTAAATTTTAAAATGAAGAAGGCTGCTATAGCTGTGTGGATTCTCACAGACTTTAACATTTCTCTATGTAAATAAACTTGATTTATATATAAATAAGACTTCATGTTATTGCAGTGCTTTGAAAGAAATTGCATAACATTGAACTTAAATTTTTTTCTCCCTAAAACCTTTAACAAAACCATTATAGCTCAAATGACATTACTTAAACATTTATGGAGAAATATTTTGCATTGATACAAGGACCGTACCTTGACAGTGAAGTTAGTCAGGATTTTGCTGGTTATTGTAAGGATTTTTTTATATCTTATATAAAAAGGTTTTAAAGAAAAAAATCCCACAAAGCTATAGCTAACTGAGCATAGTGTTGTCTTATATAACCATCAGAAACATCTCCAGTCTGGTATTTTTGGAAATGCAGTGCTGTAATAGAGAGCAGTATGAGGCACATTTAAGGGAAGCTGTGATATTCTCTTCAAGACTCCATTTGCACTGTACAGATGAAAAACGATAGGAGTGACTGCTGTGGTACCATAGAAAGTCTCGGCAATCTTTATTTGTGCATTTGAAGGACAGACTTAAGAGGAAGAAGAAATCACATCATATTTAAAATTATGCTTCCCACTTGTTCTTGCAGTTTTGAAAGCGAAATGAAATTTAATTTATTGAAAATGTCATCTACTTATACAGGATGAAATTCTGAATCTTTGTGAATTTTGCAATCAGCTTTCATACGAGAGTGTCCCACCCACTATGATACCATTGAAAGAGTATTGAAAATTTTTCATTTTGAGAATGTGACACACCTCTTGTACTCTGCAATGATCATTTGTCTGGAGTTTGAGTCTCTGACTTTCATCGTTTTCCAGGTGCCAAATCATTCTTGATTAGGGCTGAGGTCATATCCTGGTTTTGCTTTTTCTCCAGTTGTAGTGCTAAACTACTTGATGATGAACTGAATTTACTGAAGTGCAAAAAGTCTATTTTAGCCACAAGTGATAGCAAATACAATGAAAAATACCTGGGAAGTATGCTGAAATTACCTGTATGGGATGCTATCACATACATACTAAAAAATTGCTAATTATTTGTTCTAGAGTTAGTCTTTATCTCTCCCATCTGTCTGCCTCATAATTTAAAGGTCTTTGTCCTCACAAGACTATTAAATCACATAGTACCAGTCAGTGCTTTCCTCCTGAGGGCAAAACTTCCAAGATGTAACATCTCCATTGGGCATTTGCATTAATTAATCGTCTTCACTGATATTGTAGGGCATGGAGCATGAGGCAAATGTAATAGCTACTGGTCCAATAATGGGCATGTCTGCAATGTTTTTTGCATTTAAATGTACATAATTTTGTCTCTGATGCTTCAATAATTTTACCAGTGTAGTAGTGTTCTGTTGAGCGATACCCACAAAGCACCCATGTCCTTTAGGAAACACTGATGAATGAAAGAGTGGAAATTAATGAAAACTTGGTTAAATCTGAGTGCATAAATGAGTTTAAAAATCTGTATTTGTGATGCTTAAATACTGAATGACAAGCTTTTGAAGAATCTATGTGTCAGTAAATGTAATTTTTACTTGGGGCATGGGTTTTTTTTGTTTTATGAGGGATATTTTTTTTGCTGTTTGAGTTATTGTCTGAATATTTTTTCTTACAGTTGATTTGAAAGAATGCCTTCAGTCTGCAGAGCTTATCAGTTCCAGTGATGGGAACTTCAAGGTTCTAGAGGATGGTTCTGTCTATACAACATCTGCTCTTTCTTTGTCTGCTGAGAAGAAGACTTTTACCATATTACTTAAGGACATTCAAGAACAAATTCAAAAGGAAATACATGTTAGCTTGGTGGAAGAAGAAAAAAAGGTTAAGTTCTAGTTCAAGATACCTTACTTATTTGAAATACTTTTTCACAGAGTACAGCTTCATGCCGAGTATCTGTAGTTGAATTTTAGAATGCAAATAATCGGGCAAAATACATAGGTGGAGAGTGTATTTTTATTTAGCAATTGTTGATTACTGTGTTACTTTAGTCAGCAGATTTCCTTTCTCAAATGGGAGATGCTAGCAAGTAGCAGAATCAGGAATCTCAAGAATCTTAAAAGCTATGTTTGAGGAATTAAAGCAGATCTTATTCATGCAAAGTATTACAAGAAATGAAAAAGCTTGGAGTATTATCACAGATATAATCAGAAATGAAGACCTTGGAAAAACAAATAGTCAGTAGGAAGACTGGAACGGAGGGAAAAAGATGGAAATGCAGGATGGCAGTTAATCAAAAATATATGCAGTTAAGAATATATGGATGTAGTCTCATCTGTCTTTTTATCTTCTCGGCCTAGACACCGAAGACCAGGCATGCTAGAGATACAGTTCTCAAGAGAACCAAAAGAAGGTGGGGCCCTATTCCATCTGTCATGATAGAGAACTCACTGGGACCATTCCCACTGCAAATACAGCAGGTACATTTTGTATGAGCCTTAATTTTATGACCCATGCTAGTTTTGTATGTGACTTTTATGATGAAGAAAATGAGCTGTGTTGTATTCCCTGCTGATGACATTCCTGCTATTATTCCTCTGTCTTGTTCTGTCCTGTTCGTTGTATATCTCGTGATCTTGTACCTGAAATAACTTGTGATCTGAGTTGTTGGAGTGAAATGGAATTGTGCAGAAGTTGAAAAAAGGAGAGAGACATACTATCAAAGAGAGCTCTTTGGCCTGGAAATCAGTCTGTGTAATTAAAGGAAAAGCAGCAGCAAACAACCTTCCACTAAACATTGCCTAGAAAAAGGTTTTGTAAACACAGACTGGGGTAAATTTTGCCTGCTTGTCTACATCCTTTCTGGAGCATGGTGTGTACCTTCAGCCTTGAAGACTGAGTATGGCCTGTGTTGTTCAGAAAAGTACTTACTGGAAGAAAACAAGTAGGCGTGAAAGAGAAATGCAAGAACTAAAGTTATCGTAGATCCATCTAGCCTTCGCTAGATTACAGAGTGGCTGGTAGCAGATGTGTAGAGACAAGTGTAATAACAGAGTCTGTGCAGAGCAATCATCCTTCTTCTAATCTTACCCTCCTAACTTCTGGCACCCAGTAAATAAGGAAAGTATTTTGGGAGAAGAGTGTTATATAAATAGATAAGTCTGATGTTGCCTCCTTGGTGCTCGTAATGAGATGCAGATGCTATCTGAATTGGCGTATCTCTTGGGCTATGTGGTCTTTCTTCCTCCTTTCCTTCCTTTGCTTTTTCTTTTTTATGTGCAAACCACATTCTCAGGGAATGCACTAAAGCTAAAGTCTCTTGAACGGGTTCAGAAATAAGCTCTCTATATCTGAGTATGCCTTGTGTGTGAAGTATTCTAGAGAGATTGGATTTCATTTTTTTTTTCTTACATGCCGTCATTTCTTTAATTCGGTAGTTCTAAATATTTATGAGTCTGAAATAACTCCCCTTGTCATGTGCATACATTATAAAGCAAGGCAGTCACATGGCAGGCTGTTCTCCTATTCTGTGAACTATAAATCAAGTTTGGTTTTTTGTCTTAGGAGTTTTTGTTTGTGCTAAATGTGATCATGAAAAGGGGGAAATGTGTTGAGATGATGTTGCTGTTTTTCCTTGGGCTTAAAAATGTCTTGTCATAGGTCCAGTCAGACACAGCTCAGAACTACACAATTTATTATTCTGCAACTGGACCAGGAATTGATCAAGATCCAAAGGGTTTGTTTTACATAGAAAGAGAAACTGGAAATATCTTTGCTACTCGTGCGGTAGACCGTGAACAGTATCCAAGTTTTCAGGTACAGGCCTATGTTGTGTAAATATAATTAAATTTTTTTTCCTTAATCTGTCTTGCGTATATTTGGCAGTTGGGTTGCAGGGGAAATGGCAGCAAACAAGATCTGGAATCACTTGTCTATTCTGAGTAATATCCTTGGTGTTGAAGAGATAAAATCAGTAGCAAATAAAGAAATAGCTGGTCACCTAGACCTTGAGAGTAGTTTTGCTTTTCACTGCTTAATCTCTAATTGCAGCCTAAATATAGTGAGCTATTGGATTTGAATCACTTCTAGGAAGAATTTTTCAGTGAAGCTTGAAAAGATCTGCAGAAAAACAAAATAATGGTAAACTCTAGATGACTGTGGTTTTCTGAGTCTCTCAAGCTGTTCAGTTCTGTTAACAAGGTACACTGCTCTCTCTGCTGGCTGAGAAGTGTAAGAAGGCAGTTAGTAGAAACAGCTTATAAATAGGTAATCTTCAGTACCTATTGCTGCATTTTATTAGATTATGTTATAATGGGCAAATAGTTTTGCTGTCATTCTTGTTTTATTCTAAATAATCTGTACATCTAAATTTTAGTAACTGAGGTTGCCTTGTAAACACCTGAAAAAAAATGTGTTCAAGAAACTTGGAAAAAGTGATGGAGTTGGAGGAGGGGTCAGGGAGAAAGTGATTAAAATACTTGTAGTGTGTGAGGAATGGAAGGGGGAACGATTGGAAAGCATTCAAATGTTTTGTTTTGCTTTCACTCTAAGATACCAGTCACATCCCTTTCCATGTGCCTGAAGAGCCTGGTCTTGAGAAGGATGTGCTTTGCACACTGTATTTCATTTTATTTTATTAACTCCTCCATTGAACTAAAAGTGTAATAATACTGAATGTTGCTTAAGCACTGAATTTTTCTTACAGATCATTTGCTTTGCAACCACTCCAGATGGTTATTCACCAGAAGTACCACTTGTGCATACAATCAGGATAGAGGATGATAATGATAATGCTCCATATTTTACACAAGACCTTTTTGAATTTTGTGTCCCTGAGAATTCCAGACCTGGTAAGAATTGTTTTAAATCACTGAACGCACTTACCACTACTCAGCTCAGTTACGTACCAGTATGAGTAGATGTAATCCTGCCTTTTAAGACATTTCAGTGGGATTTCCTGGGGAGTATTGTGTTACAGCAAAGGCTGAATTTGCAAAGAGCAGCTGAACATTTCTTAATGATTCAAAATTCCAAATTGTCATCTCAGTCACAGTGAAAAGTATTGTTAGAAGAAGTTTTTAAAAACTGTGATTCAGTGTACCTAAAATGATTTCTTACTGTGTAAGCTATTGATTTAAAGAGAAGTTCCAAACCCACTGGGGCTACGGGGGTGTGGTACTGCACCACTCTGTGTGAGGTGGTAGTGCAGTTTGAACCAGGTCAGAAAGCTCCAGCCCCCTGGCAACACCTTTTCAGCTGCGTTTGAGATGCTTAATTAGAAGTCAATGTCAAAAACACTAAATGAAATAGAAACTTTCAGTATTTCTTTTGATTATTCTTTTTTGACAGCTGCAATAATCATAACTTTGTCTAAGAACAAAAAAAAAATTGCCCAGAGGACTAAATAGATAATTTTACACCATTACTTTATTTTTGCTGCTATTTATTGTGTTTTAGATATTATTTTCATTTAGAGCTAAATGATCAAATAGTTATTTTCACATGTTTAAAACAGAAATACCCATTCAAATAATTTTTTACTATTTGCAGATTTTTCTGGAACTAAAAATTACTGCGTTGTGTTCACAGGTGTTGTTGTTGGAAAAGTGATTGCAGAGGACAGAGATGAGCCTTATACTCTGCATACCACATTGAAATACCGCATTGTGTCACAAACCCCACCAATTACCCCAGCGTTTTCTTTGCATGGTGACACTGGTGTCATCTCTGTATTACTGCCACAGCTGGACAGAGAGGTGATCTTTCCTGAAACATTCTCGGCTGTCATCTATTGCACGCAGATAGCTTCTTAATACCACTCTGCTCTGCCCTTGTGAGACCCCACCTGCAGGGCTGCATCCAGCTCTGGGCTCCTCAGCACAGGAAAGGCATGGGCTTGTTAGAGCAGGTCCAGAGGAGGGATGTGAAGAAGTTCAAATCCAAAAGTTGGAGGGCCTCTTCTGTGAAGACAGGCTGAGAGAGTTGGAGTTGTTCAGCTTAGGGAAGAGAAGACTCATTGCAGCCTTTCAGTTTTAAAGGGGGCTTATAAAAAAGTAGAGTGACTTTTTTTGCGTGGGCAGATAGTGATAGGAAAATGGGAAGTGGTTTTAAACTAAAAGAGGAGATACTTAGGTTAGATGTTGGGAAGAAATTCTTTACTCAGAGGCTGGTGAGGCACTGGAGTAGGTTGCCTAGAGAGGTTGTGGATGCCCCATCCCTGGAAGTGTTCAAGGCCAGATTGTACAGAGCCCTGAGCAAACTGATTTAGTGGGTGGAAGCTCATGGGGTGGAATCTCATGACACTGGCAGGTTGGAACTAGATGATCTTTAGAGTCCCTTCCAACCCAAGCCTTCCTATGATTCTATGAAATGCTGGCATGGGAATCACCAGACACAGCTTCTGTTACTCATTTTTTGTTAATGTCTCTAAGGACCTTCTGAAGCTTTTCAGAGACCTGTAATCGTCCAGAGAGTTTCTGCATAGATTACCATATTCTAGCTAACCTTGGCAGAGAACTTCCTACTGCTCAGCTGTTCAGCCTATGGATTTTTTATTCTTTCTGTGTTCAGGAATCCCATTAGCCACCGTTTCCTGCTAATTAAGCTTGATTTCCGGTGCTTCTTGCTTCTTCACGGAGAAGATGAACCAGTTTCTCTAGAAGTAGTCGGTCGTCCTATATTAACTAGAAATATCTCCAACAGTTGAAACCTAAACAGTAATATCCCATTTCTTAAAATTAAAGTGCTACCCGTTTATTTTTAACAGGTAGTTTTCAAGCAAATAAGACACAGGATTTCTCTTTTTTTTGATAGAATGTCTTGTGAGAAATAGTTTATACTAGAAGAAAAATGACAGGCTCGTGTAGTTCAAAATAACAATTCTAGCATAAGACGGTCATTCTTGAAAACATTGGTACAAGCACATCTTTTCTGAAGATAAAAGGAGTTATATTATGGCATACTTGTGTTGTTTCATGGCTGAAAATCCACCTAAAACAGCATGTTGCAAAATTTTGCACTTGCAGATACAGTGCTCAATTTTTTTAGCCAGAGAAAATTGCAGTGATTGTGAGCATCACCGTGCCTACTAAGGAAGCTGTCACAGTGACTACTTGAAGGAAGGAAGGATTGAAAAACTAGTCCTATATTGTAAAGATAACCTTATGAAGTACAACAGGAGATTTCTTTCCTGCACCGGAGAAACTGAATGCTACTTCAGGCATTCAGAACTAGTTATTGTTTTGATTTACAAACTTCCTCTGTTTGTGCCTAATCCATCTACTGTCTTGTGTTCCCTCCCCTCCCCTCTGCCCACGCTTTTCTTCTCCTGGTCCCCGTTCGCTTGGCTGTTCACATTAAAAAAATTGTTCTGGCTGTTTGCTGTTCTGGCTCAAGTCAGGGATTTAAGTGGTCTGCTTATTGGGGAGCCCCTTAGAACTTATAAGGACACCAACCCCTTTGGTGCCAGATTCTGACAAATGGCAGGCATTGCCTTATCCTGTATTGCCCAGACAGAGGCTGATCACAGCACAGTTTTCATTAATCCTCAGTGAAATAAGAGACATGCATTGAAACTCTTTACCTGCTGGCAACCTCTGTTGCTCCAAAGGACAGACAAATAGATGAAAGGGTGTCATCTGTATCTTCCAAAACTTCAGGTTTTAGAAAACAATGCTGATGTTGTGAGAAGCTTTATTTGGTACAAGATGCAGCATGCATGTTACTAACAGGTGCTGAACTCAGCACTGCTTAGCCA
The DNA here is from genome assembly GCA_013398115.1 of Falcunculus frontatus. Taxonomy (NCBI): domain Eukaryota; kingdom Metazoa; phylum Chordata; class Aves; order Passeriformes; genus Falcunculus; species Falcunculus frontatus. The sequence goes on from VZRV01003796.1 coordinate 390,082, forward strand.
CGGAAAAATATTTTGCTGCTTTTCCTTTTGAGCTATAGGGAAAAAAGCCCCAAAGCTAATTGTCTCGTTTTGTTGGGAGCACTGAATTTAGAGCAGAGTTGTGGAACAGGAGTGAAATATTTAGTCCTACTCCTGTGTGTAACTATGCAATTAAAAAAGTGAGTATGACAAACTTCTGTATGCTTTTATTCTTCTTTTTAGCTCGTACCCAGTTACACTTTGTTAGTTGAAGTGAGAGATATGGCAGGTCAGCCTTTTGGTTTGTGCACTACAGGAACAGTTGTCATCAGAATTGAAGATACGAATGACAATGCACCATCCTTTAAACAGTTACAAGTAAGTCTGCATAAGTAAAATGTCTGTATAAAGGTTAAAAAAAAAGTATTTTTATAACCTTTCTAATTTCCTGATGGACTGTCCCTCAAATATGAAATCTAATGCCCTGAGATAGTTAATGCTGATATCAATGTCTTTGCTTACTCCAGCCATGTGTATGATTCGGGGCAAAGAGTATGTCTCAATAATCATGTGCCCATCTCAAATACTACAGGAGATTTTGTAATACGAAATGTATGAAAAATAATTCGTTATTCCTAAGGAATACAAGTAGTTTACCCTTTCTGTTCACTACTGTAGAATATCATCAGTAATGTTAATTGAGAATCACTCTTATCTGCTCTTCTTCAGCTTGTACAGAATAACACAGCTCTTTAAAAAGATAAAAAAATACAAAAAAATCCTTTCATCTTTTGCCATCCGAATAGAGTTGTATTTAGTCCTTCCTGGCTTTTCTTCAAGTTCTTCTTGGTTTATTTATATATTTTTTAATTTAGCCCAATGCTTTTTCTAATTCTCAACTTGATCGTGTTGTACGCAAATTAGGATCTATAGCTGATGTAACTGAGGGAAACTATGCTAATTTACCTTTCCTGGAAGGAGAATTCCAGAATTAATTATGTCAGTGATAGTTTGTATGAAGAAGCTGAGATTTAAACTGTGCTGTCAGGAAAGCTTTACTGTTTGGTGCAGGATATAAGGAGGGAGTGGGGAAAATACTAATTTATGGAAACAAAATAAATCAATAAAGCAGCTTGGTAAATTGACCCGTCAGGTTAAAGTACTCTTATTTAAATATGGTGTTGTTCAGTCCTGCCTCATGGAACAGTATTCTCTGATTTAAATTGATTTTTTTTTTTTTTTGGGTACTCCAAGTATGAAACACGAGTGGAGGAAAACAGAGTGAGTGTAGAAATACTGAGAGTCTCTGTTGTTGATCTTGATGAACCTGGTTCACCTGGCTCAGGAGCAGTATATGAAATTATAAGAGGAAATGATGATCAGGCCTTTGAAATTACAACAGACAAAAACACAAATGAAGGAATACTGTGTGTTGTTAAGGTAAGTAAAGATGGAAGGGCTAGAGGAAAATTTATGGATTTTCAAGTTTTGGGTTTAAGACCAACAATCTAGGAATCACTTTTATTCAAAGAATATCTTTAACTGTCAGGCTCATCAGACTCTCTTCTGATCTGAACTCTCTTGAAGAGCAGATTGCATTATGCACAGCGGTTGAGGCTCATATGTGACACATAACACACAAAGCTCACCTTCCAGACTGTTCCTCCATTTTATGTGCTTAGAATCCAAAGTATTTGGTTTATCATTTCAGAAGAGCTTGGTGCTTTTGCCTGGTTCCACAGCTGGAGTTGTTTAGACTTAGAGATGTAACTGAGCAATGCTTCATGGTTTTTAACAGAAATAAGAGAGTGGCAAAGCAGGGAAAGGTTGAGCACCTTCTCCAGTCTTGTTCTCTCTGGGAGTTAAATAAACTTACTATTTCAGCAAAAAGCTCTCCAGGTTTTATTTTGCAGTGTCCTGACTTCAGGTTTACTTTTCTGGCATGTGAGGAAGCCCATATATATATAAGACTTTGTGTTAGTTTAGTTACTTGTTGTAAGTGCTTTGCAGATATGAGGTAAAATGCCAATTGCATCTATACTCCAGCACATCCGTTTTCCTCTTCATGCCTCTTTTTCATACCTGTTGAAACTGCCATAAGAGGTAACTTCTAAGGAGCAGAAAAGATTAATATTAAAATTTGAATGTGTAAATTGTAGAGATAGAGATGCTGGTCATTTTAAAAATTAGTATTATTTATTATGGTTTTTTGTTTCTTGTAATCATTCGAATTTTTTCTAAAGCTCTATTCCTGGTATATGAACACAGTTAGAATTTCTTACATTTATTGTAATGCTATAGTAGACTAGAGAATATTATGACTTTAGGATAAAATTAGCTCTATTAAAGGCACATGATGACTTTGGAGAAGGTGTCTGAAGAATAATTGGTAGCTACTTACTGTCAACTCCATAAATTCTCAGATGGATTTGTAACTACTAGAAAGAAGCGTGATTGGTTAGTGGTGGAAAGGAAATACATGTAAGCTAAAATAATGGCCCACTAAATATGAAAGAAGAACATCCCCCATAACATTTAATTTCTTTCTGGTCTTTTAGTAAGTCATTTTCAGAATATTTATCCAAAATTTTGCAGTGGTACTGTTTGTCTTATTAGGGGTATTTTCTCAGGCCCTTTTCTTTGACTGGTTTGAAATGTAACTTTTTATTTAAAAAATCATGTCCTTTTACTCTGTCTCAAGGTGGATATTTGAGGATTGCTGGCTTCTTTTGCAAAAACATGTGGTACAGTTTCAGCTGTAATAGTGACGTGGTGAAAACAATGTTAAGTTTTGTATTGGTTTGAAGGAAAAAACCAACACCCCACCTTTGTTACAGGGACTGGACTATGAAACTGCCAAGCAAAGGGTCCTGGTGATTGGAGTCAACAATGAGGCACCCTACCTGCTGGCTCCCCACTCACAGCAACTTTCCCAGAGCACCTGCTCTGTCACCGTGCATGTCCTGGATGTGGATGAGGGACCGGTGTTTAAACCCTGTGTGTTGCGCTTGGACGTTAAAGAATGCGAAGATATTGGGACAGCTATTGGGAGATATGTAGCAGAAGATCCAGAAACTGGAAACAGTGAGGGCATAAGGTATGGACCAACCTTACCTAATAGGTTTTTTTGGAGTAGAGCATGGGTGGGATACAAGAAGGGGGAAATAGTTTTTGAGGCTGTATGTGAGTGTGTGCACCTGCACTCCCACCAGTGTATATGAATACATGTATCTAAATATGTGTGTGTGTACATGTACCTGTACTACATTTGGGGTCTTTAACAAGACAAATTATTCTTCACAGATACCGGATACCACCTGGCCAGTGTAATTGGATCAACATAGATGACAGATCAGGTGAAGTCAGAACTGTTAGGGTCTTGGACCGAGACATAGGAGAAATGAGACGAGGTCAATGCAATGTCACAGTCCTTGCAATAGACAGAAGTGAGTACTAAATGATGTTGGCATTTTCTGTGGTCTATAACAGATGTTTATGTGCAAATTTAGTGGCACAACTGTAGTGGTTCAGATCAGTGGCCCACCTAGTCCATTGTCTTGTCTTTGTGATAACTCTGTCAAATGCTTAGGGAATATTATTTAACAGGGAGAGCCTTTAGAAATCAGGCAAGATCTCAGTGTTTTGAGAAGTTATCTGCCCCATTTAAAATCCTTCAGTAATTTTAAATTGTGAGATTTTCCTCTGGATTATACTTCTTCTATTTCTCGACTATTCTTTTTTAAGTGATAGCTCCTGGCAGCTGTGAGCTAGACAACAGAGGAAGTAGAGAGGACTTTTTGAAAAGAAGTTGTTGACCTTGCAGCAAAAAACTGTAACTCTGTCCAGGTCTACATATTAAAGTTAACTGTAAATAATACAAATTTAAATTGTTTAGAACTTCTCTTGTCTATAAACTAAATGTGATATAGGCATCTGCAATCAACTGTTTCTAGAGAAGGGATTAAAAAGTAGACTTGATGTAATTTCACTGGAATGCATATACAAGCATTGACCATTTGTGTATTGGAAAAACTGTAATTAGGAGGAAGAGTTCATTCACTTCTTGCATGTAGACTTTGACATACTATGTGCCACTAATGAATGCCTGGTGACTTAGTGGGTAGAGGACAGAAAGAAGTCCCCTGTTTCCTTAGTGATTGTATTCCCCAGGGGAGGTGAAGGTAGGGAAAGTGTAATTAATTTTCTCCTTCCAGAAGTTAAAAGGCTGGGAATCTTCACTTTCTGCTTTTGTCTCTCTTTGTCTTAGTCTCCTTTACTCCTGGCTTATGAGCTCTTTCTCCTCTTATCCTTCTGTTAGAGTAGTATGTGTTCCCACACAGACGCACACGCTCAACAAAATACAGTCTGCACATGCAGAATATGGCGACGTGGGAGCTGCTGATGCACCTGCAACCAGCCAAGCAAAGAGGAGCAGCCAAGAGAGAGCTGTGAGAACTCCCTCTCTCTCTCTGGCTAAATCAGCAGTTGCTTTCCACCTTACGTCTAAACATGGATATTACAGCTGATGATGCTTAATTGTGAAAGTTTGGACTAGGAATTAATATGTATGAATGCTAGAAGTAAGTGCTAAACCTAGTTATTTTTATCTCGTAGATGGTAAAACAGGCACTGGAACAATTCAGGTTTGCATCGTGCCTGGCAACAAGAATTTCCCTCGAATCGCTCAAACGGACTATATCATGTGCAGAGACAGAAAACCAATCTGCCTCACGGCACAGGATGGTGATGAGGCTCCTTACAGCGCACCCTTTGTGTATCGCATAACTGACCGAAACCTGGCTTCCATGTGGAAGTTAACTCCACACGATGGTATGTTAAATCCTCCTCACTCAGCTACAGGTTGCCAGAGGAGGCTTTTCTGTCTCTCCCTTGGGTGGTCTGCAAGAATAGATTGGATGAATCTCTGTTTGGAATTGGTCTCATCAGTGGAGCTACTGTGGGGCTCACTGATGGTCTTTAGTGGTCCCTCTAGTTCCCCTCTAGTGGGAAGGGACCCATAGAGAATATGACAGTGTTGGCATCCCAAAGGCAAAGAGAAAGCTATTATATCTGTCTCTTAAAGCATAAATAAGAATCTATCCCCAGCATCCTTGGGTCAGCAATCAGCTGCTGTCTGAAATGATGATGCAAGAAGATTAGGAGAAAGAACAAAACCTGATGTAATGCACTGCATCAACACCTGGAAAAGGAGCTATAGATTCGTAATTCATAAGGAGTTTAAGAATGAAATGGCTAGTGTTCCAAAGACAAATGGAACTTTTCTTAGTCTGTTACTATGGTGGAGAACTGGGAAACGGAAACTTTACCTAAAATTGATTATAGGCTGATGAAAAAAAATACTGGAAGTTTTTTTGTTACTACTGCTGTTACCCAGCACACTTTTGGTAAAGCTGAGCTGGGTGAAAGAAAGTCTATCTCCTTTAATATATTTATTGTTTTTATAATTTTTATAGAAGGAGATAATTTATTAGCAAAGGAATCACTGTTTCCTAAAATTTGTTGATATGAAAAGTTGTAGCTGGTGGTGGTTTCCTGGTGGTTGCCGGATGACGGCATCAAGACCATCACATACATTTGCTACTGAGGTGACATGAATTAGTTGAAAAGGGTCTGATTCTGAAGTGCTCCATCAAATATTCACAAAAGTAAGGCAAAAGACAGAAAAGTCTGAAAACAAAGACATATAATACTTCCAAAGTTTATATTTGGCAAATTGAAAACCACATTTTAGATAATACATATTGTTTCATATTACTCATTATAAAACAGCCATTGTGTATATCAGTGTCAGTCTTGTACATTTTTTTATGATTTATTTCTCTTTCTCCTTGAAACACATGGTCATTAATTGTTGCCTCTAAACAACACAGCAGATTAAATGGATTTTTTCCCCAGTGGAAAGAGTCATTCTCACTGAACACAGCAATAGAACTAAAGAGTAGAAGAGGTATAAATTAAGTTTACAATTAATTCTTCCAATCATGCTACCAAAAGTCTTTTTAATAAATGTCAGTTTAGTTGATGGTTTCTACTAGTAAGCCCAAGTAGTGTCATTTCCTATAATGAACTAAATCAACTTCCGAGTTTCAAATCATATATTTTCAGAAGGTTGTATAAGGTATGCTTTTTCAGTTCTAACATTTAAAAGATGCTGAAAGTATAAAACCTTTCAAGATGTAGTTTACAGTCAACACATTTAATCTAACTTTAAGCTAATTTATGTGGATCTGGTAGCAGTATAGCTGTACCAGAAAGGAAAATTGTGATTATGGTCGCATTTGTGACAACTGAGTTGCGGGTATTGTTGACCCTAGATCTGGTTTTGGTTTTTTTTTTACAGATAATTCTTGGTATCTTTCACCAAAGGGTGATATTCCATATGGAATTTATAACATTCCTGTCAGTGTGATCGATAATGGAGGAAAGATAGGAGAGAACACTGTAAGAGTTAACCTCTGCGATTGTGTTACTCCAACTGAATGCGATGGCAGACCTCGTCAGCTTTCTGGTGGAAATGTTACCCTTGGTCTCTGGGCCATCCTTGCAATGATCTTAGGATCGTTATTATTGCTGCGTAAGTACACTTTTTTTTAAACACAGAGTGCAATTCACTTAATTGTAAAATTAGCTGAGAGAGCCTCATTCAAACTTGATTCAAACATGTTTTGTTTTGGAGGTTGTATAGCTGTCATCACTGACTTAATGTACCTGCTCTATTTGTATCAGTATCACAGGCCTCCTGCTCTCGTCTTGTGCTGTAGTTACTGTGTGTGGATTTTTGTTTATTTGTTTATTTTGTGTGAGATGTTCTGTATGTTCATGTAAGAGAGGCTAAAAACCCATGCATTTTGGACTTGAACCAAAAGACTTCAAAAAAGTTTGTGAGTTCTAGAAACATTTCTGTTTCTAGGAATGCTGAAATCAATTTCCCAGAGCATTTTGTGCTTTGTCTTGTGTTGTGGATTAAAATATGGAGTGTCTGAGACACGGGATTTCACAAGGGATTTTGCAAGAGCCCATGTAATCATGGAACCATTGAATATACTGATTTGCAAGACACCCATCAGGATCATCGAGTTCAGCTCCTGGCCCTTCACAGGACACCCCAAGAACCACACCATGTGCCTTAGAACATTATCCAAACTGTTCTCGAACTCTGTCAGGCTTGGTGCTGTGATCACTTCCCTGGGGAGCCTTTTTCAGTGCCCAACCACCCTCTGGGTGAAGACCCTTTTCCTGATATCCAACCTAAATCTCCCCAGACTGAGCTTAATGCCATTTCCTTGAGTCCTGTCACTGGTGATGAGAGTGAAGAGATTGGTACCTGTCCCTCTGCTTCCCCTTGTGAGTGAGTTGTAGACTGCAGACCTCAGTCTCCTCCAGGGTGATCAAACCAAGTGACCTCAGCCACTACTCATACAGCTTCCCGTCAAGGCCCTTCACCATTCTCATGGCCCTCCTTTGGATGATCTCTAAGAGCTTGATATCTTTTTTATATTGTGGCACCCAACAGTGCCCCCAGCACTCCAGGTGAGGCTCCCCCAGCGCAGAGCAGAGCGGGACAATCCCCTCCTTGCCCGAGTGGCGATGCTGTGCCTGATGCCCCCCAGGACAGGGCAATGTTGACTCATATTCACCTTGCCATTGACCAGGACCCCCCAGGTCCTTTCCCGCAGCTCTGCTCTCCAGCATCTCATCCCCCAGTCTTTACACACAACTGGAGTTGCCCCATCTGAGGTGCAGAAACATTAAAGGACAGGTTGAATAGTTCACAACAGACCAAAATCTTGAATATATGTTGTACTACTGGAGATGCCCAAAACTTAACACATTCTGGGAAGGGTAATATTGCTGTTAACCAGTGAGACGATGACGGTGATATATAAAAGCAAACACAAGTCTTTTTTTTTTTTTTTGCCAAAATCAAACATAGTCTGACTAATAACATCCTTAAAAATCACAGAGGATATGCTACTGTAGTTACTATTTCAGAATTTAGGTGTTTGGTTTTTTTTTTTCTCCTTCTTTCTTATCCATTTTTTTCTGGTAATAGTTAAACTGTCTCGCTCCTCTTAAATCTCAGCTAGTTCTTCCTACTTAAGTAGCTAGAACACTGGGACCTGGACATGTTTTGAAGGCTAGCTAGATCAATGTTTTATCTCAGCAGGGCAGGTACCCAAATGTGGGATATAGCCTGAAGGTGGAATTTTCAGATGTGGGAACATGCAATAGAGGAACTGTGTGAAATGTCACCTACCTCTTTTTCACTGCCTTTTGACTGCATCACTTGCAAACATATCCTTTATTTTAGTGTGGATAGGTTTTACTCTGTGTATCCTGTACTCAGTGCTGCCATGGATGTCTTCTTCCCATCCGTCAGCATCAGGAGGCAACCTGCTGGAATCACTGATGCAGATCTCACTGACAGCTGATGTTACAGAAGCTTAATTAGCTTGAAAGTGGCTCTTGGCCAATTTTCACAGAAGTTTATATGTTCAGAGATCAGATTGGTCAGTGGGCAGTTAGGCAGAACTGTTCTGTTCCTTGTGGGCTTCTTTATTTTTAAGCTAACAAAAAGTGAAGAAAACAATGGTTCTCTGAATGAAAGGTTTAGTCATTTGTTTAGGAGAGGTATTAGTTGTACGTGATTCTTTTATTCCAGGTCATTACTGGGCGAGTGTCTGACAACAAAAAGTAGTATTATTACGAAGAATAAAATGAATACAAGGGATTAAATAAGATTATTCTGTAGCATAATGCTGGAAGTCCTCCAGGGTTCTGCTGACCTTTCCTGTGAAGCAGAAGTTTCTGATATCGGGACATTTATCTTGCATATTAGTTCCTTATGATATAATTTGACATCTGCATATTCAGAGATGAAAAATATCTTACGTACAACCTTATTGTAGGCATAGGACATGATTTCTCACCTGGACTTGGCTCTAAATCTTTCATTACTATGAAATTGTATAAGTCACAGTGGTTTCATAAAAGATGCTTGCTTTTTTTTTGGAAAAAACAGATGTGTTTTAGAAAAAATAGTTAAACAAGGCAAGGAATAGTCCCTATACTGTTTGAAAAAGAAGTGAATATATACAGCTTTGTGTATGGGCATATTTGGCAATTAATTATTTTTTTAAACCATACTTGATACTTAGGCCCTTAAAATTCATTATCTAATGTAAGTAGATCCCATTGTAACATAAAGTTTATAGTATTATTTCCTTTTCCATAGTAATCCTGATCACAATTTGTGGCTGCTGTGGTGCTGGGGTAATGCACCGGCAGGTGACTGATGATTGTGCCAATCACAATTTAATCATTTCAAACACAGAAGCTCCAGGAGAAGAAGTGATGGTAAGTTGTCTTGTTTGTTTCAATGTAGAAACTTGCAATTAAGATGTCCATAGCATTGCAGTTTGAGAACAGGACCACCTGCAAGTAAGTGATTTGGTAAAGGAAATAAGCAATCAATGCAGGGATCATTAGATGTACTTTGGTATTTAACAAGAATTTGAAAATTCTTACTTTAGGCAGAGGTGGTAGCACCATATACATTTAAACATACCTTGTAGTTTTTCGGCTGGCTGCTTGTAATTCTTCCAGATTTTAAGGATCTGGTTGGAAGCTTCAGGTGAACATTTTAATAACATTTTCAGTCCTTTTTAACAGTGAGATTAGGTGGAAATTTATTATTTTGCCTACGTTGAATATGTGTTTATGGCAAAATGTTATTTTTCCTTGGAGAAAGATTTTTATATTTAGCAGATAGCTGTTGTAAATTGCATGTGCAGTTTCCGCCCTTCTCCTGAAAAATGACCCCAAATGCAGTTGATTTCATAAACAGTCCATGTTTATGAATTTTTTCTTGCTTTTGGCATCTAAGCTTCTTTCAATCTGCCATAGACATAGTTCAGTCCAGGACTGCATTCATGCATAAGAACCCTCTTTAGACTCTACCTCTTTTCTATTGTCCTCTGCCCCCTGATATTGTCCTCTCCAAGAAGAGGAGATAAGTTTGAAAATGATATTTCATGTTGAAAAGCAAGAAATCCTTATGGTGGCAAGTGTCAAATTTCTCATTGCCTATGAATCATAATGTGTCATTATAAACTAGTATATAGATTATACACATTTCACTGGAGTAAAACCTCAGTTTTTTGTCCTCATCTCATATTTAAATGCAGATATCCTCTCTTCTCTCTTGTCATAGTAACCTTTCCGAAGATGAGTTACTGATCTTTATACACTAAGGATAGCCTTTTGTTCAAAATATCATAGTGCCAAGATGGAGACTTCTCAAGTTTCAGTTGTGATTGTTTCTGATTGCCGTTTCATCTGTTGAATTAAAAAGGAAAAAAAGGGACAAAAGAAAAGATATCCTCACTACTGCTTTTTTTTGTTTTGTTTTGTTTTGTTTAGGATCACAATATAATTCCTCTACAAAATACATGTGATCAGGGAGGGTATGGAGTAAAAACAGGAGAGCAGCAAACATTTGAAATGGTAAAAGGAAGAGGGCATACCTTGGAATCAGTCAAGGGAGGTGGACATCAGACTCTGGGATCAGTTAAAGAAGGAGGAGGACAGGCTATGATGGATACGTGTAGATACTCCTACTCAGAGTGGCATAATTTCACACATCCTCGTTTAGGCGAAGTAAGTATTCTGAAACTGATTTTCTTTGAAGTGTAGGTTATGGTCAACATATGCAGACTTTTCAAGGAAGACATATAAATGTGCTAGAAAGGTGGCTTTCTGGTTTTGGTTTCATTTCATTTCTCCTCTCCTTTTTTCCTCTGCATTCCCTTTGGAATATTGTTTTTTCAAGGAGTAATCCTTGATATATTTCAGACGTAAGTGTAAATAATTTTCTTTTCTTGGCTTAAACTATAGGCAGTGTGCTATTTTTCATTTTGAATAATTTAGAATAATTACTGAAGTTTTTGTGAGTTTTTTGAGAATGTCTGTTTGCTTTTATTCCAACTGCTTGCTTTGTGCTAATTTAAACCCCATACTTAACTTAGCAATGGAGCAGGAATGAATGTAGAGCATTAGAAATGTAGTCACTCTATTTCTTGGACATCAAAAAACTCTCACTACTTGCCTAACTAGTTATTTATAAATCAGTATTTTAATTTTCAGTGCATTTTAGTTGCTTAACAGGTTATTTAAACAGGTTCTTCCTCTTTTGTTGTTACATACATGATTAGTAGAAATAATTTCTTTATTAAATACTTATATTTTGTAGTCTTAATGATATAGACCAATCATGTGCATTTTTTGTATGTAGGAATCCATTAGAGGACACACTCTGATTAAAAATAATTGAATGAAAGGTAAATCAAAAAGAAATTTTTTTTTTGCAATATGTTTAGGATAACAATTTAAGAAAATAATAAGATCTGTTCTGTTCCTATCCAGAAGGTGCACCTGTGCAGACAGGATGAAGAACAGAAGCATTCTGAAGATTATCTCCTTTCCTATAACTATGAAGGAAAAGGATCCTTGGCTGGCTCTGTAGGCTGCTGCAGTGATCAGCATGAAGAAGAGGCACTTGACTTCTTAGATCAGTTGGAACCCAAGTTTAGGACATTAGCAGAAACATGCATCAAAAGATAAATGTGCCTTTCACAGTGCTAAAAATACCTGTAAATAAGTGGCTGTCATACTTTTAGGGTATTAGGTACTCTAGAATTGAGGGGGCAGAGGTTTACCAAAATTGAGATAGACTGGTGAGAGTATAAATAACTCTTACTTTAAATTTACATTTTCTTACACTGGACACATTCTATCACAAAAAAGGGATTCAAAATTTTTTTTCTTTAGGTTAGTATAGTAATGCTACTTAGATTACGTTTTACGTTCTTTGTGATTACTCACAATGCAAAACTTGGTGTTCTTTTAATTAATTATCCAGCTTCAAAATTTTCTTGTGTTTGGCTTTGGAGAAGGAAAGCTTTATAACTCACTGTTTCTTTGTTTTCTTTTAATTTTGTAGAAATGAAGCAAATAATATTTTTGGTGAATATCAAATACCTTGTTAACTTTTAACTTATATGAACTGAGATACGAAATATTTTTTCATTTTGGACATAAAAATACTCATGGATATATTAGAAAACTTTACATTTTGATTGAAAATTAAATATATATATATTGTATATATGTAAAATAATATTCAAAAATATATTTTTTCTCCTAATGGGTTACCACCCATCAAACTTGCTATCCTAAGGGATTTATGGCATCACCATATAGGGTATCAGCATTGTATGCGAGGATGTATTTTTCTTTTAAGGAAATAAGAGATTAAAAAAAAATCATGCAATAGAGGAAACTATCATACTTCAAATGAATGCAATATAAATCTCATGTTTACTTCACATAAGTTTGTACCTCAGTTTCTTGTGAGTTTTGACATAGTGTCATTGCAGAAATGATGACTATTGCCAAGAGTTTTGTCCAGTGTAGCTACCACGACCTTTTCTACTTGCCCTGTTATGGACTTCATTAAACTGTTTCTTCTTGGAAGTAGAACTTGACAGAAGATATGGCTCAAATGGATTGAGCACACTGCATTAAGAAGGTGTTTTAGAGATTTCTTGTTATTGAGATGCAAAATTACAGTGGGAGAAACCATCTGTTTTGAGTGTAATGAGGGGTAGTTGTAGAGGTCAGCGTTTACACACAACTCTGGCACAAACCGTCTGAATCCCATTTGTTACTGTACTAGATTAAGCATACATATACACTATATATATATACACAAGCACACAAAAGTCTGAAATATCTTTGGCAGACGACAGCAGTGGGACCTGAATGCTGCCATAAGCAGCAGGTGGAACTCCACCTCTGCTTCCCAGGTTTTAAGTGGTTTTTTAATGTTTGCACTCCTGGTTAAGTAATCTGTCTTCTGCACTCTGGGAATTCTCTTGTGCCTTAAAAGAAGATCTCAGTGCCTATGAGAAACTTGTGCAATTACTTATTTCTGTAGCTATAAGTCCGCTTTTAGGATTTGCTCTGTAAACATATGCCTTAGGGATATTTAAAAAAAATTACTATAGCTAATGATCTGTAAAAGGAATAATTGCTAACAACCAAGAGTCATGCTGCTCTTAATTTCATTTACTGCTGACTTCCAGTGATTGTAGTTCATTCCATATGAATTATGGTCAGTGAAAACCCATAAAAGTATAAAAACTTACCAACATTATAAAACAGTACTTTTAACACCTTATGTTTTACACTGTAAATGGACTACAGAATATTTCTGGTAAGAACTAGCTGTGGTTAAAACTTCATAGACCAATGCTAAATATATTTTAGTGTATCATTTGAAAGTGTTAATGAATTCATCCTGAAGCAGATACACTGCCAGTGGCAAGAGTGACAGTAATCAGCAGCAAAATACTAGATGAGAAGCAAGGTGTTACGAACTTACTTCATTTAAAAAATGTGTGCTAACACTTCACTTCTGAACACTGCTCATCTTTATCACTAACATAAACGAATTCTTCTGTACGTGGACAGTCAGATCTGTGACTGATACAAGTCAGGATTGCTCTGCTGTTGCCAGTGGAGCTATGCTGACTTTATGCCAGGTGAAGATCTGTCCCCTAGTGATTTTTCTTGCTGCTTTGTGTCTTGCATCTTTATGTTTAGTTATTGGCTATACGCTTTTTAAGGTAATAGTAATGTCTCCCCTTCCCTCTCTTAATGTTTGGTGGTGTTTTTGTTTGTTTGTATTTTAAATTATATAAAAATCCTGTGTTCAGAAGAACCTAGGATAAATAATTACTGCACTCTTTTGAAAATTACTTGGAGGGTGGTGTAGAGAAACCCCTGTGAGTATGGTTTCTTTCCTCATGAAATATAGTAGTATTACTTTTCTAAAAGAATAGACCAAATCTGTATGAGCTTAAATTGAATCAGTGTTGGCTGTTTTAAGTAGATGGTTGCTAACTTACCACCCTAGAGTTAAAATAATACATTATTTAAATCAAAATAATGCTTTTCCACTCTAATTTACCTTTAAAATCTTTTATTTGTTGGGCTTTTTTTTTTTTTTTACATTTCAGCAAACATAGATAATTACTTTTTTTTTTTTTTCAACTTTTAAACAAAGTATAAATCTGGAATCACTTTTACTTCATCTCTTTTAAAAAGTAAAATTCTGAGTTGAACCAGCTGTTTCTGTAAAACCAAGAGTAGAAGTGAGGTGCTTTAAAAAAAGGACTGTAAAACATTATTTTCATTGTGTCTTCTAATTATGTGAATGGAAAATTTGTATAAAGCATTAAAGTTTACAGATACAAAATACCAGGTAATATTTGTGTAAAGCTTATAAACAGAGTATTTCAAAATGTGTGATTCACTTGTTGTTACTGTCTTGAGTTGCCTTAAAAATTGTGAAGATTTCTTCCCTTCAACTAGGTAATCTGCAAACTACCTAGCTGTCAAAATTATCCTAACATCATATCTTTAGGTATATTTTGTACAACAGTGAGTAATAAATTTTTTTGCAAAATAAAAGGATGTTCTCTAAAAACTCTTCATTTCATGTGCACAAACCAGTTTATGAAGATAAGTATGTCTGTTTCTGAAGGGGATTGGATTTTTCAATTTTAATTTAAATGGTTTTGTGCCACTACAGTGCTGTAATGCTAGTAGTACTTGTCCGTGCAGCATGAGCTGTGGGGGGGTCTAGCTTGAGTTTATACTTGGCAAATGCAGGATGTTGAAAGTATAAAGCATTACTCTGTCACCTTGCTGATAAATTGTAAAAAATACACAGTGCCTATTTTGAAAACCTCATAAGGAAAACCAGTAGCAGCAAATAACCCAAGTTGTAACATGTTTGGCACATAAAGCTGCAGAGTATCAGTATAGTGGGGATTATGATATTGTGATCAGGAGACAAGTGGAATGTAAGGTTTGGTTATCTGGCTTCAAGGAAAGGGAAATTCACAGAATGGCTGAGGTTGGACGGGACCTCTGTAGGTCCTCTGATCCAACCTCTTTGCTCAAGCATGGCCACTTTCACCTGGTTGTTTTGGACCACATGTGTTTTGAGTATCTCCAAGGAGGGAGACTACAGCCTCTCTGGGAAACATTCCAGTGTTCAGTCACCTTCAAAGTAAAAATGTGCTTTGCGGTCTTCAGATGGTGCTGCTTGTGTTCTGGGCACCACTGAAAAGAGCCTGGCTCCGCCATCTATGCACCTTCAGGTACAGGTAGACATTAATAAGTTCCCCTCTGAACCTTCTCCAGGCCTAACACCTCACATTCCTCAGCCTTTTTTCAGTAGAGCCAGGCCTCAGTCCCTTCATTGTTTTGTGTCCCTTCTTTGGACTTTCTCCGGTATGTCCCCATCTCTCTTGTATTGAGGAGCCCAGAATTGAACACAGCACTCTACAGGTGTGGCCTCAACAGTGCTGATGGAAGGGAAAGATCACTTCCTTCAACCACAAGGCAACACTCCAAATGCAGCCCAAGATGTCATCGGCCTCCTTTGTGGCAAAGCACATTGGCTCATGGTATCCACCAGGAGCCCCAGGTCCTATTCTGCCGAGCTGTGCTTTCCAAGCAGCCAAGCTTCTGCTTATGCCATTCCAGCAGGTGTCAGGGTGGTTAAAATGCCCCGGAGGAGAGGGGTAGATGGGAGGCTACTTCTGACTGCCCATGAAAAGCCTCATGCACTTGTTCTTCCTGGTCAGGGGATCCATAGCAGACTCACTGCATTGTCACCCCACACTGTCTACTCTTTAATCCTCTCTTATGGGTTCTCAGTGGGCAAGCAGCAAACTTGTCTAGAGAGCAGGTCAGATTGACAGCTGGGTCTCTCTGTCCCTCAAAGCAGAGTCACCTGCTGCTGTCACCCACTTGCTGCTTCTTTTGGTGCTTCTGCACGGCTCAGGGTCAGCGGGCACAGATGCTTCTCTTGAAAGGACACCTGCTTGCCCCTTAGCTTTGAGGGCAGTGAACCTGCCTTAATATCCACTCCTTGTCAATATTTATGCCACTGAGGTTTTTCAGCTCATACGAGGGGTGCCCCTCTTTCCAGCCCTGTGTTTTTTGGTGCTGTGGGACTGTAAGAGGAGGAGGAGGAGGAGTGAGGTCACACAGGCAGCACAGGGAGGATCTGTGATGCTCCCTGCTGCCTCATTGAACAGCCAGCATCAGAGGGCTGAGCTCAGCATTTGTGTGATGGCCATACTCATGAGATGGAGGTGGTTGCATCCTCTGTGCTGGGGCGACTGAGCTGTGGAGAAACTGGTGGGAGGGGAAAGAAAAAAAGACCTGAAACTGAGTTGAGTCACCTCAACCTCAGTCAGTCTCAAGCTGGGGCTATACTTAAACATAACAATGAAAATGGCATTCAAAGCCTCTCACTGATCTTGCATTTTTCCTGGTTTTATGTATTTTCCTAAGGGGAGAGTAAGGGGGCAAAGCATTTTTTTATCAGGAGACTGTTACAAAACATGCTGTTCTTGCTCTTTTAATCCCATTCACAGCCTCCTGAATGAATTTAAGACAAGCTTTTTAGGTTAAAAGAACTATCTTATTAAAACAGAAATGTACCTGAGATGAAAAAGGCATCAGCTTGTCTAACAGAAAAATAGACTACCATAAAATCTATCATTGTTTGCCATGGTTTTTGTTTTGGCCTTACAACTTCTGTGATTTATCTTTTTTTTTTCTGGGGACAGTGTGTGTTTTCCCAAGAAGTATTGTTGATTTCCACTGAAATATTTATTGATTATTACCTTTCAGTATATATTCAAGTGGAACAATGTGAATATGCATTCAAACTTCTATAATATCTCTTTTATGTCACAGATAAGTCTGTGACATAAAAAAAAAAGGTTACGTATAAAAATCAGATTTGCTGGATTTAAAGTTGCCCAGGTTATGCTGATGATCAGCAGAGCTAAACAAGGAGATCTACAGAAGTAGTACATTGTTTTGAACAGTTTTCAAATATCTGGAGTCTTATTTTGGCTGAGGAACCTTGAAAACTCTGTATGCAATGTGTTCCATCAGCAAATACATTAAAGAAATCTGCAACTCTGAAGTACTAGCTTCATATGTTATGGAAAACCAACATTACTTATTTTCAAGCAACTCCCCGAGCAATTTGTTCTGTTCTCTGATCCCAGCCTCCTCATACTATTTTGGGACTTGTCCTCTTTAGCTCTAGCCTCCAGATCCCTTTCTTACCCTAGTTTTCTCTTTCCCTTTGCTTTTGTTCTCAGCCTTGGCCTCAGGACATGTCTCTATGTGAATGCTCTTTATGTATCATTTCTTACCTCTCAAAAGATATGTTTTGTCCTTATTTTTTTTTTTTCATACGTCAAACACCTTTGTTGCAATTTGCCCTCTCTTGTTGCAGTCCAGCTTCTGCATAATCTGAATCTGAGTGGGCTGTCTGCACACCAGGAGAGGCAGTACAAGGTCTGTGAGGAAAAGGCAAAAAACTTAGCATAACCACTTCAAAATATAGACATCTACAAATGGGGTAATCATCCTGCAGTGAATTTCTAGTTAGCAGAGATTTAGATAATGGAGTTTTGGATCGAGATTCATTCAATCTGAAGATAAAGGTTTCTATTTGGTCAAATGAATCTCACCTCTGTATCTAATTTCAGTTACAAGGCCTATGGTTACAGTGGCAACTGAAAGTAAAGCCTTGGTCAGCTTCAAAGATCCTTAGACAAAGCACATTTCAGAAAGGTCATTCTTTGCATATGAGCCAACAGACACTCATAGGCTGTGTGCAAATTGCAAATCAGACTCACAGTTTGATCAAGCGGGACAGGCATGATACCAATACACATATACCTGACAGTAGAATAACCCCTGGGAAATAGTCAAACTTCTTTTTAAAAAATTAGAGACACTGAAACTTTAGAACAGGAGGGTTGTGTGTGTATGTGATTTTTTTTTTCCACTTTCTAAGAAGGCATTAGATTTTTGAGCTAAAGTTAAATTTGCTGCTGAGAAAAAAGTCAGCCTCCACCTAAAGCCAAGCAACTTAGATTTTCAGTGCAAACGATCTTTATCACTTGAATCTATTGTGAGTGACTGAACGTAGTCTTGGGCAAACAAGGAAGCATTATGCAACTCTTTAAATACAGGTAACTTTGCTGGATCAACCTATAATTAAAGAATCCCATTACTACAACCAAACCATGACAAACTTATCACATAAATGCTGAAAATCAAATAGGCTCATAAAGCCCCAACTCTTTCCTCCCACTCTAAAGAGGCTGTAATTTGACCAGATCAAAGAGTATATGATGAGGTTTTACGATCCACTTGTGCTCTAGAACACAAAAGCGATTGGCACCTTTTCCTTGCCTCCCTAACATATGGTTTTAAGATCATATTATATCTTGGGTTTTGTTTTGTACAAAGCTCAATCAGTCACTACATCAGTAACAAAACTAAAGTGAAGAAGTCAAGCATCTAACACTAATATAAAGCAAATACAGGAAGCCTTTAGGTAGTAAACAAAGGGTACCTGATTTTCTCATGCTACTGACAAATTCCGTAGTAACATAAAAAACCTTTGCTGACAACCAGTGGCTGTTTGTTACCAAAGCTAAGGTTTTAGTTGTTTTCTCTCAAATTAACAAGCTATCTAGAACTCCAGACTCACAATGCTGTTAACAGCCAGCGGACATTTACACAACAAATAATGTTTTACAATTAATAATCGTGAAGGAAATAAAAATATCAAAATGAAAATTCAAAGATCATACCATTATGTAGGGTAGGACTGCAAACAATCATAACCTCTTCAGTGTTAGCTTTAGTAGTTTTTATCTTACATAAGTTGTATGGGGGAAAAATTGATAAAATATTAAGCCTAGTGTAACTTTAGGACAGAAAATCCAAATTTTTTTCTCTAACTAGTGATGTTTTATATGATTTGTTTCCTAGGATAGCTGTCTCCTTTTTTTGTGCGCTGGTGACAGTATAGCATGGATCACACTGCTCTGTAACATGAATATCAGGAAAAAATGGAAAACAGCATGGTTTGCTCTTACCAGAGAAATAGTGGCAGGAAGATGTTAGAAATAGCTGTGCCCTCTTCATTCACTGTAAGGCTCACTTGTCTTTGGATGAAATCAGGTGTAAACACTGGGTAGATGAAACTTTATTTCCCTCATCATTATTATTAAAAGTATATAATTTTTTCAAAACCTGTTCTGGTTTCTGTTAGATGTTTGCATCAGCAGCCTATCTCAGTACTCATGTACCAGACTAAGATATAATACCCAAGGTGAAGATCTCTGAGCCACAACTTTTGGAGGAGTATGCATTTGTTTCCAAGTACCCCACAGAGTGTTTAAAAAACCTAGGTCATCTGCTCTCAGCACTTTAGCAGTATTCACCCCTTCAGTTAGGAACATGTGAGAGGACAGGTCAACTGAAATGCTTACTAAAGGATGACCTTTTGCAGGAATGAGCATTCCTGGCAGCAATATCTGCCTCGATTCTTCCATCCTTCCCTGTAGTGAGGATGCACCTCCCAGCCTGTGTCCCAGCTAAGCAGCTCTTGCTGCTGAGCCATGGGCAGGCATCAAAGGAGGTGCCAAGCCTAGGAGAACGTGCCAGGCCAGCTCTGCTCCATATAATATTTCTGAAAATGGGTTTGCAGGGGAGAGCAGAGTGCAGCCAGCAGTGTAATACATGCCTGCCAAGAATGCAGAACTGTAAATTTTCTGAAATTCGATACAGTTACAGAAAAGCTGGAACTCCTAATATCTAGTAGGGCTCATGTCTCCTATGACAGTTTGCTGGAGTAAGCTGCAGGCTACTCTTCTGATAAATACAAAGTTTGGAACTCATTTTCTAGACCATTAAATTCTTTCTGTATTTTTCTGGGGATGTATGCGTACGCACAATAATATATATGAAAAAGAAGAGGAAAATATGTAGATGGGGTGAAGAATGTCTTTGATTGTATTTTAACAGGGAGGATGAACCTTGAAAGCTGTTGGGCAGTTAAGCAGTTGCAAGGCACTTACTTCTGCTTGAAAGATAAGAGATGGTTTAATTGGTCAAAAAAAAAAAAAATAGTAGGGCAGGTGTTGTAATTAAATAAACTAGTGATTTGTTGTTATTGCCTCTGAAACAGAAAGTTTGATTTAAGCAGGAGATAACCTGTGCAGTCAGCTGATCCTGGAAGCTGCGTTTATGTTTTCAGCTGTGGACTTGTAACCAGATGTGGGACGGTGGCTATCGGTTCCACATACATTTATGTACATAAAAATCTGTGAGTACAGAGTCTGACAGACCTGACTGACAGAATATTCTCTTTCCTGACATCTGTGCATGAAGCTCTTCATGCTGTGCTGTTACTGTTAACAAGGACCACAGCTATGACTGAAAGTTGTTTCCATTAACGATGGGAACAAGAGTAGGGTAGAAACAGGAACTGGAAAAGACAGGAAAGAGAATATTAGTCAGCTATTGGTATGATAGGGTATAAATGTACTATAATGTATATAAATTCAGATAAAAAATGCAAGTAATTACTTGACTTGTTTGGCATTGGTATAACCGACCCATACTCATCACATCCATCACAGGATAAGCAGACCATATATTTCCACTCTATGGCCCATTGCAACAAAATACAGGCAAAAAATTCAACATTTATGCCTTAATAAACATCTACATACAATATGTCTTAGAATGAATCAGAGAACATTGACCAATAAGTATAATGAAAACAGACCTAAATTTGAAACCTTGATCAACCTTTTTGCTATAAGTAAACTGAAGCATTTTTGTACAAGTTAATTATTGAAAGACACAACTGAAATGGAGTTAAAATAAAATTTGGAAATGATTTGCCATCTGCTTGGTTAAAAGGGAGCAATCACTTCTTTTTAAAATATTGTTTAAATTCCAACAGCTGGATCATTACATGATAGGGCTCAAAATTGCTGTCATGAGGTGAGTTTTCCAGAACCACCCTGCACATTCCATGAGTGACCAGAGCCCCAGAGGCTAATCCAGCACGGGCTGTAGAAAACTCAGATTACTTTTACGTTAGCAAATGATCTGTCATACCAACTGGATCAGCGTGTTAATGTGCTTGGTGCCAAGGCCTCCACTTACACATTGAGAATGATTATGGCAATTTCAGGTGACCTCAGCCAGGATTTAACCTGGTTCCCTGACCAGAACATCCCCTTCTTGTGATTAAAGGCCCTTTGAGGGCTGTGCACCGGTTGAAGCTTTGTGTCTTCATTAGGAGTGATGAGTGTATTTAATGTACACACAGAGCAGAGATTTTGGTTGAGTTTCCTCCTAAACAAATACAGTTTGCTGGTACCAAAACTGGTTCGAGAACTGCATCAGCATGCAGTAAGTGGGGGTGGCTTGGACAGTTATGTCAAAGCACTCTAGAGAAAAATGTCAGTGTAGAAACTGCTTCGATGACTGGGGCATTCTTGCCCAATGAAAGGTTTGTATGAGCCAGCAGTTTGTCAAAAGCATGTGAGACCTGGCATCTGCTATAAACCTCTCTTCTGTCTGACACAGTCAGAAGCCACCCCTAAATTAATTTTGCATGAGATTCATCAAGGACTTCTTATTGTATTTCACTAAATTTAGAGATACATGGGGATATAATATTTTTCTGGTTGCCTTCAGCAACAGCTGCCATATTTGTCTGTGTCACTCCACATGGAAAGACAGGTTCATTGCAATAAAAGCAGAAAGGAGACAGGTTTAATAATTTAAAATCATCAAGTGACAAATTTGTTGATATAATTTAAGTTAAGGTCATATTCACCCCAGGCTGTGAAACTCAAATACACAAGGAAAACAGGATTTGTTTGTCTGGATCAACTTGTAAGTCTGTAGCTGTGCAGAAACTGGTGAACATCTTGCTTGTGAAGCATAGAAAACTTTTGATGACATAGTAGGTGCAGAATCTGGGACAACTGATAACATCATACTAAGAATGAAGAGAATATTAAAAGTAGTTAAGATCAAGGCAGAAGGCACATATCAAAACTAGTTAGCTTAAGCGTAGATAATGGCTGTGTGAATATGACTTGTTCAAAACAATTTTTGAGCCAAGTTTAAAAAAATCTTTAAAAAAGTTGATGTATTGCACCAGCTACCTCTTTGAGCTCATATAAAAAAATCATTAGCATTTTAACTCACTGAGAAAGAAATTATTCATATTTATAGGAAGAATACTGCCTTCTTCTCCTCGTATTCTGAAGTGAACATTTTCTATTTCTCAAAATGCTATTTTCTATGTATTTGTCTTTGTGATTTATATAAAATACTCCTTTACTTTCCAGGTAAACACAGGAAGGAAAAGTTATGAGATGAAATGAGCAGAGAAAACACGTATTCCAGCAACCCCTTCAAAATGCTAAAATTATTAGTTGCTCAATGAATAAAATTGATGTAAAGAAATGAGGAGAGAAGGGTGAAGTGAGATGAGCAATGAGAAACAGAAGATAAATAAATTTAAAAGCATTGCATCCATCAGCAGACGTACAAATATCTGGTTTACACTGACTTGCTTCATAGCCTCTATTTTGGTCATGCTACCTGCTTTAAAAAGCAAGCTGAAATTCATATATCTCTTCATGAGGCTTGCTACTTGATGTGATTTGACACTCTTACTGAGTATTGTTCTGCTGCTACAAGGCAATTTCCTTTTACTGTCCAAACATGTCTTACCAACATGATTTAATTGGCTCTCAACAAAATTGCTATGATAATAAAAATTCTCAAAGAACAACGATTGCAAAATTTCCCGCAACAGTGACTCAGTCATGAACAAGATCAAACATAAATGCAATAGAAGAAGAGAAATGTTGAGCAACTGAAGCTGACTCTTGCCACGTGAGACACCCAGTAAAGTTAATTTTGACAAAAGACATGAGTCTTGAATTTACTCTTCCGGAAAGGAATATTAAAATACAATGTCCTGTGAGGCAACTGGGCCAGCACAATCATCAGAAAATCATATATGAAAGGAAGATTAAACTCTAAGGAAGATTAAGCTCTTCAAAGTGAATAACCTGTTGCAGAACACCAAATTACAAATGTGATCGGTGAATGCCTGGAAGCAAGAGTCAGAAGCTGAGGGATAGATCTTTAGTTTAGCTTGCTTAGGCACATGTCATCAACATAATCTCTGTTTCTTGCTTGTCAAAGTTCTTCGTTTCTCCATTGTATCTTCTTTTTCATTGTCCTGGTTTTGGCCCTCACCTTGAGCAGTGAAACACACAGGAACACACTGCCTGTGGGATCAGAATAGCCATAACTGAGTATGAATTCCCCTGACACACCTGTAGTGTGGACACTACCTCTCAACACCAGGCAGCTTGCTTTACATATCTGTTCCTATTCATCTGCACTGTGCTATGGAGACAGAACTGCTATATCACTTTTTCCACTGTTGTTCATATCAAGTGTGCTCCCAAATGCTTTGTGATGTTCATATATAAAATAATAATATTGTGGTATAGTAGCTATCAGAGGAAATGAAGACTAGAAGCAGAAGAAATTATGGCAAAAATCCCTCTTAGTGCTAAGTACTAACTTGAGCTTCACAGGAAAAGTGAACCAGGATGGAGTGCATGAACTTCACTATTATCTAAGACACAAATGCAGGGATGAGCAAGTTGGAAGTTCTCCAAGTTTTGTGCTCTTAGAGACTTGCAGCATTCATCTCTTGGGCCGATTCTCAGTGAATGAGGATCAGTTAGAACAGCAGTGGCTAAGACAAGCTCTTTCACCAAGGTATTAGCATAAACCATTCCAGTTGCTTGAAAAACACTAGGAATGGAACTCACACCACTGAAATGAAGGCTGAGAGTAAAAATGTATAATGGTGTGACATGCTGGAGAAGCAGTATTTGTGCTTTTTGTATTGCAGCAGATAATTTTCTTTGCCTCAATCCTTCATTCCTGTAAGAGGGCTGGTACCAGCTTTGTAGCCAAAGCCTTCTGTGTCTGAAGTTACTCCAGCTAATAGTAAGACTCATAGGTCAGAGGTCCACCGTGCTTACCCTGCACAAGCAGACAGCAAACAAGAAGAGCCTACACTCCAGAATGTGTACTCTGAATAAGTTGTATCAGTTTTGGCTGGAGTATAGCAGCTTGTGTGGAGCTATGGTAAGGGTTTGGGATGAAATTAGCATTGGTAAGTTTGGGGTGTTTTTGTTATTGTTGAGCAGTGCTTACACAGAATCAAAGTCTTTTCTGCTCCTCACCCCACCAAACCAGTGAGGAGGTTGGGAGTGCAGAAGGAGTTGGGAGGGGGCACAGCTAGGACAGCTGACCCCAGCTGACCAGAACTGTGGGAAGAAGGAGGAAGGAGGGATATTTGGAGTTATGGAATCTGTCTTCTGAAATGACTCTGACATATGATGGAGCCCAGTTTTCCTTAAGATGGCAGAGCACCTCCCTGCTAATGGGAAGTGGTGAATTAATTCCTTATTTTGCTTTGCTTTGCTGTGTGCACAGCCTTTGCTTTCCCTTTTAAACTGTCCTTATCTCAACCCATGTTTTGGTTTTTCACACTTCTGCTCTTCTTATTTTCTCCCCTACCCCTCCACAGGAGAGTGGGCAAGCAGCTGTGTTAGCTGCGTATCGAGGTTAAACATGACAGAAGTGAACCAAAAGAACATTTGATTGGAAGGTGAAGGACAGCATTATCAGATGTACAACATTGCCTAACACGGCTGGGTGCTTCTCCAGTCAACAAATGGAGCAGCACCTCAGTATTCCACCTGAATTTTATCATATGGTCCTACTTTTTACACTGTTTCTCTCACGTGCTCGTAGGACTATAAATATTGTCATTCATCTTACAATGGGAAGCATGACTTTTTTTTATCAGAATGAAAATTATAGTTTATGTAAAACACTTATTCACACACTTCATGTTTCTTTATTTCATGTAACTACAAAGGGAAAGATTTGTTCTCTATTTCAGCTGAGTTAATATGTGCTTCTCCTCTTATCCTAATATTCATATATGACAACTGTCTCTACTGCGTTGATTTTCATAATTATCTGTTTAATCAAGCCATTGATATTTTCATTATAATATTCTCACTAATTTGTTACAAGCTGATTTTCTCCAAGCTCACTTCTCAATGTTTTACCTAAGAAATCTTATATAGGCAAGAATTAAAATATAACACAAGTTTGCTTTAAAAAAAACCCAAACCATAAAAATTAATGCAAATCTAGCTACATGTATTTACAGAGATAAAAACTACTTGTGCCAATTCATGCTTAAAGGGGATGTAATATTTCCAGAGCTGACTTCCACTAGATCTAGCCCTTCAAGTTTTCCCAAAGAAACCCCTGCAGAAAAGAACATTAGAATTCCATATTTAATGTATTTTTGTTTGTAGAAGTTTTAAAAAAAGCATTTAGCTAAAGGCTATATGCATTCTTGATTTAATTTAGGATCACAGGATAAAGATTTGTAATCAGTTTTACAGCTCAATGTACTCCACAACAGTAAGTACAGAGAGCTTGAAAATTTTCTTTCTCCTGTCCTAAAACTTTTTACTGCTACATTTTCATCTCTTCTGCTGTCAAATTTCAGGAAAGAAGTTTAGCTGAGTTTTTTTCAGTGTTTTTTGAGGATCTTGATGGCAGTTATTGATTGAAAGAGAACCTGGGAAACTTTGATCCTCCTGTAGAAAGTGCATGTTCTAAAGCTCCATCCTGTGCTGCTTGTCAGTAAAGCTCCACCCTGAACAAATCCACTAATCTTAGATATGAAAGTATTTAAAATTAAATATTGCAGTGAGACACATGAAGACAGGCTATCTCTTATGGAATTATTTCTGAAGCATTTAATGTTTTACACAAAGAAGAAAACACTGCAGCTACACTGGGGAGGATGTCAGAGAAAAAACCAGTTAAAGGTACCATGTTTCATATTAGAAGACCAACATTAGTTGAAAACAAGCCGTTTTATTACCAATAACTAAGCAGTTTTATGGTTCATTGTTTAAAATGCCTGCAGTTGATTTTACAAACAAAACACAGGACTACATTAACTACTAGTTCAGTCTATAATAGGACTCAGTTTACATTTGGACACTTATTCTTCCTGTTGGGGCCAAAGCAGATGATTTCCCTGCCACACAGGAATCCACAGTTGAACAAAGGAGCAAATGTCACCTTGAACCCAATCTTTTTACCCATTCTGTCAATGTGAGCTGTAATAGAAACTTGTGAGTCTCACTTGTTAAGGAAACTTCCCAGTCTGACCATTTATGAGACTCTCTGGCATTTGCACTCCCAATGCCAGAGATTTTCACTGCTGGGACTGAAGCCCCTTCACAGCAGGAGGCTCCAGTGGCCAAAAGGGTCCCCACTTGACTCCTCACACAACCCACTCACACACTCAGACCACGTTTCCTCACTGGTTCAACCCCAGGTTTCCCATGGAGAAGCCTCAGATGTCCCTAAAGCCATTTTTTCACACCACAGAGACACAGAAACAGCCCGAGCTGGTGCCTTGAGGAGATCCCCAACAAAGGAACTCCTGGGCTGTTATCCCCTCACAGTCCCCCCATGCACCAGTCTTGCACCAGTCTCACTATTCCTCCCCCATCTTTGACTTCTGTCTCCTTCTCTATGCCCATCCACATAGCCAGCAGCATCACACCCTTTGTTACCCAAATGGTCGCAATTCCCAGTTCCTGCTGTGTGTCTCACTGTCCGTTCACCTGGCTGGCATCACTCATCTTCACGTGTGTTACCCTAAAGGTTGGCAATATCAAATTTAATTTCAGGGCTTTTCCTTATAATCAAAACATACACTAGAAATAGCGCGCAGCTATGAAGGTGATGTATTCATCCTATCAAATTCTAGGACATTGTTTAGGACCCAAAGATAACCAGTGATGAGTTATGTACCACTTACAGACAGATAATCTATGATCCAGAAATGGCAAAGAATGATTGTGTCAGGGCGAACTATATTCATCAAGAACTACAACAATTTAACTTTCAGTTGTAAAAATAGTAATTACAGGGTTTCAGACTAAAAAATACAAACTAAAAGTACAAGACAAGCTTGAGTGCTTACTACAAGTGAAATTTAATTTACCTGCTTGGAATGAAAATAAAAAATTATCTCGTGCTACCGCTGAAACCGCGATGATTCTCAATAGACTCAAACTTTGATCTAGGGTGGTGTCTCAGCAGACGGGGATGAACAATAGTTGTGCACCCCGACACAGCCAGCCCGCAGAGTGCGCGGCTCCAGGCACTGCGGGAACTGGCCTCAGGATGGCAGCATGCGATGGCAGAAAAGAGAGAGCTTCTAATAATCAGTTCCAACCCAAACTGCGTCATAGGCTACTGCAAACAAGCGAAATGCAGACTAAACTCTGCGGCAACAAATCACAAAATCATTTTAGGATGAAACAGAATTAAAAGGTATCATAATCCCACATCCAGACAAAGTGATGTATCCAGTTTTGTTTCTAGTCGGGTATTTCTTTTTTGTAAGTGTTACAGTTTTTGTATTTTTATTCGATGTGTGTTTGTCTGCTAGATATGACTTAATCACCGACAGATGAAAAAGGAGCACAAAGTCAGATGTCCAGGATTAAGCTGGGACAGAAAGGAAGTCAGAAAACCAAAGGGGAAGTTAAAAAGGCAGCAGAGAAGAGCACCTTGCTCAGCTTTCAAACCCAGCCCTTCTTCATCACAGATCCTAAGCCTGCCTTCAATCAGTTTTCAAAATTACAGCCTATTTTCCTTCCTGAGGTTCATTTTGTTTTTCCTTTTGAAAAGCGAAATCTTTGAAATGGTGCCAGAGACAGCTGTATGTGGAAAGCAAAGATTTCTGCTAGAACCACTCTCTGCCTTCAAGTTTGCCCTGTCCTGCAACCTTCACCTTGTGCAGGTGGAGCAGGTCACAGAGTGCAGTAGTGCATCTTGAGATGAAGGCATTACTTCTGTTTAAAGAAAGCACAGAAAATTTGGGGCAGCCGGAAAGTAAAAGGTCACTAGAGACAATAAACTCCTCATAATTCCGAGAAGAAATACCTATACCATCTCAAAAAGATGGTCTTTACTCAAAAAGTGATCTCTATAGACAGGATTTGTGTACAGGAAAACACTTTTCAGCCGGTGATGCTCAGTGATACCCTACCCCTTCAGAAGCATTTGTAAGACAGGAGTTTCAACGTTAAATCTTCGCTGTTTGTCCCATTTATTGTGTACAGCAACTCCTCTGCATTTTGCAGCCTGTGCCGCCATCGTGTGGCATGTTTCGTGTTCAAGCATTGAAAATTAAAAGAAAAAGCAAAGGCATGTTTTCCATTGTTTCTCTCTCTCATTTGCTTCTGGCCTGGCGCTGACTGTTAGGAGAGAGATGGAAGACTTGAATCCACTGTAGCAGTTTTCTTCTGATTCTTTCCTGTTTTCGTCCTTTTTTTCTCAAGACCAGCAGAAAATTCAGCCTGTCGTGCCTGTAAAGACTTGCCAAACAATAAAAGGCACAGAAGCTGCTGAGCCTTTGATATTGTGAGTCATTTTCAGCTTCACTGGAAAGCCTTATGTAGTAGCAATCAGAAGCTAGTGAACAGAAGGTTTAAGACTTCTACTAAAGCTTTTTTTTTTTTTTTAACCTATGATGAAGGAAAATTATGCTTTATTTGGTAATGAGTTTCACTTTCTTCCTCAGTTTACATAAATAGTGTGTCCTTTTCTCTGTTATCATAAAAGTAACTGGAAAAAGGTCCTCTACTGACCCTCTCTCCGCACCCAGAACACAAAAGAAGATTGCTTGCAGTGTTTTGTTTCATTCCTCAGTAGTACTAATGAAAGGACTTAATATTTGTTGAAAAGTAGCTACCTAAAAAAACCCATTTCTAGAGGATTTTAGTAATTAATTCCGTCTCTGACCACCTAAACGAACACATCTCCACCATCTGTTTTGTATCCTACCATGTTCCATGAATATTGCTGAGTACAAAATTTAATGCAAATCCTACTAAATGCAGGGAGAAGATCACATAAATTAGAGTAAGCTTTGGATTGTATCTCCTGTGGTCAGGCAGCTTCTTTGCTGGTTAGGCAGCAGAAGTTGCTAAAATTAATTGCTAAAGAAGAAAAAAAGAAAGCCCCAACCATACCTGGAGCATGGTCTGTGATCAAAATGCCAAAAGTCATGTAAACAAAAAGCTTTTGCTTTACTACTGAAGCAATGATTAAATGGCCAAACACTGTTCATTAAACCCACCAAATTTCTAAGCAGCAACAAGAACCCAGCCACAGAACAAAACTCTGCTTTATTTTGTACCATTTTATAAGTATGGTAACATATGGTTCCACTTTACATCTAGAGTCTGCAGTGCCTCCCAAGTGTTAAGCGAACTGCCTCTTCTGGGATTCTGGTTAGAAGTATGTAATATTTTCACTCACAATTTCCCTTTCACCTAGCACTGATAAAAGAGCATTTCTTTTCTGGGGAAGGAATAAAAGCAAAACAAACTCAAAAGTCCTACTGCTGTTAGGGAGGCATTTAAAGGAATTTGCAATTCTTTTCTTCTCTGCTGCCCATTATCAGGGAAGTGACACTTGGCTCCAGTGAATTGTATCTCTTCAGGTAAACTTTGTTTTTCCTTTTTTAAACAAGACAGAAAAATGAATGACACCACCTGCTACTTCACCCAAAACCACTTTCATGTCATGTTTCAATTAAAATTAATTTTATCAACTGAGGATTAACTCCAGTAAAGAACTAAGACTCCTTTGCAAGCAGAAATTACAGTGACCTTCTATCTGCCTTATTTACAGAAGAAATAATTGGCCAAAAAATTAAAAAAGCACTGCAATGTCTCACCTGTAAATGCCTTCACTGAATTTGGTCTTCCATCAGACCCAGCAGTTTCATAGGATTAGAACTTGAGTAAGGGACAGGGAGTTGGACTGCAGATCTTACTACCTGACTATCGTAGGGACTTTTGTCTTAATTTAAGTCTATCTCTACCTAAAACTTAAGTTCCATTGAAATAAAACTTCTGTCTGTAACTGTCAAGAAATAAGAAAACGAAAGAAAAAAGTTTCTAGGTAATGCCTTCATTGTCTTAATATTCAGGACTTATGGGAAATTCTCATATATTTCTTAATGGATCTCAGCAAGAAGAAAATATGGTCCCAGAAGTTATTTTCTACTTGTTAGAAAGTTTCAGCTGAGCAGAAGTGACTATTTCTGTTGTACACTGGAGCTGGTGAATTGGCTCTATCGAAGGTCTTTCTTGACTTCGCATATTATGTCTTGACAAATTTTCTCATCTTTCCAGTAGGTGCTGGATGTAGTAAACATCACGCTAACAGCCTGAGTGTAAAACTGTGGTGACTCTATTAATTGCAAATATTTAGTTAGAAGTATCATTAAAAAGTGTGTTTAATTTCCTTCAGTAAGAAAACTATATTATCTGCATAACAGAATCAATGTGAAATGAAAGAAGTAAACAACAGCTTGCAAATAAATTTCCTGAAGTATTCCCCACCAAAGTTTCAGTAATTACTCCATGGAGTAGGCTGCCCTTAATACAACAATTAATTAATTTTTCCAAATGAATTATGCAAGCCAATATTTTTTCTTCATTAATGTTTTGTTGGAGTCATTAAGTTCCATTAATGAATAACAAAGAAGCAACTGGAATTTTATTCTAGCTGATGTGTGCTAATGTGCTTAACTTGAACTAAATGTGTTTCCAGTATGTAATCAAATTTGAATCAATCAAATCAATTTACCACTTAAAGTCCTTTTGGAGCTGCAGCTGTTTTATATGGATGTCTCTTCTCAGCGAAGAATACAGACAAAACCCAAAAGACTACATGACTCCGGAACATATAACATTGTAATTAGGGACCAATCTGTCTGAGTTTTGTTAGGAGGGTACTCTTTTCCCCACTTCAATTTCCACTATAAGTCAAAGTGGTTAAATTATTTCCTAGGAATAAATTATCTAATGAATTTAGATTTCATACAGCTTTGAAATCTTTATGAATTCTAGCTGATTTCTTACTTTTTTAAAACTTATTTTTACAAAACAGAGTGAATAAGTCAGCTAATGAAATAATTGGAACTTATGCAGCCTATAAATTTTTGCCTACACATTATTATTTACAGGGAGGGTCAGTTAATAAAACTGATCCACAATGAACAGCGCCTGTAATTGTTACTGACAATTTTCATTAATGCCTTTCTTCATGCAGTTCTAAGGAAATATATTATAAA
Organism: Falcunculus frontatus; assembly: GCA_013398115.1. Lineage (NCBI taxonomy): Eukaryota > Metazoa > Chordata > Aves > Passeriformes > Falcunculus > Falcunculus frontatus. Next base: position 421,346 of record VZRV01003796.1, read on the forward strand.
TACCTAATCAGAGCATACAGACAAGAGGTTTCCAGACTTTTATTGGAGGTGCACAGTGATAAAACAAGATGCAATGGGCACAAACTAGAAAACAGGAAATTCTGATTGTTTTATTATTCTTGCTATTTAAAACTTACAAAAAAACCGCCCAACCAACACCCAGCTCATGTACGTGGTCAAACATGAGGATGCTCAGAGAGGCTTGGAATCTTAGAGATGCTTAAGATGCATCAGGACATCACTCTAAGCAACCTGACTTGATTTGGCCAGCTTTGAACGTGGTTTGGAACAGATGGCCTTCAGACATCCCTTCCAACTTAATCATTCAGTGATTATGAAATTTGTTTAAACAAACATGTATTCAGCAATCTAATGCAAACAAGGTGGAACTGATAATATTGATTCTGCAGACTTGTCTTTTTTAATAATAAGCTGATTTGACAACCCTATGGACTAGAAGTTGCAAGAGTATAGAAATATCTGAACTTTATAACCTCTTCTGAGATATTGTATATTTACTAAAGAGGCACCTATAAATATAGCAAAAATATGACATTGGTAAGACATCTCTGAAGAAAAGGAGAAAAATCTTCTCAAGATCTGTCATACTATATTTTTGACTGAACATTCTTGTAATGACCATTGTAGGGAATAAAAGTGTCTCCATCTTTCTCTACATTTTCTTGTGACCAAGTTTCATAACAGGAGTCTATCTGAGGTCTTCAGTTATACCTCCAAAACTTAGATTTAAAGAAAACCTATGTTGCTATCAAATATTACTTGAATAAGCTTGTCACGGTCATACTGGTCCTGTGAAAAGGTTTCCAAGAGACCTTGTTAGAGGGTACACTGTACTGTAAGTACAGGACAAGAGGACATAGCCCCAGGGTCTGCCAGAGGAGGTTCAGGCAGGACATTAGGAAGAATTTCTTTATTCAAGGTGGGGTTAGGCATTGGAACAGACTGTCCGGGGAGGTCATGTAATCACCCTCCCTGAAGGTGTTCAGGAAATGACTGGATGTGGCACTTAGTGTCATGATCTAGTTGACAAAGTGGTGTTCAGTCAAAGGTTGGACTGGGCGATCTTGGAGGTCTCTTCCATCCTTAATGATTCTGCGATTCACTAAGTATTTCTACTTACAAAACGTATAAAACCACCTAAACACACTTGATAAGTAATTGATTTTAAAATTGCCAGTGTGCTTTTACATTTAAAAAGAGATCTTGTCTAAATAAAACTGCTTATGACTTTTTCCCATCCTGTTTGGTAAGAAATGTTGTAATAAACCTCAAAAAACACCCCCAGAATTTTAATCCCCAGTATTGTCAAATAGTATGTGAGTGTAAAAGATGATACTGTTAATGGTGTGCAGCATTCCTTTCCCGGCTGTGTTGGACTGTTACGGAAAGCTGAGATGAAGGTCTTTGCAGGCATCTCATAAAACAGCTTGTGAAGAGACCTTGCCCAATCCTTTGGAATATATATGAAGATAGAAGAAGAAAATCCTGTTTCAGAATTGCTGCAATGTTTCACAGCACTGTTAATGTTTGCAGGCTTTTAGAGAGACATATGAGGAGAAACAAACATAGTCAGATGTTTAGCTTCCCATAACAATCCCAGGCATAATCAGGTTAGAAGGAAAGACTAGGGAACACAGTAAAAATGAAAGTGCTTTCTCATTTTTTTTTCTATGCATGAAAGTATTGGTGTTCTCTTTTTCACAATCTGATGCTACTTATTTATGGCACTCAGAAGAATAAAGTATCAAATTTCTTTCCCCTGGAGTTGTAAGGAGAACCGAAGCAATTGATTGTATCTATGTCTTGAAAGGGAGAAAACCTTTATATAGAGCAGAGCTTTACAGATTAATGGCAGACTGGCAAATAAGAAAAGAAAAAAATAACTGAGAGCAGAAATAGCTGCACCGAAGAACACTATAAATAACATACCTTGTTTCTGAATTTGTCTGATATTCAGAAACAAGTTTTTAGCATCATACACTATTAAAAGAGTTAATATTAAGAGAAAAGGTTTATACTTTCAGATCCCTTAGGTGACTTTATCTTAAACCAAGCTGTGTGCTAATAAGATTTTTTCACTTACTTCACATAGTTTGGACTAATAAAGCAGTATTATTGCATTTATTGTTGCATAATTGGGACTATAAATGCCAGATATTATCCTATAATATCTATTGGTAATAGTTATATGTCAGAGTTTGAAATTAGTTCTAATCCTAAAGCAGTGATAAGGAAAATTAGGTTTTCTAATAAATTATTCCTTGGCATATGTTTGTGGATGATTACTAGACAGTGATCATAGAAAACTGAATCAGTGCTATAATCTGAAATTTGAATTACTGTTTGAGATAGAATTTGACCAACCGAGCTTGGTCCGTCAACACAAGTGGACTTGCAAGGTAGTGTAGACTGACCAGAATCTGGCAAACCTGCCAATGTAAAACTAGAGAAAAATCTCCATTCTTCCTGATGGAATATGTTCAAGTATTAACAAAGGCTTTGGTTAGCCTTGGATGAAATACAGTGCACGAGGAGAGTGTAAAGTACAAGCTCAGCATATGCAAAATTAATTTATGTTCTAAGAAAAATCTTCTGCCTCAGTCCTCTGTGCTAGGATATAACACTTGAGTGTAGTTTTCATAAAGAGGAATAGTTTTTTGCCATTAAGTGGGTAAGTATCCCCCAGAGATATAAAGTGGTTTGAGCTCCCTTCCTCTGTCAGCAGGAACCCCATTACTGAACCTGTAGGCAGAGTCCCCTTCGATGTCTACAGTTTGCCTACTGCCAGCAAGCTCTAGAGCAACCTGAATATATTTTCTTTTCCTTTTTGTCTGTCTCAAATACCTTTTGGGGAACTTTCTCTCACCCAAATCCATTAGATACAAGTCAAAGATGCCATACTTAGGCACCTTTTCTCTGTGAAATTGCATGACCACAACTCTCTAATCCTAGTGGAAGATTCTACTAATAATCAGTATTATGTAAAAGTGTTGTGTTTGAAACTGTGAACAGAAACCTCATTAGTGCACTGGAAAGAAATGAAGTGGTTACTTCCCCAAGTGCTACTCCACTGTTGCTGAAATTGTGGGAAGAGTAGATCAAATGTGTAAGACAGTGAAGATATTTCCCATCCTATCCATTACTGATATATCCATTGCTGATCTCTACCAGAGGCAAATGAGCATCAATTCTGACAAGAGATCATTTTGCTATTCAAACTGAAAGAAGAACTTTATTCAAAATTCTTTATAGATTTACTGATACCTTGAAAGTCTCCCTCTGTGTGAAGGTAACATTGCAGGAAAAAAAAAGAAAGGAATTTAAACTTATATACAGATTTGCATTGTAAATATGATTGTGGCAAACAAGACTATCTGTATGGCTGTGAAGGCAGAGAACTAAAAAACCAGGCTTCTTATGTGCTTCCCAAACCAACAGTCCATGAGGCAAAGGGAGTAGAAAAGAGTTTATCTGAATCTCAGTCAGTCAGTGTAGGTACCAGGAAGAGCTGAGTCATCATGAAAATGTCTAAGAGCAATGAGGCAAATATAACTTGAAGTCTAAGTACTTACTGTTTCTTCATGATGAGTGTGTGTAGGGAGGGGGGGAGCATCCAAGGCAAATGAAGTATAGGAAGGGTTGGGGGAATATAAGTAAACAAAGTTTCCTTATATTATTGCATCCAATTCCAATTACTTTGGGAACCACCCTTCAGAGAAGATGCCTAAGCACAGGGAAAGTCACATAATAATTTCTCAGGCTTTCCAAAGCAATCTTTGCTCTTCCCCCTACACGTGAAGCTCTCAGCATGCAGCCAGTTTGGACATCATTTCTTACATGAGGGAAAAGTTTGTACAAGAACCAAGTCATATTAGGATCTCCGGTACCTTTTTCAAAATTGATTAAGAGAATGGCTTCCTAAAGCAAGAAAAATACAAATGCGAAAGATTTGTTGATTGAATGTTTCCACGTGCCACTTACTCAGATGCTGAAAAGTGAATACAGCAGGGAAGTGTTTTAACAATTAGAAACATCAGAAAAAAAACAATAAAGAAAGGATGATTCTTTTCAGGAGAAAAATAACTCCTTTTACTGAATTCAAGTTAACAACTCACTATGTGTAAAGAGATTGTATAGTTTTTATGGTACTAGGTCCAATTTCTTACAAATACCTGATTAGTTTTAGCACTACCCAGATAAGACTCAAGTAAACAGACACTGACAACATGCAAAAAGTTGGCTATGAATATGTGACCTCCTGGATAGTAAGGTCACTTGGGCCTTTGGGATTCTGATTTGACACCAGCTTGCACCCTAGGAGGCATTCACACTTTTAAAAGTGGCCTAGATTTGGAAATTAGTCTTCTACTCAATAGAGACAGAGAGTTCCAGAGGATAACTCAGAGTGGGATTTCACCTCTGGTGCTCTGAAAAAGCCTTTCTCTTCACAGAGAACAGAAGAGCTCAGGTCAGCTTCAGATACCTGTAGTTTCCCTTGTGAGTACTGCTAGCTTTTCTCGTGACCTACCCTGTGCTATGCAGAAACACATCAAGGAAAGAAGACCCGGGGAAGAATGAGAGCAGAAACACAGCATGTAACAGTATGAAGCCATGTCCTGCATTTTACTCCTGTATTTTAAAGCAGCAGTTGATCAAAACCCTCAAGAAGCTTGTGAATACAATAGACTGATTCCTGAGGGCTATGGGAGAAACAAACAAAAGAGAATCCGTATGTGACCCTTCTTCACTGTCTTGCCAGGATGTACTTCGAATTCTGTTTGGGATGAGCAGCCTGATGTAAGTTTAAAGTTGCCCCTCCTTTGACTGAAGGTCCCTTCCAGCCTAATTTTTCTGTGATTTCAAAAAAAGTGTTAGTTTCACATTTCAGGATACTTCTCCCTTTTATCACATGCTATTAATGGTGAATCCTGTGGTACACCCACTTTCACAGTTTCCACTCCTATTAAACAAATGGCAGCCTAGACTTCTCTCCATCTGTTCCATTTGAAAATATACCATTACTGACATTACATTTAAGGAGACTGGCTTAATTAGAGAACAAGGTGCTGGGTGGAAACAAGTGCTAATCTTCAGGAAGTCTGAAGTCTCCTGCACTTCGTTTACTGACTAGAGCCGGGATATGGACTCAAGCTGGGGTGAGTCACTGAACCTGTTTTGATTGTGACAGATGTTTCAACTGCTGCAAACCCACTCTGGTGCTCCCATTTACTACTAGGACTTTATCTGACCTCGTCGCTCTTCATATAGCAAAGTAAGTCACAGTGAAGGATAATCCTATTTTCAAGCTTTTAGCTCATTGGGAATATAAAATTCTGTTCAGTCACTCAAAACCTCTGCGTTCTGCTGTATAACTGAAGAGATATATCACACATTCAACCATCAGTTATCCACCTGACACAGAATGCATAGGATTCTGTGTACTTCTCTGTTTTGCAGCTCCTCTCCCACTGCTGCTGGTGAAGTTAAACAACAACAAAAACAGCACGAGAAAATAATAATAATGCGTTGTCTCAAAAAGAAGGCCTCTTCCCTCCACCTTCTCAGAAACGAGAGAACAAAACCTTTGACAGTGTCCTAATTTTCAACAGAATTTTAAAGCTGTTTGACAGCATCTCATCTGGATTAAACTGGGTTACTAGAAGAAAAACTTCCCAGAAAAGTAGAATTTCTGGAGTACTTCTTTAATGGCTTTCATTGCAAGAGCATTTATAGATTTTAAAAAGCAAACCAAAAAAATATCCATTATATTGACAGACTTAGGAAAGTTATTGTATTCCTATGTAGTCTCACAGTACAAAAAAGCATTTAATCTTTATCTCTACCTCAAGGGTTGCCAAATGCTTTTAGGAAAAAAAAAAAAACATCTGGACCATTAGACTGTTTTATAGTCAGGAGTCAAGGAATTGCACTTTGTGGAATTTAGAGAGTTTGGAGGGCCCACCCTCTGGATATACATAACTTCTGAAAAATCTCCTCAGGGTTGAAGACAATCTCAGGAGGAAAAACTGTATGTATAAATTGTTTTAAAGGCACCCCTCAGGTTCACTTCAAAGTTGAAAACTACATATGATTAAAACATTTGCAAGCATACCCTAAAAAGATTGTGGTCCCCTTGTGCAGGAGACTTTTCCTATGAACACCATCACAGAGAATTTCGTGGGTGAAGGAAAGAGGCAAGAATCAAAAAGAGATGCTATTTACATCCTCTGGAGTGCAGAGAACTTTTTCAGTGAATAGATGTTTATGTTTTAAGATTCAAGGGGTCTGATTTTCTTGTACCATGTATTGTGACATACTGGAAAGGGTGATAAATGTTGTGGGTTAGGAATGGTATTCCCCAATTTATTGCTCCCACTGAAATTGTGCCAGCATTCGCTTCCCTTCCCCCTCCAGCTGGAAGCACAAAAGGCAAAGATCACAGCCTGAGATAAGAACAATTTACTGAAAACAGCAATGAAATGAGAAAACAAACAGTAATTCAACAGTAACAAAACAGAACAGTAAAAAAAAGTGCACAAAGAGAGGGTGATTTACTTTGCACAGTGCTCACCAAGCCTGGGACAATGGAAAACGATGGTGGACAGATGCTCCAGCCACTCTGCTTTTCCATATTCCAGGAAGGAGCACCCTTCTTCCCAGAAGAGAGAGAGACTCTCCCTTCCACCCCCAGTAATGGCATAAGATATTATTGAATAATACTAGGGTCTTGGTCGCTCCCACATGGCTCCAGTTCCAGCTGCCTCATGGCTCCAGCAAAAAATTAACCCTTGGTCAAAACCAGGACAATTGGATAGAGCAATAAAAGACTATCACAAAAGTATTTATTAGAGCCTTGATCCAGATCCAGCTGACATACTGTTTTTTTGATTAAGTTAGTTAAACATCACCCTTCCTTGGGAGGTACACACTGGTCCTCAGGGTACTGTTCAGGGTATGAATTATTCTCTCCTCTGCCCTGTGGGTGAGCTGAATTCTCTGTTCTTATTTTACTATACAAAGACCAGCCCTAGCCCAAAAAGCTTTGTTGGAAGTCATAGGCTGCTGACACTCCATGGAGGACAATTTTTGGATATCCGTCTCTTCTCTTGTCCTACTGTATCTATTGTATTTTCTATTGTCCGATGTGGTGACTGTTGTATAACAGCGTAACAGGTTTCAAGCTCTCCATACATAGGTTAGATCCTCAAGAAAAAATACCAAAACACCTCACCCAACCACAATCTTGTGTGGAGTTGCTTTGGGTTTGGTATGGATTTTAGTTTTTTTAAATTTTTTAGCGGATGAAACATCTCCCACTGCACCTGTAGCTTAGCTGACTATTTTTCCATCAGGTTGTAGTGATTGTTACAGTCATTCCCAAGAACTAACCCTGTGGTATAACAGGGAGACCAAGAGCAGCACTAAACTGTTCAGCTTTGCAGGTAACCCATCTCAGAGGTTATTTGATACTCAATAAGGAGAACTCTTCTCTTTACAGAGCACAGTCAGCCTCTCTTTGGGTTCAGGAATTGCTCAGACTATGCTCACAGATTTTATTTTGCAAGGTTTATGCAATGATTTAATGTACTTAATGCAGGTTGCCTTTGAAGGCCTTTGAACTGCAGTATGCTATCCCTCGTGCCCTTAGTTAATTTACTGAAGATGAGAACTTCTTGTTGAAAGTTCTCATTTTACTCATGTAAAATAATTAGGAAAAGAAAACCAAAATAAACAAATATTTCTACCATCATACGACCTTACTCAGTAGAGAAGAACCTTGAAATTATTTTAGTTCATTGTCAGGAAACACAGATAACTCTTAAAGCCATTGTCCTGGCAATTCTTACACATCTTCCTTGAGATCTGTGAACACAGAACAGAAAACTAGATAATAAACTGATATCTGAATGGGAGTTCTTATTTATTCATTTTAATAAAATGCTAGTAAACTATTGACCACATCACTATTGATGACTGATTCACAGAATAACAGATGAACAATACAAGCATAGTATATCATCTTTATTCATGTTCTTCCATTTTTCCATTGGTCTCACTTCCCTTTCTTTCCACTGGAAAGTATATAGTACACATTTTTTAAAAAAATTAATTCCCTCCACACACTCCCTGAACTTTGCCTAATCACTTCTAAAAAAATAAGAATGCAATTTAAAATGCAGCCTTCTTTAGAAGTTTACTAATTTATGGGCAGTTAAATATTTATTCTCTATATAATTTAACAGTAGACATTTATATTAGGAGTCTATTACAAGTCAGTTGAAAACTAGGAGCATACAATCATGTATAAGAAGAATAACAGTGTTGATTTGTCATGACCCCAGCAAACAGGGCTTAAAGTTCTGTAGGAAGAATGTTCAATGATGTCTGCATTTTACAGGTACCAGCAACACACAATGGAGAAGCACTGCATCCTGTGCAATTTAACGTGACTGAAATGCCACATTCTCTCCAGAAACAATGAGACTCTTGGTGGAAATGTTTAAAGAAAATAATAGAAAAAATATCTACATGATACCTAACCAGTGATTAAAACTGAAAGCTGAAGCTCGCACGAGTGAGTGCGATTCATTGTGCTACATCATTAATCTTTATGAGCAAAATTACTGAAAAATTCTATGGAGAGTGGAAAGCAATTACTTAATGATGTACAAAAATATTCCAATAGATGTTTCAGAAAGCACTGCACATAAAACTGTCTGCAAAAAGCCCTTGGATGGTACAAACAGCCCAGCCCAGATCATACTTTTAAGCTCCAGGAGTTATTTTTTAATTTTTAGCTCTGTCCCAGTCACTGTTTAACATTCCATGTTCACGTACTATCTACATTGTTAAATTACCCGCAACTCCAGAGCAGTCAGGCAGTACTTAAATTAAGCCAAAGTAATTAGTTTTCAATCACTGAATATTCACAGCTCAATTAAATTATTTACAGAGGTTTAGACAATTCTGCAGCAAAGACAAACATTTCTATTGACACTCCCCCAAACTGCAAAATAAATATAGCCAGTTGTGAAGATAAAACAGAACTTAGATGTCTCTTCTATAAAGAAGCTTTTCCTGCCTTTCCACTCAGAAAGAGTGACCTCAGAAGAGGTCAATTCTCATAAGTTTGGTTATGCCTACTCATACCTCTATAATAAAAGGGGTGTTTTTTGGGTGGCTAGGTGAAAGGAGGAACCACCAAAAAACCCCAAAGCATCAATGCCTTTCAAGAGGAATTTGTTTTTCCAGTCTGCCATTTTGTTACTTGTTAAACAATTTTGGTAGCAAAAATAAAACACACACCTCACATGTGTAATTGGAATAACTGATTAGTGTCACTAGATTCAAACTGCTGGGCAAGACAGAAAATAGAGGAATATTACTCCACTGGGCATAAATTCTTTTACTTGATTGTATTGCCCAAACTCAAAGGAAAATGAAAAAAAAAATTAGCAAAAGAGCAATACTAAGGTGGATGCATGGATGTTCTTCCCTTTGTGGTTGCTAAAAGGTACGAGGACACATGTAAGTGAGGTGTTCAGATCCAGTACTATTTAAGGCAGTACTGAAAGAAGAGTTTTACCTGAATTTTTTTCTGAGGCCAGCAAAAATATTCGTTTCACACAAGTAAGAAAGCGTAGGCAACAAAGGAATCAGCCTTATTCCAGATCAAGTTCACCAGCAGTAATAAAGTTAGATCCAAATAAGGTAGGAAGTCCATTATGCGTTTGTTTTTGTTTTCTTGTTTTATGGACTTACATAATGTTGCCAGAGATCTCTTCTCGTTAGAGGAAGGCAATTACAGCTCAGTTCTTCAGAGCTGCCTGGCACCTATTGGCTGTATCAGTACATGGGATACTCTGCAGAGGGTTACAGTGTGGAGATATCCAAATTAACAGACACCTGAGCCTGTCAGTCCACAAGGCAGAGTGTGTGTATGAAGAGAGTGGCACTTCTCCAGCTGAATTGTCCAGATCAGTAAGCCAGGATTTGTGTCCCATTGTCCACTGACGACCTGTCATGCCTCAGCCCAAGGGACGCATGTCCCCCCTTGTCCTTGTTGTACAGGTGACTAATACAAGAACAGTTTTAAAACCACATGCCAAGCAGCTACTGACACAGAGCAGTTATGACAGAGGAGACAAAACCACACAAAATGAAGGAACACTCAGGAGGCTTTCTAGAGCTCTGGACTATCTGAGTGGACTCCCTGGGGAAAGCAAGGAACGCTGTTATATACTAAACAGTTTGCCTTTGACAACACCCTAGATGCCACAAATAAAGAAGTAGAATGGCATAATCAGCTTGGATGGAGACTTACAGACTGAAATGAGGGTATCATCCCTCTATATAGGCTGTGCCCATGGAAATTTGTGTTTAATCCATTTGAGTCGGATCATCAGATGCACAGAGTGAAACTAACCTTTAGTCTCCATCTTACCCAGCCACACCATTAGAAGACACATCAGTCAGACCAACTCCAAATATGCCTTTGGTATTCATTGTGCTTAAGTCAAGCGATAGCATAGGACCCCAATACAGCTTTTGATAGATTACACTTCAAAAGCACAGCAGCAACCATGCTGGAGGCTATAATATCTTAGCAGTAATATTAGTAGCCAAAAAGATAAGTAAGGTAGTCCACAATCTGTGAACAGGAATTAAAGCCGTCTGGTTTTCTACCCCTTTTCCTTTGTGACAACAATCTCAGCTCTTTGAAAGACGGTATGTTATTCTTTTGCTGCTGTACCTTCCTGCTGACACAGGGAGTCTGTGGCACAGCAGAGGCTTTCCCACTGCCCCACAGCACCAAATTAGACCAAGTTCTTTCTACCCATTTCTTCTCTTTTCATCCATTTGGGTGGAAAGTGCATAGAGCAAGTGATGGCAAATCATTGCTTTCTGAAAATTTCTAAGCTGTCCTGAGAATATTTTGGACTGCTCAGTTTTTAACATCAGCTGAGGAGCAAGTCCTTAACATTTCTGCATGTAGGAACTGCATGAACGGTAGGAAGCCCTCTCCACTCTTTGATCATGTGTTAAAAAAACACCTCCACTATTTTAGAAGCACAGATTCTCAATATTTTAGAGACTGGAATTCAGTAGTTCTATTTCTTGTTAAGAAACAAAATACCTCAGAAAATAGTGTGGTTTTGGACACCTGAATATATCAGGTCTGACCCAATAAGAACAATTATCTGGAGTTAGCACCACAGCCACAAACTACTCTTGAGCAAAAGCCCAATTCTGCAGTCATCAGCCATGGTTGAACATAAGATATGTTGCTTTACAAAGTTTAACATTTAGTCTCCAAATGCCAGTCACTGCTGAGGTAAAGGATGGGAAGAAAATTAATGGGAGTTTTGTGTTGATGAGTAAGGAATTGTTATTATCTGAGCACTTAGTATTAAAAAAAAAGGATAACAAGAAGTACAGAAAACACATGCCCAGATAATAGCAGACATATATGCCTGTATACACAATAGAGAAAGAAGACAGTAAGGAAGTTAACAGGTTATAGAATAAAGTTTACTTTGAAGTATTTTGTTCCAAATACATATCAGAGCATTTCAGAAACTAAGAGTCAGTGAACAAATATGACCATCACTTTGCTCAACACAAATAGGAAGTAGACCTGAAGTGAGAATCTCTTTTATAGAGAGAGAATAGGTAGACTTATGGCAAGGATATTAGGTTTGATTCCTGCAGAAAGTATCCAAAATCTGCCTTTTGGTGGAAGGAGAGAGAGAAAGAAAAGAGAGCAGACTCTACACACCGCATTGAAGAGATTGCTCCTTTTCAGCACTAGTTCTACTACGGGATATGTGCTAGGTCCAAAATCTCTGCGGGGAACTTAAATGCACGTTCTTTCATCCCTCAGGCATTTAGCACTACATCCTACCTAAACTGTACTCTACTGCAGCTAGAATCTCTTGCTGTCACAGTTTACTGACTCTGCCAAGACTATTTGTAATCTGCTAGTCAAAGCACAGCAGCTCTTGTACCAGCAACAAAACTGTTGCTTTTACTGACATGTGTGTCAACAGCAGAACTGACAACTCTTTAAGACTAAAAGCCATGTTCTCCTCCTTTCTCCCTTAAATTAAATTAAGAAAAGAACACGTTTTATTTTTCTTGTAGTAAGACCAAGAATAAATTTACAAGGGAAGTAAAACAGATTGGATAACACAAACAAAAGCTACAGATCTGGGGAATTAAAGCACCATTGCCCTTTCAGGCTGGACGAGGGAAATAACTTTTTATGGTATCCAGTATTTGCTCTCTCAAAGAATTTAAAAGAGAGGTACAAGTAATCTCTTTTCCAGTTGCAGTCAAAATAGTGTAAAATGTTATATTGTTGACTCACATGTACACCAAGCCACAAAGCTTGAAGACCCAAAATGCTTCTGAGGCTCAGTTTGAAGTTCCATTTATTTTCTTTTTTTTTTTCTGTTTCACAAGCTCTGGTTAAAATTCAGGGCTAAGAAACACAAGCTATTTCAGTAATTTAATGGATGAAGACAGAATCATTTACTCTGGGACTCAGTGGGCGCATTAATGTACATAAGACATATTTTACTGTTAATTAACCTCAAGGAGAGATGAGAGAAAATGACCCAGCAGCACAGATTTGACTTCTACTTATTTTTGCCTTGGTACATTCCCTCACTTCTGTTTTCTCTCCCTTGCCCACCACCATATGCTGCCATTTTTCACTACCATTTCATTGTAAACAGCTAACCAAAGGAAATGAAGAAAACGACATGTAAAGATAGCAGATAGCACCTCTCAGGGAATAATTATAGATCTGTTATTTCTGCTGTTATTCTGATTTAAAAAAACCCCAAACAAACAGCACCCTACTTCTCTTCTTTCAGGGTGAAAAGTCTTCTCCTACAGCGGTGCTTCTGCTCCTACGGTGGTGGTTTCTTGTGACTGGTAATGCTAACGCGTTAATTACCACTCATTCAGGCAGTTAAAGGTCAACATGCTGGAACACTTACTGGCTCAGGCTTAATTGAAAAGAAATAATTTAAACAGAAGACCTAAAAAAAAGAGATTGGGTGTTTTCATAAATAAACATTGAAGTGTTCATAAGTAATTAAATGTGAGCATAGATGATGATGAAGACAGCACATCTACAGGCAGCTGATAAGCAAGAACTAGCATAACAGGCATCTTCCAAAAGGTGAACTTCTGCTTTTATCCTTCAAAGGGCCTGAAGATTTCTGGTTTTTTTTATTCTTGTCTGTCCCTTATTGAGTATGCACCTCAGGGCAAATAATGAATTCTCAGGAAAAGAAAATTATCATACAGAAAACATTACTTCAGGGAATTAAGCAAAATATGAACTAAGGCCAGTATATAGAACCTTCTAATTTACCAAAAAAACCTGAGTGCACATCACTTATTTTCAAAGACCAGTGAAGGAGAACAATTATCAAGCTTTTTTAAATATTGAATGCCTTCTGTTCTGCTTATTAACATTCCTACCAGCTTCTAAAATCCTGTATTTGCCTTTAATAGGAAGAAAGAAAGAAAGAAAGAAAGAAAGAAAGAAAAAGAAAGAAAGAAAGAAAAGAGTAAAGAAAGAAAGGTAGGCACCACCTAGAGGCATTTTTTAACTACTCTCCATCAAGTTCTACGATCTGTAATATGAGCAAAAGCAAGTATATAGCACCTGCTCTGAGGATTTTCTGTAAGGAGGACCTCAGCTGGATTACCACCATTGGTAACTTGCTGCATCCTTGAGTCATTGATCAACCAGTCACAGATTTATTTCTCTCACACCATTGTCTACAATGATATGAACAGCAAAAATCATAGACTTATTTAGGTTGGAAAAGACCTTTAGGATCATCAAGTTCAACCATATACCCAACAGTGCCAATTCCACCACTAAACCATATACTCAAGTGCCACAGCTACATGTCTTTTAAACAGCCCCTCCAGGGCCAGTGACTCTACCACTTCCCTGGGCAGCAAGTTCCAATGCTCAGCAACCCTTTTGGTGAGGAAATGTTTTCTAATATTCAATCTGAGCCTCCTGTGGCACAACTTGAGGCCATTTCCTTTTGCTTTGTTCTGCCACTTGTTACCTGAAGGAAGAAACCAGCCCTCACCTGGCTACAACTTCCTTTCAGGTAGTTGTAGAGAGTGATAAGGCCAGCTCTGAGTTTTCTTTTCTCTAGACTGAATGACCCCAGTTCACTCAGCTGCACTCCAGACCCCTCACCAGTTCTGTTGCCCTTCTCTGGACATGCTCCAGCACCTCAATGTCCTTCCTGCAGTGAGGGGCCCAAAACTGAACACAGAATTCAAGGTGTGGCCTCACCAGTGCTGAGTACAAGGTTCACTTCCCTGGTCCTGCAGGACACACTATTTCTGATGAAGGCCAGGATGTCAATGGCCTTCTTGGCCACCTAGGCACATGGCTGGGTCATACCCAGCCAGCACCCTGTTGGGGTTTAACCCCAGACCAGAAACCAAGCCCCACGCAGTTTCTTGCTCACTCCCCCAGCAGCGGGATCAGGGAAAGAATTGGAAGGGTGGGAGTAGAAAACCCTTAGGTTGAGACAAAAATGGTGCAATAGGGAAAGAAAAAGCTGTGCACATAAGCAAAGAAAACAAGAAATTGATTTACTGCTTCCCATGAGGAGGTTGGTGTTCAGACATCTCCAAGAGAGCAGGGCCCCATCACATATAACAGTTACTTGGGAAGACAACTGCCATCACTCAAAACATGTCCCCCCACTTTATATATATACTGAGCATGATATTATATGGTCTGGAGTATCCCTTTGGCCAGCTTGGGTCATCTGTCCCAGCTGTGTCTCCCCCGAGTCTTCCCTGCTACCCCAACTTCCTCACCAGCATGGCAGTACCAAAAGCAGAAAAGGCCTTGGCTTTGTGTTAGCCCCACTCAACAATAACAAAAAAAAAATCTCTGTACCATCAGCTCTGTGTTCAGCACAAACACAAAACATAGCCCCATACTAGTCACTGTGAAGAAAATTAACTCCACCCCAGCCACAACCAGCAACACACCCCCAAGTCCTTTTCCACTGGGCAGCTTTAGAGCCACTCTTCCCCCAGCCTGTATCACTGCCTGGGGTTGTTGTGACCAAAGTGCAGGACCCTGCACTTCACCTTGTTCAACCTCATGCAATTGGCCTTGGCCCATTGATCCAGCCTGTCCAGACCCCTCTGCAGAACCTTCCCACCCCAGCAGAACCTTCCCACTCCAGCAGATCAACACTCACACTAAACATGTAATCTGCAAACCAACTGATAGTGCAGTGGATTCCCTTGTTGAGAGTATTGATAAAAATATTAAAGAGGACTGGCCCCAATACAGAGCCGTGAGGAATGGTGTGGAGGCTGCTCCCATTTGCTAACTACTTAGGTTAGCAAAAAGAGATATCTAGAGCAATTCACTTTCCCTCTAAAGATCTTTTCCTCTAAATTTCCTGGTCTGTTCCTTTATGTATCTCCTTTGTTTCCTTCTTGCTCTATAGTAATTGTTCCTTTTCTCTCCTTTCCCCATCCAGCCTGACCATCTGTTACTAGGTCTGTAGGATTACCTAATACTAAAACTAAAATTTTTTCCTGCTGTCCTCTAGAACCCACTGGACAGCAGTTGAACATACACTTAGCATGCATATATATATAGTATACATGTAATAAATAAACATCTAATACATATTTTTTTTGGCTCAAAGCTTCAGTAATCATAGTTTCCAGGCAGAGACATCAAAGAGGTCAGCATTAAGAAGAAAAAAAATAGCACTTGAAGTCAGGAACCTGGAGATTTAAAAGCTGCTCTTTGGTAAGGAATAAAGTCCGTTGCAGCTAGCCATAAGCATGTTCTGAACAAATATTTTTAACAAACCGGGCAATAAGTAAATAAATAAAGAGTAAATGAATGGATGAATGAGCAATAAAGATACCCTGATGGAGGCATTCGAGAAGAGCCTTGGCAGACTGATTCAGGGTGTCTGTCCTACAGAAGAATATGTGCTAGTTGATAAAAGGCTAAAAGCCTCTTAGCTAGAAGAGCTGGATACAGTTTTTTCAGAAATAGAATGCTCTTTGTTAAAAAGATTTCCATGCAGGCCTAGTTCACAGACTTTTTAAAATACAATTTCAAAAGGGTTTATTGCTTAAGAGAAATAGAATAGCCAAGAGCCCAGTTGGGAAGCTGACGCAGAATATATCTCTACAAATTTCTCTTAGGAGATCAAGTTCAATAGCTTTCACTTTGCCAGAAGCCTTCACTTCCCTCTGTCTCTGACTACTGACCCTCCTCTCATAACCAGAAGCAGGGAAAAATATCACTGTATTTCCTTTCATGTATCTTGCTAATTAAGAGTTCAAAAGACCTAAAGAAAGACCTTCTTCTGCTTGCTCTCCAGTAAACATGTCTTTTAGCTGTAAGGGGTTACAATCTTGCTTTTTCCTACAGCTGTGCTTTACACATGGAACAAGAGACGGAATACTTTCTTGAGGATTCCCTGCTCTGTTTCGTTAAAGCTTCCCCTTCCAGGATCCAGCTCTAACTACCAACTAACCTTTTATGATCCAGATGCTCACTATCTGCTGTGGAGTCTTCCAGGCAACTAATTATGAGGGTCCACCACGGAGTTATGAAAGAAAGCTTTTATAGACCTTGACTCCCCGTAAAGAAACCTGCTTGGCCCTGAAAATCTGAAAAAGAAATCAGGTAACCTTTTACTTCTCATGAATGCTTTCCTATAGGAACAGAATGAGAACAGCTGTGGTAGGAGACACTGCCAGTCTTCACGCAGGATTTAATTATTATGGCAGGTGTTACCAGGTAATGCTATCTAACATATGTCTGCTCAGCCATTCATGGGCAGACTTGTGCCCTGAGTCTACCAGAAGCCATACAGCCAATATACAGGACTTTTTATCACAGATTATTGGTCAGTTCAGGGCGGTATTATCCATAGTCACAGGGCTGCTAGCTACTGGGAGAATAAACAGGAAAAGGTTCTTTCTGCTTGCTTTCCTCTCCAAAACAGCAAAAAACCGAAGAGCACTAACAAAAAGAAAAACTCTTTCCGCACTGTCTCTCATAATTACTTTTGTTGTGAGTGAGACTTAAGGATGTTGATAGATAATTTCAATTATGCAGGGTTTGGGATAGGGAATGCTATACAAGCAGAATAAGAGTTTAATGTCTATAATTGGAAGGGGTTTTTGTTTTGTTTTGTTTTAGCTAAATAACAAGACTCTTGAAACAGAAGATTGTTGCTGTACTATTTAACTGTCTTTGTGGCAGTACTGGTGGCTGGGAAATGAAAACAGGCAGTGCTTTGAAAATACACAGATGTCACATTACTTAACTCTCCCACAGAAGCCTACACTTCCAGGTTGTGTGTGTTTTTCAGGCCTGAAGGAAGGATAATCATCTTAATATTTTTCATGCGTGTTGCCACTGGGGGCAGGTGTCTGTGCCAGGCTGGGATGCTTATTGTCATGGACTGCTCTCAGGTTTGCATGATTTACACGTGCTGATTTTGCATTTTCAAAAACGGAGGGAAGCATTGATTGGTGAAGATAGAGTTATGCAACTGTGAATTAGCCTGCAAACTCAAATATGTATTTTCTGCTGAAATGGACTACTACAAACAAGGTTTTAGGTGTTGTTTTGAAAATATGAAAACTTCTGCATCTTGGCATGGATATCTCTGTTTGAAATAGATTCTACTACTTGCTCCTGATTAAAATAAGCTTGTTAAAAGATTATAAACAATGTAATAGCATAGAGGTGATGTGCAGCGCTATTGTTTGTTCAAATCCTCTAACTGTAATTTGGAGGCTGGATATATACCTAAATCTATTTCCCATGTTTTTAACAAAAATTCTTCCCCCAAAAAACTGCTCCTTTCATTAGTGTTTATATCAAGCATGGTCCTTCTAATCTAAATTTAGCCTAGTGCTTTAGTGATAAAGAAATAAGCAGCTGAACAATTTTCTAATTTTTTAAACTTAATTGAAATACAGTATATTACATCAATCAACGGCACCTCATATTTTTCTTCCTCAACAGGTGTAAAAAGCACATTCACGCACTTTTGCAATCTAGCTATTTTTTTTTTTTTTCATAATATTTAACATAGGATACGCTGTAAAAAGGAGTGCTTGGTCAGAATGATCCTGTTAGTTCTGTACTCAGTGCTCCTCAGCTGATCTCCTGACACCTATTCCCACATCACATAGGGGCAGCAGTTGCAGGTGTTCCTCTTTTGTGTGTCACTGCCTAGGTCTTAACGCTCAGGTCAAGGAACGGAAATTAGCTCTCTAGAGACACCAACAACTTCCCTGAGAGCTGGTTTCATGAGTTATTTACAGGGAATACAGGGACCCCCATGATCTAACTTTCCTCAAGTAAGGATCAGTGGCAGCTTGATAAAGCTATAGTAGTTGAAAAAGCTGGTAGGAGTGGGCAAACTAACCTCAGGGGTAGCTTTGCCTTCATTGCAGGGATTTATGTTGTGACATATAAGTTTATTTGGAGTCCTGGTTCAGCCTTTATATCTTAGACTTGCTCTTGAACACCCATATGTGCTGAATCTTTTAATATCTTTTAAAATCTTTCAGGTCTTGACCAAAAAAAAAAAAAAAGTTTTTTACCTCCACACTCAAGTAATAGAACATATCTGCTCACCATAGAGAATAATGATAATATGACTAATTCAGTGCACTGCCTCATATGCCCTGTAGGCAAAGATAACCTCTCTGTTCCAAGAGATTTAGTGAAGATGTTTCCCTTTTCTGTTTCCCTTTCTTATAATGCTCCATCAGTTTCCAAAACAGTGCAATTAGCAGTAATTATAGGTGGGCTGGAAGAATGAAGAGAGGTTTTTAGATGATTGTCTTAAAATTTGCTCTTCTTAATGACAACAGATCAACAGATCTGCCTCGTATAAAGAAGGGTACAGGATAGCTATGTCACCGAAGTGACACTGCTTTCTAGCAACAATTTCATTTATCATTTTAGGAAGCTGATAGAAGTAAAGAGAATAAAAGAAACAAACCAATGAAAAATTAATTTTCTTCTAGCCGTTTTTATAATAGAGCAAGAATGGAAAATAGCTATTAGACAATTATTTTTCTTAACATTATCACAATGCATGGTGAGTATAATATAAATATCACTAAGGCAAATATCCAAGTTTTCCATCTGGTTAGCTGAAAAGGACTGCTTGTGTAATTTTTAAAATTATGCTCATAGTTTAGAAGTCTTAAAATGTATTTTCAAGCCTTAGAGGTATGCTGATGCTTGAGCACTGAATGACAATTGCTGACTGTTGTCTGTTTTTTTCTCTCCAAGAGACCCATAATACTCTTGCCACATATAAACAACAATAGAAAGATTTCTAGCTACATATTAACCACTTTCTAGCTACATATTAACCAAAGTACAGTATACAATCTTTTGACATTTTCAGTGAAATTTTACATGCGAATATTAAATATATATATATATGCGCATATATCAATGTCTATTCCTGAAAAGAAGGTGACACGCAGCATCCTGACACCCTGTCTTTGGCCAGAATCAGTAGTGCAGACAGGATGCCACACACATTATTCATGTAAGGTATGATTCTCCCAAATCACTTTATCCTTGGTGGAGCCGAGGAGGGGCATGACTCTTGACTGCATCCAAAAGGCATTTGCAGGATTGGCTGTTGCTGCCATATGCCCCAGACACCAAGTGTCCCTGGCAGTCCACTGGAACCACAGCATCAGTCATGATCCTGTATCTGCTACCAGCAATTGGTTTAGCTGCTATATGCCTCAATAAAGCTTTGTTTTATGATTTGTGTTGTCAGATTCTATTACTGTACAGCCCACAGAAGGCCATGTATTTTAACATTTTCTGCAGTATATAAGAAATTCATAGATGTGGTGGGTACAAGATGGTTAGAAAATTCATTCTTATTTCAAAATCAAGTACTGTTTCTTTTCTGACATCTTGCTTCCACGTATTCTGAGTTCCTAGCACAGGGCCTGAGGCAGTTAAAAGCTCTATAGTCATGTTCATTACTTCATACAAACTGTTACAACATATGAAGGTGAACGGTTCACTCTGAGGTTTCGTTATCCTGCTGGGCATGTATCCTCCTGCTCTAAGCCCTCTCTTGTATTAAAAAAAAAAGGGCAGCAACATGTCCATACTGCAAAACAGTGCTCTGCTCTTTTTATGGACAAGTTCATTACTGGATGCAGTTTTCAGGTAGGTGCAGGGAATGTCTTTCAGCTACTAAGCTCTTAAAAGCGACAACACAGTTTATACTCTCAAAGTGCTCATTTAAATAGCAAAGATCGTGAATACAGTGTTTGTCACGATAAACTTTTCACTGAATGATATTAACAGAGATTAGGTTAATCCTAAGTGATTTGGTAAAAACGCCAACCTTTTCCCAGCAACTTTCTTGTGATTAAAATTATCACAGGTTTGATAGGTATGCAAATATATACTTTATATTTATTCAGTTGCAGAATAAGGATATAGCTATCAAGTACTGGGAACAGGGGCTTTATTTATAAATAAGGAAAAGTGTAAGGGTATTTGTCAGCCTCTATAAATATTAATATTCTCCCTATTCCAGAGTCATGATACACCATTTGGCATGTCACATATATATATATACCTCTCTCATCGACAAAAATTCAGCTGTAGTAGAATTTGGTGTAATTCAGTTGACATTGAGCTGAATTGCTCAGATGCCTAGAGTTTTCTAGAAAAGGAAAAGAGACCTTTCCTTGCTATGAAGTCCCTTTTCGGGTGGAAAATGTTCTAGCCAGAATAGTTTGCAGACTACTGGTTTGGGTTTTGTGCTGGAAGAAAGGATATAGCTTCAATAATTACCATCAGACTTCAGAGGGCAGAGAGTCAGATGAAAAAATCTGGAAAGTACTACAGTGAGCAATGACCACATAATTGTCAATAAAATAACTCATATCGAAGCTGCTTCCTAGTCAGGGACCTGATGTCACACAAGTGGCTGCTTTTTGGTGTCAGGCATGTAGAGCTCTGAGGTTTCAAGATATAACCTGTCCTTCTGTGCTGCCTAGCAGTGAGCTGATGTTTACCTCTTTCCAGCATGTTGCCATACAGGATGACAGGAGATGGGTCTCCTAGATCTGAAAATACCTTAGATCTGAAATATGTCCCTGACTCAAACAACAAACAGAAATGTTTCAAGGTTTTTCAAGTCGGTCTAACCCACCTAGCTACTCTCTTGAACACTATAGTCCTTTAGAAGTAGTTTTAAATCAACTATGTGACAAATAAATAGATCTCACATACTTAGGAAACCCCAAGACAGACTTTTTCATTTGCCAATAGGTATTTGACACATAGTAGCTGCACCCTCTAATCCAATTAAAGGATTATCTGACATACTAATTGCCTTGGTACCTAGCTCAAGAATTCCTGACACAGCTCTCCAGAAGTAAACAAGGTCAATATTTTATAGAGCTGTTGGATTTCAGCTACTTCACAGTGAATTAAAATATTTGCAATACATGAAAATGTCTCCTGTAGGGTTCCCTAGACTCCATGGAATCAGCAGTTATGATGACTTCCAAGGCTCTCAAGAAACTGCTGAAACAAACTGAATGGGGCATTCAAGCATTCAGAAAACTGACTCAGAAATAAATATGGTTGTTGTGGGTTGACCCCGAGTCTAATGAATGGATCTCTCGACCAGTCACGCTTCTCGAAATTTCCATATTTAAGCCAGTGGAGACACAGGAAGTGTCCCTTTTTCTTCTGCTTGAACTTCCCCGCGGGGAGTGTGGGGGGGGAATTTGGCCAGGGCTCTTCGGAGCGGCCCTGGGCCTCCCCTCCCCCGGCCCCGGCGGGACGGGCCCCGGCCCTGGGAGAGTCCCCTCGGAGCCGTGGGCAGCAGCTGCTGCTGCAGAGCCGAGACCGTCTGAAGCCACTGCTGAGGAACCCCCCCACACGACCGTGAGGAGGCGGCGGGAGCTGACGGAGCTTTCCTACAACCAACTCAGCCTATACTGAACTGTAAAATAACATCAAGTGCAAGCAGCATAACAGGAGCGAGCTTTTCTCCATCGCAAAGCCCGAGGAAAAGAGGATTGGTTTCCTCATCATGACGGTCTCGGTGTCAGAGAGAAAGAAAAAGTGAGTGGAGCTAAAAGATGGCGACAGGAAGAGAGGGCGGAAACGTGCTTTTAGCGCGCAACTTAAATCTGCTTTTTACAGACTGTAATATAAACTATAATATGAAATTGTTTTCTCCCTCTTTAATCCATTTAAAAATAAGGGGGGGGGGCAGATGAGAATTCAGTGTGCAGCCTACGAGAAAAATAAAGACTGTTAACTGGTACAGTTTGAGAAAACCATGCGACGTAAAAAACCCCTCTATTTCCTCAAATTAACAGAAAGAGACTTCTAAGAATTGTGAATACTAACCAAATTTCCATGTTTTATTATTATTTGTGCTGGAGGAAGTGGGGGGGGGGGGGCTGGAGGAAAAAAGAGGTTTTGTCTTAGTCTTTTATTTTATTTTACTCTTAACTCTGTTAGTAATAAACTTTCTTTCATATTCTTTAAGTTTAAACCTGTTTTACATTTCTTCAAATCTCCTATCTCACAAAAAGTAAGAAATACGAACTAAACCACTACAATGGTCCAATGACATGATGTGATTATTGGAGAACAGCTGTAGTCTGGACCAACCTTGGGATTTTTTATTTTTTGTTTATTCATTTTTTTAAATTTAGTGGTGCCAGTTCATGACAAAAGGATGCAATTATAGCTACTAAGTCATGGTGGATTAGATTGTCTCTCTGAGTTCTTTCAGCTTTTTGTCACTTTCTCTTTTCCTGACTTTAGGTCCCAAGGCCAAGAAGTACCAGCTGGCACCCAGTCACAAATTTTAAGGAGCAGTCTGTTTTGAAATAAATCAATCTTGAAGAATGCTATCTGGACCATATTGCAATTGGGTCAGGGAACAGACTTGTAAGTGAAGTGGGGTGGTTCAGGTTTGGGCTTGGTTCCTAGCTCTCCTCTATTTCTCTTTTTGCGTATGCTCTTTGGCATTCACTGCTAGCCACAAAACTTCTCTGTTGAGTCCTTGGCTGTCTGGTATTCCGAAACCACTCTCTGAGGTCTTTGCTTCCCAGAGTCCCGTCTAGACTCTTCTCAGCTCAGGCTTCTTGGGTAACGGGGAAGTGAGGAAAGTGAACTTAGCACAAGGGCAGCCATAGTATTTCAAGGAAGTAGTACTACAGATTTCTGAGAATTAAGTTTAGTGGACTGTTTAACTTAATTTGACCTCATAGCTACTGTAAGTCCAAAGTCAGCCAGAATTTCTGTCAAGGTTCTCTTGTCTTCTATTTTCCCTTTAGTTCTGTGTACATAGGGCTCTTAAAGGTAATAAAAGATTAGTGCCACCTTTTTCTTCACACTGCTTGCTCCAGTCAACTCCTTTTTTCGGAATGCACATTGTACCTTGCAAATGCAGACCAGTAAGGTAGAACAGATAGCCTCAGAATGTAGTGCTAAGAGCTTTACTGTGTGTCTTGGTTTGAACTGGAATAGAGTTAATCTTCTCAGTAGCTGGTAAGGTGCTCTGTTTTAGACTGAGTATGAGAATAATGTTAATAAAACACTGAGGTTTTGGTTGCTGTTTAAGTAGAGCTTACCCTAAGTCAAGGACCTTTCAGTTTTTCTTGCTCTGTAAGCAGGTGCTTACAGAGACTGTGAAGGAGCACAGCTAGGACAGCTGACCTGAAGTGGCCAAAGGAATATTCCATACCATAGAGCATCATGCTCAGTGTGCAAACTGGGAGGAGTTGGCTGGGAGCCATGGATCACTGCTGAGGGATAGGCTGAGAATTGGAACACTGGCAGTGAGTAGTTTTACTGTGCATCACTTGTTTCTGTTGAGTATTATTATTATTAAACTGTGATTATTTCAACCTGCAAGTTTAACCTTTTCCACTTCTCCTCCTCATTCCACCAGCAAGGTTAGGAGGAAGTGAATGAATGGCAGCGTGGTACTTAGTTGCTGGCTGGGGCTAAACCACAATAGTCCTTTTTCCAGAGTTCTCTCCAGAGTTTCAGAGTTCCAGTCCCAAAACTCTATCCATCCTGGCCAAAACCGGAACTCTGTGCTTATAATATAATTACATATTAAGCCTTGGACCTCAATAAAGCAGGTACTTTGAACACCTTAGAGAAATAATATATGAATCCAAAATATAAAACATAATGACATCATGGAACATAAAAGGGAGTTTGCAGCTTGATAAAGACATATTTTGATCTGTAGAATTTCGGTGCACAAAACAAAGGATCATGTTAGGCCAGCCATCACCAAATGTGGTCATTATCTTTATCTGATAAATATCTTTAGGTAGAGGGGACTGCAAATGTCCTCTTACCCAGTCTAAAACACTGATGTTATTGACATAATGCAGAATTATGTCATTCTTCAGTGAAATTACTCCAGTAATTTTAGAGCAGATGCATTTTATCTCGATGCAAATCTACCTCAGGTTTTTCTTTGCTGTTGATGGCTTGCAATCACTTCCATATGGTATGAGATTAAAATGGGCTGCTCAAGGGAATGAAAATAAGAGATATGGCAATTATGTCCAATAATGAATGTTTAAAGAAGATAAATCAAGACATTCTCTGTAGTCATTTACTGTTGAACGAAGGAAGGTCAAATATGTTGTGCATAGTTTTTAGGTACAACACAGCTTAGTGGAAAGTCAAAGTCATCCTAAAATTTAGAGAGGTTTTCTCTACATATGATGCTCGAGAAAAAAAAAAGTGCACTGCACAGAACTACAAAACTCAGCAGAAAATTCAAAGTAGAGGTGAGGTTTATTGCCTGACTGTTCTCTCAAAGTCATTTGTGAGACAAACATCAGCCACAAACAATACACAGAAAATCTCATATTTCTTTGTAAAGACATCTCTGATGTTGGGTTGATGCAGCAAAAATTAGGATAGGAGTTTTATCTATTTCCTCTGCCATCAACCTGCTAATTTCTAAGAAAAAAACTGATTTAGACAGCTGGGGTGATGACTTCCAACAGCGCTCATCTGATACTGCTTTAAGAATAGTCTGGAGATTTCTGTCTTTGGATTAATGTCAATAAATCCCACCTTGAAGTTTGTTATCTAAGTTGAGCTGACTCATTGCTCATGAAACCAAACATCAAATAAAAACAGAGAAAAAACCCCACATGTGATTGATTAGTCCACTGGTTTATTTTTTAGTATATAAATTATTCAGATTCACTTCCATTCTCTGACCCTTTTGAACTGAATTTCTGCGTGTAGAAGAAAGATCCTGATGACAAGGTAATTGAGTATTCCAGGATGGGTCTCTCTGAGTCCCTTTTGTGAAAAATGTTGTGGTTTGCATAAATGAGAGCTTTAATCTCTAGCATAACTTTTCAAGTGTTATGATATGGTTGTGTGTCCTCATTGCCTCCACAGACGTGCACAACATAACTTTCTCTCTGGCTTTCATTGCACTATCTTCAAACACAGATAGTGTGGAAGGTGTGGCCTTCCAACATGTGAGTCAGGTCCTTTGTATGGAACTAAGCCACTGGACACCTGATGCGAAATCCAGCATCGCCTACCATTTGAACACCTAGATTAGCTGACGAGTCTGCCAAAACTGGTTGCTCGTGGCAATCACCTGGCATACAAAAAAAATCAGCTTTCAGTCTTCGGTATAAAATCACCCTTGGGGCATGATCCCACTGAAAAGCATTATTTTTTATAAAGAAAGACACTTTTATGTTTCCCTCCTTTACAAATGGTAGGTCATTCTGCCTCTAAGCCAACAGTCCTTCTAGAAGAGAAATTAAATGTAAAGGATTGTGACAACATGTGAAGGTTGAAAATTAATGAAGGATTTAAGAATTCTTCAGCTGTATGTGGCAAATAGAGTAGTTGAGAGAATGTCAAAGAAAAAGCATATGTGCCTCGAGTGCTCAAAGACATTTAAAAGTTTAACTGGACTATTAATCCAGGCCATCATCTGCAACAGTCTCAAATTGCTATTAATTCCATTGAATTTTGCCTTTGAAATGATTACATTTTAGGCAGTCCAGAGAGGAAAGAAAGCAAGGTTTATATATGTAGCATTAGGTCTGTGAAAGGAGTGATGGTGTGGATAAGGTAAAACACTGATATAAGTTTTACCATTTGGAACAGAAGTGGGTTTCATTTACCAGAAACAGGCAAAGCACAGGTTTAATGTTGCATATAAACAAGGCATCAATCATGGTCAGTACCGAAAGCCAGTAAACCTTAGGGGAAAGTGAAGTGACATGCACTGAAAGTGATGTTTAATCTGCAGAGAGAGATGTTAATGTACGATCTGTCATAACGCTATAAACTGTGGTTCATTTTTATTAAGAGATCCTCTGTGAAATAGAGCACTTCAGCAAAATGCAATTTGTTGTTTCATTAGTGTTGATATGGCTATCCTTTCTTCAGTACCCAATACACTGAGAGGAGGCAAAAGAATTGCTGCTGGTAGAAGGGAAAAGGGCAGAGGAAAGAAATAAAGTTCATAATATCCATGTTAACTTTCATATAGAAAAATCTTGAGTCTCTGAGTCTTCATCAGGCATGACCGATACTGTACTGGTTGCCACAGAGCAAGAGCAAAACTGGAAAGGAGAGGGCAAAGCAAATACCAAGCACATATCATCCTGAGTATAAGTTGTAAGTTATGTCAGACTTTTTAAGACACTAATATCTGCCCAAAGATCCTTTTCTTACAAGATTAATTTCTTCTTTAGTTGTCAAATATATAAAGAAAACAACAAAAAAAGTAACCTCCTGAACTTTCCATTCCAAGTCTTCCCTGTTCTGTGTTTGATATCTGTGACGATATTCTATTGTTGGTACTTGTCTTTCTTAATATGGGAAGGGCTATGCATTTGTAAATAAGGAGAAAATGGATGGTTTGCTGGGCTTTCTTATTCAAGAAGAGATATCTCAGAAGTTGCTTATCAACTGTATTATTCCAAGAAGGATAATCCAGGATTATGAGCCAAGTAGAAATGAATGTGAATCACTGTACGTGAAAAACACCTGATGTTTCTGGTCTCCAGAAATTGCAGGTGGTTCAATGGCCACTAATATAAAACCAGGATGTGTACAAAGTGTTTACTGCTAGTCATACATGTAATGCATGCAAAATCCACTATGTACTTCAAATAAGTGAATCAGAATAACTGGAAAAGGATATGGGTAGCTGTTTTGTCCAAGTCAATAAATAAAACCAGTAGAAAAGCCACTGAAGGGGGTCTGTGGCTGACTGAGGCTGCAGCATGGCTCTCAGGGCCAAGTTGTTCAGGGTACTTAGGCACCTAAAGATGCAAAGAGGTGCCTAATGGTTAAAACTTTGCCAGCTTCTTATCTGCGTCTTTAGGTGCCTAAATACCTTTAAAAATGCATCTGTAGCTCCTAGGGATACAAGCCATGCCAGGATTTCTAGCCACTTGTTAATGAGTCACCATTAGGAGCCAGTTGGAAGGACTTGCATGCTTGCTTGGTTTATTTTAAATGTTGGGTCTGCAGCTCCAGCCAAATAAAGGATTATGTTTGGAATAGATAACACTGAAATCTTAAAAAGGTATTTTTCATGAGATTTTGTGTGTGGTGATATGATTCAAGAAGATGTCCTGAACAGTTAACATGCTTGCATTCTGAAATTATGTTCCATTTCCCAAGGGATAGCCTTACCAGTTTATCAGGTATTATGGAAACAGATTATTCCAGTCTCTTTCAAACCTGTTTCCACTTTGTATAAATAATTAATTGTTCCCTGAAGCAGGACCTTGAACTCTCCAACTTCCTAGGTGTATTCCCAGCAGTTGCATTTGCTTTACCTTATATAAATAATGAATACATCAACTATTACTGTATATTTTAGTATATATTTAGTATATTTTAGGCAAGTCTCTTAGCAGAGGATACGCTTGCACGGAATTTTTGATATTTTTGGCCAAAAGCCATGGTTTTGCAAGTTTTCTGGCTGTACTTGAGCTACAACTAGAAGACCTGCTGCTTCTCACATGGAACCAAAGCAGTAGGGACCTATCTGAAGATTCAAAAATTAATACATTTAAATTAGAAGTAGTTTTAGGTTCAGAATTCTGTTTTTAAACTATAAATATTGAAGGCATATTTTTTATTTTTAGTAACAATGTTTCTTGTTACCATAAGCCTCTGTTTTTTCTGCTTAATTCATAATTATTTATTGTATGTTTTATTTTGTTTCACATCTTGCTTCTGCTGAAGCTGTAAGCTGAATTTAAAAATGGTCATAAACCTTTGACTGTTTTTTGCATTAGGAATCCTGACTGTGAGTCAGTTTTTCAGAGGCTTGTTACTGATGTCATTAGAGAGAAAAAATGTTCTGTCCTTTTTTAAAATAAAATGGAAATGTTTATGAATAATAGACATTGCAAGGAAGCAAGGAGTCTGTAGGCTCTGTCTCTTGTTAGCTCCAAATGAGATAATCTACTAAAATTTATGTCTGAAGTCATTACAGGAAACCATGTCTGGTCCAAAGGCTGTATCTTAGTCTAAAAGCACATAATATAGATGAGAGAAATCCTTTTAACTGAAATAATGTGGTTGTAAGATCTGATTTTTCATGATCCATCAACACTAACATCACTCTTCCCCCCAACCTCGAACACTGGATAGCTTTTCGATACTTTGAAGTTACTGTGTTTTATAACGCTGCTGGTCAGTGAGAGCAGCGGGCTTTAGATGACCATTGAGTTAGTAAATGACTTATGGGTTTCAATACCTTGTTTGTATGCAGTTTGCTGCTGAGCAGAAGCCACAGAAGCCCAATCAGACTGATCAGTAAGGTTATGACTGCACAGCTAAAAAGACTGCAATGCTAAAAAAGTCATTCCTGAGCTTTGAGAGGAAGTCTTACAAACTAGTTTGCACTTGCATAGTTTCTAGAGGTAGTCCCTCCTAGACAGGTTTGTTTAGGAGAGGGAAAGAAACAGAACAGGTCAAAATAGAGAAGTAAAATGACCTAACAGACAAGAGATGCTGATGTTTCTTAGCTCTTCATCCTTTCCTGGAGTTAGGTTGCTGAGTCAGGTATGCCTTTCTCATAGAAAACACCAAGGAGGATCACTTACACTTGGTAGTGTGGTGATGTTTACACCAGTAGTCAGTGTGGAAGCCACTTAGGAGATGGAAAAATTTTTTCACATATCCAGTCTGTGTGATCTGAGCTGGTTCCCCCTGGTGCCTAAATCACAAGACTGAGGGATATCCTAGGGTGAGTGAAGTGCCTTTTTAAATGATCTCAGTCTTTAAGGGAAAGAGTAAATGTAGAGTCAAGAAACCAACTGTTCGGATGGATGCTTACAGGTTCCCAGACAGCTAAATGGATTCAGATGCAGCTGCCTCTGATGAGTTGTCATTGCAAGTGATGCTTCATATCCTGTGGTGAGAGGCCACGTACTCCTGAGGGTGCCTTCATCATTGCACAGCTGGGTATGATGGACAGGGGGAGACATACACCTGCTCATGTCAGCAAGTTTTGTTCCCATTTTGGGTCTACAGTTTGACCACAGAGTCGTGCTCTGCACACAAGATAAGCTTAGGCAGCAGCTAAGAGGCTGGTGGAGGCATCAGAACTTGAAAGACTCTCTACCAGAAAGATAACATCCACAGCCATATACCAGCTGAATTGGACTGTTGAAAATGTTAATGAAGCAAAAAATATTGGACTTCAATTTCTAACATTGCAGTTACATCCCTAAATATGTGTATGATTATGCATCAGTCAGACATGCCCAAAGTATAAGAAATGTCTTTAAAAAAAATAATTCCTCTCTGTACACTGGGATTCTTTGCTTTCCTAGTCTATATAATCCTTATGGACAGATCCACAGCAGGTATAAATACCTCTTTTCTAAATAACTCATTTCGTCTCTCCTTTGTGCTTGGGAATCTTCTTTAACTAACGGTCTCATCTCCTCCTGCTGGATAATCTTTTAATAGCCTCAGCCATTTTCTGGTTTTGTTTTTTTTTTTCTTATCAAAACATATGCAATAAGTGAACTCGTATGATGTTCCTGACTGGCACTGGCTAAGTGCTCTCAACCACTATCCCTTTAAAGGCAGGTTTTCATTCTGCCAAGCATTTTGCTGATATCCGCAATCATCAAAATTTTGTTTTCTCTATATTTAGCAGGAAATATTTTCTCTGCTTTTCTCACTTCTAAGCAGATTGGGCCACATGTGCAGCTAAGAAATTCACAAATCTTTAGTTGTTCAGACTGGGAAGTTAAGATATTTCCTTCTGGAACAGGATCAATAGAGATCCTGTTCAAATTTTAGGCACTTGCCAATGGCCTTTTAAAGAAATTATCTTAAACAGCCTTCTGGACAACGATCCTTTCAGAATGTAGTGGAGTTCAGGCACATTTAGAGGTCACCCATTCCCCCATTAATTCTACCTTGCTGAGAAAAATGCTGAGGGAGGCACAATATCACAAATACCTTTTACTCTATCAATGATTTCTCTTCCCCTTTTTGCTACCAGCACATATTGCTGCAATTAAGCCACAGTTGGATGCAAAAGTACAATTATGCACTCTGCATTACTATAGAAAAGAAATAATTACTTGAAAATAAATATAATTGAAATACCCTAGCAACCTGAGTGGTTTTAGATTCATGCACTTTGAGACAATTTCAGGTGAGCATTCTGCTATCTGAACTCACCTTACTGAAGATATTGCAATGCAAATTTACATATTGAGTCTTTCAAAGATTAAGAATTGACTTTGACTGATAGGCTTAAAAAAGTACATTTCTGAAAGCATATTATTTTTTTCCTGCCACCCTTTTATCAGTGGGATCTTCAGACAAACGATTGACCTACAGCCCTGTTCTCACAGAAATTTGCAACTGGGCTGGTTACTGTTTCAAGTCCTCAAGAAAGGTTCTGTAGATGGGGAAAAAAACCTCCTCTTACCCTCACAAGACTCTGGAGCAAATCTTTTCATTTCTCAGGACCTTGAATTAAGGCAAGATTTCTAAGACATAAATGAGATGAAGTATTTTTTAAACTTTTCTCACATTCCCTTGTTCTACAACACAAAGGTCCGTGCTACAAGTTCTAAAGTATTTCAGCTCAGAAATGCATTGACCGAGCATGTAGACTCCTTTTGTATCTCTTAGACCTCCAGTATGAAGCACTTGAATGTGAAGAACTGTGTAACCTCTTCAATTTAGAACAGTCTTGTACCTCCCAAATACAGCTAGAAAGGCCTAATTATGTGCAGAAATTTTCCTGTATTTTGTTGTTACTGCTTTGGAGGCCAGCTGAGAGGGGTCCCTCCTGATACACAACATTCCTCAGATGGTGGAATGCAGAACAACTAGTGGGCTGTTTTTCAATTTTAGTGGGAAGTGAGTATAGTGCCCAGCTATCCCCCAAAGAAGGTAATAAATCAATACCATAAAGACTTTTTATTTTCTTAAATATCTAAAATGATGATAGGAAATGTAGAGTTTCTGTGTTCATCATCACTGTCCTTTAGAGTGCCTGTTATGTTCATTATTATTGCCCTTGATAAAACAAAACAAAAACAGAAGAACACACACGCTGCAAAAAGACGAACTTCTCTGTGCTTACCACTCAGAGGTTGTTTTGGATTGCCTGACTTTTTATGCATAAACCCAAATAACTGGAAAAATCCCTAAGAGAATACCAGCTTCACAAAACTCATATTGTTTTAATATAGTTGTTTCTCTAGGTTACCTAGTTTCAAAGTGACCCTGAGTTTTCAGAGGCACTGTTAGGAAAATCTTGTCACTCTCCATTGCATGAGTGGTCATTTATGGTATTAGGGTAATAAGTAGAATAGATTTAACATGATACAAACACTAGATTTGAGTAAGCTTCTGGGAAACCTCTGCAAATTCACAAAGTTAATGGCTTAACCTCACAATTCTCCAATGGAAAATAAATTTTAATGGTTTTGTAGACTCAATCCACATTTCAAGACGTGAATTTCCCCTAACTCCACGCTACTTGACTCCTGTTAAGTGCTGAACTTAAACAAATGAAAACTTATTTTCCCACGTGGTTTATAGAGCTATATTGACACGGTTTCCTCCTCTGTGAAAGAAGAATAGAACATTATTCATCAGGTACTCAGAGCAAAGAGGCTGGAAATTACAACATAAGAAGGGCAATAAAAGTGCCAGTAAA
Organism: Falcunculus frontatus; assembly: GCA_013398115.1. Lineage (NCBI taxonomy): Eukaryota > Metazoa > Chordata > Aves > Passeriformes > Falcunculus > Falcunculus frontatus. The sequence goes on from VZRV01003796.1 coordinate 453,682, forward strand.
TATACGTGAATGGGAAAACAATGTGGGGACATAGAAAATGCATATGACACTTAGCAGACTAAAAACAGGATTAGAGGGTATTACAAGTGTTATATCTGGTTAAGGCCTGCAGGACAGGACAAAATAATAAATGTTTGTATTTCTCCTTTGAAAGTGTTGAAATTATGCATGAACAGAAGCCTTTTGCACAGCTGTGCTAGGCTACAGAAACCAAAATTGTGGATGCAGTCTAAAAAGAGCTGTTACCTGCTTCACAGCCAAAGCCCCTACAAGCTCACGTCAGCCCAAGGGTGACGATGTTTGCCCTGCTGCAAGACGCCTCCAAGAATTTTGTGCAGCCGTATTTTGTTTTGGAGGCTAGAGGACTAGAGGTGAGAAAAGTTTTCGTAAGAGATAGGAGGTTTTTAGCAGCTTTAGTAACATCCTGGGCTTTAATTATTACTAGGAAAAACAGCCTGTGAAATTCCAGGAAGCAAAGATTACTGTACGTGCTAGCAAAGCCATGATGTGTGGTAGGAATTAGCTCAGAAGGGATAAAGAGAAATTCTGATTTTGACATTCTGGTTTGGTAGTAATGAAACAAGTCTCTGGGTTTCAGCTGCTCGGCTGCAGAGCAAAAGTGTTTTCCAGCCAATCGGTGCACAGGACACGCTTTAGTGGGTTTCTAATCTTGTTCTTTTTTTGCCTTGTTCTGACTTTGCTAAACAACGTACATTGTATTAGCAGAGCAATGCATATTGATGTTTCCTAGTATTACAGTGAAATGGGAATACTGATCTCCTTTCTCCCATTATATGTTAGCATTATCTCCCTTCAATGGATTACTTGGAGTTTATAGGCATGCCCCAGAGTGATTTGTAATCACCATCTTTAGCTCCTCTGTCCTTGCAAAGAAAACACTAAATAGTTTGCTTGCATGTCTTTGCCATACACTGAAATGACATTAAATATAATGATGAGGGGCCATATTCTGCTATTGTTGTATAAAAAAACCTGGGAATGACTGAAAACCGTAGTCTTAATTTGAATGTGCAGCAAAATAGAACACAGCCTGCAAACAATCAGAAAATATCTGAAAACTTACTGGGAGACCTTTCACTCTCTTATGCAGTAATTTCAAGCCAGGACATTCCCCATTCACCTCCTTCTTATGGCTCCGAAAGTCATGGCATATTTGGGTGTTAAGACCCTCATCTTCTTTGCCAGCTTAGGTGAAGGAGGCAGGTACTGGGGTGTGTGAAGACATTATAGCTAAATAAGCCATATTCAGCTGGAAAACAAAACCTCTGGAGCCCTGTAGGAAGTGGCCACACTGGTGGGAAGGGCTTTATTTGGCTTGACACAGGGAAGACATTATTTTCTTTTGTTTCTGGACTTTCATACACTGTGCTTTTCCCTAAAAGCAAAAGTCTTTAAGAAAAGTGGTAAGGCTGTCTTTCTGTTTTTCTTGTCTTGCTGGGACTGGTTATTGCTTCTCCCTTGTTTTTGTGGGTTTGTGGGCTCTTCATTGCTGTGCCTGATTACAGGTCCTGTTAGATGATAATTAGCAGTTTTGAGTCATATTCTTCTATCTCAATCCAGACCTCTCACTTGCTTGATCCTTTGTCTTATGTATTTTCTTGCAGGGAAGAGAGCCTCCAAAGTCTGGGATTCATGGTACAAAGCATTATCTTAAAGACTGAAAGAGATGCTTTAATAAACTGCCACGGTCATGCTACATAGCAGAAATCAGGATGTGCTGCTGAAAGCTTTGCTTTAATGTCTAGACTATAGATGTTTTTGCTGGATAGTACTTGTTCAGATATTGATTGTGGGGAGAAAAGTCTCTCTTTTCCAAGTCAGCTTTTATGTGGGAAGCAGACTGTGAGAGCATCCTGGATATTTGAAAATACAAAGTCCTGATAAGATAATACACCTCCACTTCTATTAATGTTTCTATTGAAAGCCAGAAAGGGAAAGTGCCAATGAGTATAAGAAATGCTTCAGTTCATGTAAGGGGAGAGTCGAGAAACAGTGGCATTATCCACTTTATTCTAGGGAATTTATGGTGAGAGCTGAATGCAGTATGTGACAGATTTCAAAAGACATAAGTCATTCAATGCACACTAATGCCTCTACCAGAGAAATGCATATGAAACTGTTTTATGACTGAATTTCACTATGCAGGTATAAACACCAGTGCCAGTGGAAGGTTTTGCTTGGTGGTTACCAGGCTATGGAGTTCTTTGAACTTCCCTACTCCAGAGAAAGCAGTGAAGCACTTAGCACTGAAGTTTAGTCATGACTCATACACATGTCATTCTTGTGCTGTATTAATTTCACAAAATTTAAGGAAGATTTTGAAACAAACAATTTTTTTATTTTCATCCTTCTCTATCTGCAGCATATTTTTAAAGCCTTGTTAGATATTCAACTACATATGTATGTATATATATATATAGTGACATAGGGTTGACACTATTTTCACCTTATTTCCTTACTTTGGAGATGCTTAAATGTATAACAATAACAACGTTTTTAAAAGCAGATTTGGGAGTTTATCTAGGTACATCAGATCTCTGCGCCACGTCATTTTCTGCCAGCGAAAGCATGAGAAGCTAATGTCAGAAATAGCTACGAAGAATACTTAAAATACGAATTTTAGCATGTTTTTTTTGTCTGTACAGAACGAGGCGGTGAAGACAGGGACTCCTGTGGCTCCCCTCGGTGCCGTGCTGCTCCTTGGGCAGGAGGTGGCGCTGTTGATCAGCGCTGCTGATCCCTCCCAACGAAGGGACGATCCACCCGCCACCGCCTCAGCCCGGCTTTGCCGAACTTAAAAGAAGCAGCCATCTGGAACTTATTCCAGGGTTTGAATTCAGTCACTTTATTGCTTAACAGTGACCTACCGAGCAGTTTAACCATGTTACTCTCCCCTCTTATATGCAAATCAGAGAAAACAGCCAGAGAAAATAAGAGATATAAAACGATGTGTAAAATTTTGTTACCTGTGTTAAAGCATAGCATGATCTGTGAAAAGAAAAAAAAAAAACCAGCATCAAAATATCATTTGGAGAAGTCAGAAAAAGGATATTATATAATAAGTGAGAAAAAGATTCAGGTATTTTTTAATCCAGATATTCCTAGACTTATAAAGGTTTCCATTTAGTGTAGATTTCATATGGGAAAAATCTTTCTTCTTCTGAGTTCTATTAAAAATGTTTAGTACCTTTACTGCTTGTGAAACACTGAAGACCTCAGGCCTGTGCTCAAAAAAAAAATTAATAGAACAAGAACCTGCATTATGATTTTACTTCCTTATGCTGTTCTCATCATGTAGGAAAATAACCCTTGAGATCAGAGCTAAAAGACTGCTTGTAGGCAGCATGGACATTTCTAGCGATAGCCTTAGTCAGGATTCACACTGCAGTGGTACACTTTTTTCTCTTTTTCTCTAAAGCTAACTTCACTTTTAGCTAACTGCTTTGAGACTATTATATCCTCTAGGAACTACAGGCTTGTTTCTCTGTGTGACTAAATGGATTCAAAGAACATTGATTTTTGTCTACAGGGTATTAGGATGTTTTTCTATAGGGTATTAGGATGTTACTATAGGCCTAGACCATAATTTGGAGTCTTAGATGATAGGTTACCCAGGTGATGGGTCCAGTTGTGTGCTACTTCCTCCTCATGCGTGCAGAATCTGTAGGGACTTCCTCTTCTGCACCAGTCTCTCATCCATCTCACATCCCATTCTTCCTTTCCCAGAAGCATTACTGAGCTGGCTTGAGGCCTGCAATCACAAGCAGTCATGTCCTTTTTCTCATTATTTTTTCTTCCTTCCACAATGAAGGGAAAAGAGGGAAAGTGCTGTGGTTCTCATTCCCAGTGGGAGCTAATCCTGCAGTGTGAGAATATAAGAATTGCTCAACTAGATCAGAGCCAAGGGTCACCTTGCACAGGATCACATCTCTACCTGTCAGGGGCAGAGCAAAAAAAGTTTAAGAATGTAAGTGTAAGGCAGGCTTTTTCCTTACAGCATAAACTCATTTTGAGGCAGTCAGCAGTTTATGCTATGCCTAAGCAAATGACTGTCTTCTTTACAGTTCCTACTTCTCTTAAATTCAATTAATCTTCAAATTCCTTTCTACTTTTGATTTTCACATCACATTGCAGTAGTGGGTTATAGTCCACCATTTAATTAGATGATGTGTTATTCCTCTTTTTACACTTAATTCCTAATCATTCATTACCTACCTCTTCCACACATCACTTTTCGCAACTCTATAGCGCTTTTTCATACTGCCTTCAAAGCTGGGTTATGTACAAAAGAGTCCTGCTCTATTTTGACTCTGTGAACTGTTCAGGACTCTTGATGTACAAAGTGGTCACTGGCATGTACCAAAGGAGAAAATTAAAACCACAGCTTGGAGTATCAAAATATCAATATTAGTATCTGCAAAAAGTAGTATCCTCAGAACTGTGTGTATGCATTGATTGCACATCTTAAAAACTCTTAGGCACCAAAGTGTGATAATTCCTCATTTAGAGAAGACAAAGAAGAAATGACAGGCAAGTCAGGCTGCTTACCCAAAGTCACAGTGTCAGAGGTGAGACAATATGTAAATTGTAAAACAACACTACCTTCCAGTGCTTCTTACCCTTCTAGAGGTACTGACTTTCCGTGCTGCATGTCTTCATTACAGAAGTTTAACACTTGGGTTTCGCGTTTTGGGCAGCAATAACACAAAACTCCCGACTCCAATCCACAGGATACTTGATCCCCATGAAGAAAATCCTGTTCAAGATGACAAGGTTTACTCTTTCAGGTGCAAAAAGTTTAACAGCTTAGTTGCTGTGAGATCCCCAGGTTCTTAGCTGGACATCCACTGGAGAGATTCGAGATGAGAAAAGGTGACATTTCAAGACACTGCTTGTATTTGAGAACCTTCAGTTCAAATTACCAAATATGAGACTTCTCCATCAGGAATCCTTGGAGACCATTGTTATTTTCCAAAGTGCTTTCAAGTGCTTTCACAAAATAGCCTTACCTGAAATTTCCCTATGCAACTACTCTGTCTCTTTGCTCCTCACCTGTTTTCCTGTGATCTGTACTTTCACTTCCCAAATTTATTTCACATTTTTTCTTAAGAAAGAATAAAAACTGTAGAACTGTTTCTTTTCTTGAGCTTCTTCTTTCCAGAAGGCTTGTTCAGTTCTATGGTATGAAAATAAGTTTTTAATGAGATTTCCTGCTTCTGCTGTTCCATTTAGTCTCATAGTCTTAAACATAATCTGTAGACTATACGCTGTACTTCTGACTATTTTGTCTTGTACCCGTAAAACTCATGACTACATGTGTATATATACATAAACAGAAAACACATGTGTGCACAGAGGACATAAGCAACCATATCAGTGGTTTCAGGATCAAAACCTTCCTGTATTAACCTTTGACTCAGTGGTTAAATTAGCTTGCATGAGAAAAAGATGTGTTTAAAACCAAATCCTCTATTTTTGGCCCATCCTTTCTTCTGAGAAAGAGAAGTAGTGAATCCTTGCCTTCCCATTGCCTCTTACACCAAGGTTTTAAGAGTCTAAATTACAAGCTGAGGATCATCAAAACATCTGGAAGCTCCATAAAAAATGTCAGTAATATAACTGACATGTGCTGTGTAGAAAGCTTTGGTGTTCTGAAGCCTTCATTCACTCTTAGGTATGCATAACTGGGTCTGCCCCACCAGTCTCCCATTCCTTTGCACGTGGCTGAGAGACATCCCCATACTCATGGACTAGGTGGCCTTGATAGCAAAGAATTTTCCATGACTGACTCAGTCACGCTGTTTTTAACCTGCGGGTGGTGCAGACCTAGTAAACTGAAGTGTAGAATGCTGCAAGTTTGGTGGCGCCATTGTAATTTTTTACACCCTTGCTACATTTGATTTATGATTTTGATATGAGAAGAATGACAAAAGGCATGCACTAAATATTGATGTTTCTGCCTTTGAATATTATACAATTTTCACTATACCATTTCTCCTCAAACAATGAGATAATTGTCCTTAGAATAACACCAAGGACAAAAAAAAAATTATTAACACTTTGTAACAGCACATTCAGCTTGAAAATTGCATTTTCTGTAAGATTAATTTGGGTTTTTGAAATAGTTCACAAAGGAATTCCAATCATGTGAGATATTCTTGTTCTGAGGTAGTATTCTTGTGTCAAGGCCTCTACATGAAAGATTTTTTCTGGAATTCAGTTCTCTTCTTGGTCTCAGGATAGCATGTGCAAGATATTATTTTAGCATTATCAAGTTTTGGCAAATTGCTAGAGAATAGTTATGTTTTTGAGATATAGTGCTAGGCAAAACAATTATTTTAATTTGTAACAGGAAAATTATTTTTCTCTTATCCATGTCTCTGTGTGTTGTGTGAGAGAAAAAGAGAGAACGAGAGAGACAGAGTGAAAGAAAGATGTTTGGCTCCTACAACTGGGAGAAACTGATACACAGCAGTCCCTAGTAATTCACTATTACAGATGGGATTTTTAAAGGAGTACTCTGGAAACTCCAGTATATTATTTACAATTTACTGCGTACAATATTATTGGTGGATATTCTGCATAGATCAGCAAAGTCTCAAAACATCTTTGGGCTTGAGCTGAGATTGTCCTGAAGAAAAAGCTTATCTACATTTTATGCAAAATATTGCAAATCTGGATAGCACTTGTCATGCAGAAATGGAATGGGAATGTGTACCTCAATAAATCCTTTTGACCTACTGAAACTAAGCTGTCTGTTTGCTTTTATAAAGGATGTCAATTCATGAGGTATCTGCAGAGAAAATGAAATACTTAATAATTTGATTCTGTAATTTTAGACTTCAATTTATCAGCTGATATTTTCTTTTGGGAAGCAGAGAGAACATCACTGCCTTTATCTTTTTTCCTGATATTTGGCAGTTTACAAAGACCTATTCCTAGTTATGTAAGAGTTCACCATGATATCAGAAAAAGTTGTGCATGAGTGAATAAGAACATCACAAATGGTACCTGAAGTATTCTATACATGTCTTAATTTCAATAATTACTGCATCTTACAGCAGCATTTCAATTTTCTCCATGAAATTGCAGTGATGCGGCATAATACTTCAAATCTGTGAACATTTGGTGAATTCCTGGAACAGTTTTCATTAGGCATCTTCCAAAAATGCAGGTCTTCCTTGTATCAGAAATACTGATACGTACAAGTTGATGATTTGACCTGTTATTACTTTTAACATCCCTCCAGAACATTTTTGGGGAAAATCAGTAGTTACTGAATTTCTTTTCAAAATTTAAAAATGATTTCTCACAGCAGCTTTGCTTTCATGTGTTGTCTATACACATTTTTTAAGCACACTTTCATGGTAAGTTACTTTAGTACTTGCTGCTTACGACATAAATAGGAAATGTTTCTAGACTCTAAATATTAATCTCCTTATTGCCACTCTTTGAACAGAAAAAGAATGTGCACTGCCAGAGATTCAGCCTGGATGCTGTATTTTCCCATGATAAATATCTTTTCCCTTTCTTCAGCCCTGCAAAGTACTTTTGTCCTTTATTTTCCACTAATGCTTATGATAAAAAATTAAATTACTGTTCATCCTTTCAATAAGTTTCCCTCAGAGAATCTCTGTTAAAGAACAAACATTTAAAAGGAATGCAGAAGCTTTAGTTTTATACACAGCCCTACTATATTATTCATTGCAATGCATTTTTAATGTCACAGGAAGAAAAGTAAAATATATTTTAATTTCTGGGAGTAGGCAGCCAAGTGATCCAGGGAATCGCAAATTCACAAAGGCTGAAGACAAATGCGTATAGTGCAAAATAAACCCCACACCAAGCCCAAACCTTTCTAGCCTCCGGTAACCTGAAGATTTTCATGAGAGATTTGTGAAAACTCTCACTGGTTGAAAATCTCCTGAGACTGTCACCATAGTGCACAGACGCTGGGAACCTCTGACCTAGAAGCATTCAATGTGTTTCAGACACTCTTTTTTCAGAGAAGAAATAGGTCAGCAAGAATGAGATAATAACAGAAAAAAGGCTGAAAACAAAGCTACAGCTATTAACATAGCTGTTGGGATTACGACAAAGTTTTCTCTTGCCTCTTCTCCCTCTTTTTACTTCTTATAAAGAAACCAACCTTTTTTCTTTTGGTACATTTGTTCATAAACAAACTCATTTTGACTAAATAATTGCAATGATTTAAGTGAGCTTCCTTTTTATTGCTTGAAACCTGGGTACTATTTTACAAGAACAAGGAGTGAATAATATTCTTTACTTTGTTTATAAATTGTCAGGGCTAATGGTTTTCTTTGTGCTGTATTCTCTTGGAATTCAGCCATTTATCTTCAATCGACAAGAGTTACAGCATCTAGTGAAGAATCAATTTACAAACCTCTCTGAACATAAGACTGCAGATTAAACCTTATGGACTCTGTGTTCTTCAAACATGAACACACCTTTTATGCTATATGATGGTGGAATTGCATCCTTGTTTGATATAATAAATGAAAAGCAGAGTGGAATTTTCAGCTTTTGTTCTGTGATTCACAACAAAGAGTCTAATCAACTGTAATTCTCAAGCATGCATTTTGGAGTTTGGAAATGTGTATGGTTAATGGATATTACCATAGACTAAAAAACTTAATTTGCATTGTAGTCTGTCAAACATCTGATAGAAAACCACCCATTACATGAGACAAAACTGATCAGAAATTTGAGAACAAGAGATATAGATTACTTTTAAATAGTGACTGTGAGGGCTAATCATTTAAAAAACATAATTATTTAAATGGCGAAATCATCATATTACAAAAGCAATTTTTGCAAATTGGTAACTTGTTATTATTTCAATTGTCCCTTACAGATTCTTAGGATCTTATTTTAACGGAAGAGAGGAACGTTTTTCAGTGCAGGTAGTTGAAAATTCTCAAAAGGGGCTCTTACTTTTTTAAAAAAGGATGTTATTCAGTTGCTTGACAAAAATACTAAAACTAATGTAAATCTTGGTAACATTACTGTGTCCCCGCTCAGTCATTTCTTTCTCTCATATTGTCAAGGGCAAAGTTCAGAATTGCCTTGAGATGCACAGTTTGATTACAGGCTGCAGGTGGATTTCTCCTAAAGACATCAGAACATTTTATGGAATTCACCATTTACCCACACTAAAAGGAAGAGAGAGCACTTTATTATTAGTAAAGGCATTGGCTGTTAAAAATAGGAGAGTGGAAAATGCCATTGTTCATGAAAGCCCTGTGGAAAAGAGGGTTAAGTGAAAAAACCCCCCAACTCTGACATTCCTGAATTGGTTGTAGTTGAAACCAAATTCAATTTTGATGAAAGGAAAGTTGTATGAGGAAGGCATTCAAGATGCCGTTTAGACATTTTTTCAGTCCATTAATTTGTATTGATGAAGAAATCTCATTACAGACTGGACAAGAAATATTCAGGGAAGCAAAACTAAATACAGGAAAGAAAATTATTAGAAGATCTAAGGACAGAAATAGCTGGATAAGCTTTACAAGGATTAAGATACAGAAAGAAATCATAGTTCTGGGAAAAGCTGCAAGTATGATGATATCATTTTAAGGAATGAAGTCAGTTCTAAAATGAGACTGGTGAAAAGAAAGAAAACTCAATTTAAAGAGATCAGGAATCTAGAACTTTAAAATAGATTTGAAGGGGAGTGGGGACAGGGCCAGTCTCAAAAGAGATAAGGTGTGGGAAGGGGAGACCTATAGCAAAGGACGACCTTGAGCAAGAAGAAGCAGCCAAAGACATAACCATGAGACAGGACTAAGGGGCATCCATATGAACTGGAATATTGACACAAGTAAATACTTCTGTAAAGTGCCTGTACTTTAAGAGGAGTCCCAGGGAGTTGGTTGATAATCAAGGATCACACAGACAAAGGTGATTAAGGGACTGGAGCATCTCTCTTATGAGGAAATGTTGGGATACTTGGGCCATTTCAGGCTTGAGAAGAGACAACTGAGAGGGAGCCTCATTAATGTGTATAAATATGTAAAGGGAGGATGTCAAGATGATAGATCCGGGTTCTTCTTGGTGGTGCCAAGCAATAGGAAAAGAGGCAATGGATGCTCAGGCAGAAACTGAAGCTCACGAAGTTCTATCTGAACACGAGGAAGAACCGCTTTACTGTGCAGTGACCGAGCACTGGAACGGATTGCGCAGAGAGGGTGTGGAGCCTCCCTCCCTGGAGATACTCAAGAACTGTGTGGATGCAGCCCTGTGCTGTGTGCTCTTGAGTGACCCTGCTTGAGCAGGGAGATTGGACCACATGAACCACTGTGGTCCCTTCCAACCCGACCCATTCTATGATTTTGTGAATAATGAAAAGTTGAAATAATGTGCAAAATGGTTAAGCTGAGAGTAACCACAGCGGCTAAAGAAAAATTTGATGCTAAAGAAAATGTTAGGAGCGTTTTGACTCTACAGTCAGTTTTGGTGGAATTATGTATGAGGAGAAGAAGAAGAAATATGAAAGATATGACTACCATTAATAGTTGAACTGACTTGGTAAAAAGCTTCTGCTGAGATGCAAATCAGGAAAGTCATGGTGAGCACAATCATTTGCAGACAGAAGCCATTTTAAAGAGTAAAAGGGGAGGACAGCTAGGGCAACTTCAAACTAGACTGAAGCTGTAATGTCTGGGTATGCATGCTCTGCTGGCTGTTGAAGAAAGTGAGAAGCCAATAATGATATTTGTCCTTTTCACTGACTTTTGTTTCAGCTTGGCTGGAAACAACGTGGAAATCTGAAAAGTCACATGACATTCAGATAATATCATTGCAAGTATGAAAGTTGTGTTTGAAGACTCTTGCAGCATTGTAAAAAAAAAAAGAAAAATTAAACAAGTCCAAAGCTTGATACAATATAAGGAAGCATAGAATCACTACAGCTTTTCATCATATTCTTAAACTAGACAGTAAGAATGATAAATGAGCTAGAGGGCATGACTTGAGATAATCTAAAGTTAAGGTCCTTACTAACATAGATGACATCACATAGCTGAAAAAAATGCTTGAATTATTGATGAATCAAATTAATAATTAACCTTGGAAGATTGGTTTGGTCAATTTTGACTCATAATAAATGCCAAGAAGATAAAGTGGCTGCAACATGAAAAAGAAGAAATAGAAAGGGCAAGTGAATTGTGGCATCTGTGAAGTCAAAGAATATGCAAGAATCCTGTGTGCACAGAGGAACCTTGACCACTGCTGAGGTTTCCTTCTGAGTAAGAATAAAAGATGTGCTTCACAGGAACTGAGGTGGCTACATGCTGATAAAAGCTTTAAAAGTGCAAAAATACCAGATCTGTGCACTGCTAGGCACCATTACTCTATGGGCCAGAAGCAGTTACTTTATGTGAGAGAAACAACTGGGGCGTTTGGTGTTAGAACGATTTGAAAGATGTTGAGCATTCACAGAATCATAGAATGCTTTGGATTGGAAGGGACCTTAAAGATCATGTAGTTCTGACCCCCTGTCATGGAGAGGGACAACTTCCATTAGAAGTTGCTCAGAGCCCCATCCAACCTGGCCTTGTACACTTTTAAAGTGAAATTTGAAAAGATTAGTGTTAAGTGAGACAATGTGAATATTAAGAGAAAAGATTTTATATGAAGAAGATAAAAGGAAAATTCTATATGAAGCCAAGGAAACCCAATGGATATATTCAAAAGAATAACTATAAAATAGGCTACATTAAATCATGGAAATTCACCAAACTGCCTAGTGCTCAACTGTCTGTTGACTGATATTAAGTCAGAAGTTTATAAAGGAAGGTGGCCTGTGCAGGAGTAACCTATGCAGCCTCTCGTCTTAAAAAGATACTCTCTGATGAAAACATGAGAAATGGACAAAACCAATGGATAACCTCATTCTCTGAATAAATGATTTAACTTCTCAAAACACATGGAAGGGAATAGTATCTTTTGGGGTCTTTTCCTTCTTCAGACATACAGTATGAGACTGCTACTGTATTTGAATTAACTTCATTATCTTTTTTTATGCTTCTAGAGGAGTGGAATTTGGCAAGTGGACCCCTCCCAACCCCCCCAGTGGATTTTAAACAGTGAAAGCACAGAACCTCTCCTTCTGGCGAATCTCATATAGGTGAATTTGAAAGACACTTGTGTACCAGGCGGATTAGGATATCATGCATCATTGCAGGATTCTTTACCCTTGTTCTGATGTTTACTGGTTTTACAATACAGACAAAGGCTGCTTCAATCCATGGGGATGGGCTTGGAATGTAATCAATATCCTGTAGATATGAAACAAAAAGAAAATGCCTTCTCATTTTCACCAGCCCTGCACTTCTGTTCATATGGCATTAGCTGTCTACATAAAATATAGGCCTTTTTAGACTTGTGCTTTTTGATATATTCTCTTTTCTGGAAAAGGCTCACATACAGAAGTGGGAAAAAAAGAAAGAAAAAGAAGAAAGAAAGGAAAGAAGGGACCCTGTAGTAATTTCTTTCCAGAATATGTGTATTCTATGGATGTTTCAAGGGAGACCCGCATAGCTGGGCCTCAAGGGCATGGTGAACTTTGGGGCAGGGTGTTTCACATGTAGCGGTGTTCCTTCTCCCATTCCTTATGTCAGTGTATGTCATAGCAGGAAATTCGGTAGATGTCCTGCAACAGTGTTAGTCCCTCAGGTGTATCAGCATCTGTTAACTGCTTTTCTTCTCAACCTTCTAAGTTTCAGTATTTATCCTCTGAAGCCAATGGCTCCGTTTCTCTCTCTCCTCACACAGAATTGTGTTAGGCTCTTCTGCTACCTTGTCCTTTTGCTGTGAGAAAACTAACTCCTGAGCTGTAAAAAAACCTGGTATCTGCTCATCTCTTCCATATTTTTGGTCCTACTTACCATCTGAGTCTTTTCTGATTGGTGTGAGTCTAATAACTACCCAAGACATCTGAAATCATTCCTATGAGAAAAGTTTAAAATAGCCAGATGTTGACAAAGTCCTTTTCTAAGCACTGCTTGACGCTTTTTTTTTCCTCAATCTGCCCCATCACTGTTCAGAAAGGATCCACAGAATCCGGTTGTCGTGTGTGAAGGGATATATACTATCAGTTTAAGTCTTGCTTCATCTGCCAAGGGTTCAATAATGACGTGGTAAACCACGCCTCATAACAACTAGAGAGAAAATATTAAAAAATATTAAAATCAGAACACATTCCTGCCTTATGGTTTAACTCCAGTCAGCAACTCAGTCCCACACAGCTGCTTGATCACTCGCCTATCAACAGGACTGGGGAGAGAACTGGAAGAGTAAGACAGAAAACTCATGGGTTGAAATAAGGACAGTTTGATAGGTAAAGCAAAGGCCATGCATGCAAGCAGGGCAAAACAAGTAATTAATTCACTGCTTCCCAGGGTCAGGCGAGTGTTCAGCCACCCCCAGGAAAGCCAGGCTCCATCATGGATAATGGTTACTTGGGAAGATGTACTGGTTTTGGCTGGGGTGGAGTTAATTTTCTTCACAGTAGCTGGTATGGGGATTTTGGATTTGTGCTGAACATAGGGTTGATAATAAAGAGATGTTTTTGTTAATGCTGAACAGGGCTTGTACAGACCCAAGGCCTTTTCTGCTTTTTTTTTTAGTGCTATGCTGGCAAGGAGATGGGTCGGGGGTGGGCGAGAAGCTGGGAGGCTAGACAGCCAGGACAGGTGAGCCAAGCTGACCAAAGGGATATTTCAGACCATGTGACATTATGCTCAGTATATAAAGTGGGAGAAAGAAGGAGGAAGGGGGTGCTGTTTTGAGCGATGGCATTTGTCTTACCAAGTAACTGTTATGTGTGTCGGGGCCCTGCTCTCCTGGAGATGGCTGAACACCTGCCTGCCCATGGGAAGCAGTGAATTAATTCCTTCTTTTGTTTTATTCTTACATTTGGCTTTTACTTTTCCTATTAAACTATTTTTATCACAACCCACTATTTTCCTAACTTTTATCCTTCCAATTCTCTCCCTGATCCTGCTGTTGGGGGAGTGAGTGGGAAGATGTGTGGGGCTTGATTTCTCGTCCGGGGTTAAACCATTACAAATTACCAATGTCATCACTCCGAATGTCCCCCTCTTCTTTCTTCTTTTCACAGCTCCGTGTGCTGAGTATGACACCATATTGTCTGGAATATCTATGTTGCCTTTCCCTGGTCTTAAAATCAGAGCCAAACAGGGTTAGAAGGGAGAAGGGGTTTACCTCGGCATTTATTTAAGGATCCTTAAAGGTGCACTCTCCGTCTGGGCGGAATGCACTGAGAAGCACGCACCGAAATTGCACCCCCACGATACACTGCATATACAGTTATAGGCCTTGTGAATCAGCACATCTATCGAAGAGTCCCCAATGAGAGGCTCGAGTGAACCCCTCATCTGAGGAACCTTCCCCTGGATGGGCCTATCTTAGTTTACAGAATGTGTTCTGGAGAGGACCTTGGTGTCTGGGGCTTTCTGACCCCAGCTGCAAAGTTTCCAGGATGTTTGGTCTCCTGGCTCCCAAAGGAATATTGGGTCTATGCTAGTTATCAAACCTAAGGACTTAAAAATATGTGGGCTAAAAAGCACTAAGAGTAAATAAAAGATATATAAAAGAGTATATAAAAAGGGGTATACAAAAAGGCAAAAAAATCATCATGGCATCACTATTTGGTCAGCTGGAGTCAGCTGTCCCAGCTGTGTCCCCTCCTATCTCCTTGTGCACCTGCAACATCCTTGGTGATGGGGTGAGGAGCACAAAAGGCCTTGCTGTGCAAGCCCTGCTCAGCAATAAGAAAAACATCCCTGTTTTCAACACAAATCCAAAACATAGCCCCATGCTAGCTACTCTGGAGAATGTTAACTCTATCCTAGACAAAACCAGCACAACCTGCCATTGCAAATTTAGAAATGCAGCTTCAAAAACCCACCACATTCTTTCTGTCAAAGACTGTGCATGGAGATATGCCATTTTGTACCATCAGCTTCTAATGCTATTTCAGAGTTCTCATTCACTTACTCGAAAGAAACAGGACTTTTTTGCAGGACTGGAAATGAACACCTTTCCCCCATTCAAACTCACATATTATTTAAAATTACATAATATTACTTTGAAACTTGCTACATACATTTTGGAAAATATGCAATACTTGCCCTACAACATAACCAAGCTAAACTCAAATCCACTATGTATGAAGAACATTGACAGCCAGCTAAGGACAGCTGATAGGAGTCTTGATGCACAGCTGCAGATCCCCAGGACCTCAATGGGAGCAAATGTAAAGATCGAGAGCAGTCACCTCCCTTGCAACCAATTCATTTTATTTCAAATCTGCATGTGTGTAACTCTGACTGACATACTCTCTTAGCTACAATATTGCAGAACAACCTTTCAAGGCCCTATTGTTCAATGTGCAAGCTTGTTTTAAACATGCCGGTTGCTTCGTGCAAAAACTTGGTCAAGCGGTCTCAGGACTTTAAATTTATTTTTATTCCTTTTGTTGCACGCTGTCTGAAAATAAACAGGTGTAATTTTACAGATGATTTATTCAGGATCATTTAAGTGTGATGCATGGCTTCACAACAAGTCTGCTCTGATCGCCGAGCATTTTTTTCCTATTTGATTGCGCAAATTCCCTTTTTCTAGCTCTGCCCCATGAAGCATTTCTAAACAGAAAGAACAAAAGTCAGGTTACAAGACAACAAAGAAAGTATTTTGGATGCAAAATTTTTGGCACATCATGTACATGTGACTTTCATTTCCTGTCAGTATAGATTTTTCTGAGAAGAAAAATGGTCTGCCAAATATGGAGCTCAAGAGTCAGAGAAGCCTGAGCTTTAATTCAATGTTCCTAAACTCTTTTTGTTGATGGCAAGTATTCATTTCAAACTTTTCATGTTCTTTTGTCATTGCACAAATTTAGAAAGACTAGAAGCTTTCCAAAGAAAAGCATTTTTAATTTTCCAAACAAGTCATCACTGCTTCCAAAAGCAGTCTGGCACCTTTTGCTTTAGATGTGCAATGAATAAACTACATAGTTTATACCATTAACAGCAGGTTTTACTTAAATAATCTATTCATAGAATCCTTAATTACAAGTGTTTTATGTAACAACCATTAGTACATCTAAAAATATATTTTTCAATGTTTTAAAGCCTGCTCTTCTTTACTGGCTAACTCAAAAGGTCAAATAGCCCTTCATGCAACACAATCTCACAAAATAATGATGAAGAAAACATGATTTTACTTGCTTTTTAAAAAATATTTCTGATATAAGCAGAGATGTAATAAATAAATAAATAACAATTAAAAAAACCCCCATGTCCTAAACAACCAGAGCACAAAAGTCTGAGATTGCTGACAAGAACATTATGCTCTCTGTCTCTCATACTGAGCTTCTTGACCTGAAGAGGTTACTTGACCTTCAGTCTTCTGTGATGCTGAATGCCAGTAAAAATGTGCTCTGGGAGACCAAGAAAGGGAAGGTCTCTTAGTAGTTCATGGCAGTTGAATGGACAAGGTGTCACCAGGCTAATTGTACTTCTATCCCAGCTCTATTAGTCACCCGCCCTATGACTGGAATCACTTGCCTTCTATGTTTTCTACCTTCCTCTCCAAGTTTTGGACTGGAATGTCTGATAAGGCTTAAATAATTTTGGAAATATGTATTTGTAGAGAGCTTGACGTGATGAGGGGTTTATCCATTTCAGATGCTTATGTACGGCTGCACAGGAGAGAAATCATAAAAGACATTTAGGAGATAATTAAAATTTTTGTTCCTTGCAATGAAATTTGCTTATTGCATACCCACTTCACCTTATTCCAGACCCCTGGTACTGTCTTGCAATTACTGACCCCTTGTGTTCTGTCAGTGCCAGATTTTTTGGGGAGGAGGTAGGGGAAAAACATTTTTTAACATGGAATATTTCACTAATCTGCTTCACAGACACAAAAACATTTCTTTGGATGATTCAGAGGGATTGAAGGATAGAGTAGGAAGCTGAATTCTGAGGATATGCTGTTACTCAGGTGTCTGTGAGAACATATATGAACCTTAATGAAAACTTTGTAGATTTATGTCTCTCTCTATATAAGCTGTTGGTTCACCCTAGCAGGCAGCTAAACACCAAAGAGCTGATTGCACTCTCCCTCCCCTCGCCCCCTCTCTCCCAGAGTGGGGAAGAGGATATGGAAAATAAAAGAAAGCTTGGGTAGTCAAGACAACAAAAACAGCATAAACTATTATTATTATTATTATTATTAATCATTACTGCTACTACTAGCAGTAATATTAACATAGATAAATGAAGAATAAGTGGAAGAAGAGAAAAGGAAACAAACCAAGTGATGCAAAGTCCACCACTCACCACCTCCCATGAGTAGACTGATGCTCAGCCAGCTCCTGAGAAAAACATGGTTAAGCCTCCTAAGCCGTCCTGTTTCTGCTTTTGTTGCTGAGCATAGAGTTACATGATATGCAGCATCTCTTCGATTAGTTTGGGTGATCTGCCCAGTTGTCTCCTCTCCCAGCCTATTGCAGAGCATTCCAGTCTATTCACTTGGGGACACAGAGCGGGAACCTGACACTCTGCAAGCACTGATCAGCAAAAGCCTGAAAGTTTATGCTCTATCAAAATTATTTTGGTCAAAATCCTAAAAATAAGCCCCACATTAGCTGCTCTGAAGAAAATTAACTCCATCCAGTACAACTTATATAATACATAATTAGTAATTTTTTTCCTTCTGACAAGACCAAAGTCAGTTATTGCATATCTTTCCTCTAAAATAGCTGATAAGCAATTAAAAGTAATCTAGAGACTGCAGTTTCCTTGCTCTTCTCAAGGTGATTGCAGAAGAAACACAGAATCTCAAATTAAAGCCTTTGCATGGAAAAGTTTGCCCTTTTAAACTTTTAAGGACAAGAAGCATATCACAAGCTGTTGTATGAAGTGATTACCCATATGGTTCCACAGAAGTTACATTATACCTTAGGTCTTAAAAATATATGTTTATGTTTGCTGCAGTGTACTAAACTATCTGTTTATACAGCTGGATGATATTCTCTGCTCAGATATTGTATTTGAAAAATCGGGGGGTTTTTTGGGAAAATGATTTACAAATATTTACGTATTGATGGAAGGGTATTTTTGTGCTTCTTTCAAATGATATCCATCCAAAACCCTTTAAAGCACATTCAGTGCTTTATTTCAGTAGTATAGACCTGATAAACAACTGTATATTGAAAGTCTTCTTGGAGACCAGCTGAAGATCAAGCTCAGAGGGACTTTTTTATCCTGTTACCAGCACAGTTTCAACTATCCTGGCCCTCTTTTTAATGTGTAGTTTTTCCACCACACTTTCTCCACATCCTGTAATCTGTTTTTAATCTAAAACCTACAAACTGACACATTCTGAAAATAACAATATTCTTATCTCCTTTCTTTTTCTTTCTCCATGGATACATGTCTGATCTCCCTCCGCTCACAGAAACTTGTAAATCTTTGTGTCTGCTGACAGATGTTATACAGAATTCAGTAAAATATGGTGTCTACCCGGCACTGTGGGAACTTGAATCACCTCATGCAGATAAGCTCATTTGTGTTATATGATTATATCAATAACGTGTAGGAAGATGGTTGCGATGCACAAAATCATTAACAGTACCATTGACAATGCACTCTGAAAATATGATTCCTGGAATATATCGCTGTTGCTCAATACTAAGGAGCACAGCAGTTTAAAAAAAAAGAAAAAGATTTTGCATCTGAAAATAAGCATATCGGTGCAAATAGAAATTGAAAATGTTTCAAAAGTTCACAAATTAGTTCAGCTATGCCAAACAAATTAGTGGCATTATGGCCAAATAAATATAAGTGTTAAATCAAGCAGCAACTTTTAGAAAAATCAGTTTTCATATATTTGTTTTCTTAGGCAAATAAAACTGTCCCAAAGGAAACTCACAGTGCTTTCAAGTTCTTTATTTCCTTGGGCCACTTCTACCACATCCTCTGTCTTCCTGCACCATTCTGAAGGTGTGATCAAAGTTCTTCCTACTAGGCACTGAAAGAGAGGGACAGGTGTAATTGTGTTGGGAGAAACAATTCACTTTTATGTAGAATTTCTAAAGAAACTTCCTTGTGAGCAAGTAAAGGTTTTTTCAGTAACAGTATTGATTCCTGTCAGAGATTATTGCGTCTTCTAATGCGCTGTCAGGTAGAAATTATATTTATACACTTGTGAGAATTGTGATAAAAATAGATGATTCAGATGGTTCAGTACATTGGACTAATAGTGTATAAGAGTAATAATGGTTTATTATTATATATATGCACTAATAATACATATAAACAGCAAACATAGCTCGTGCATTGTCTATGGACCGTATTCTCGTGATATTTATAAATAATGAGAATTAAGTGAAAACCAGGTTAAAGAAAATATTAAAAAATGGATATTTTAATGGCATTTTATTTTGCAAAGTTTCTAATCTTCTGCAGTCTTGGTGCCTGGGGTGATGGAACACAGAATTTTGTCTGATACTACTGTGATACAAATTCTACTAATTAACAATTCACAAAAAAAGTTTTGCACTGGCTAAATAGTGTACTGAAAATATCTAATTCAGCTGTCATACTTTGAAACTGACTTCGGTTCTTCTTTCAGCTATTCTACCTTTCAGCTTTTCTGCATAAAACAGTTTCATACTTAGCAGGCACCAAGACTTCTGAAGTCAGTCAGTTTATATTGCTATTTATTTTACGAGAAGGAAGGACCTTTGGTTGCTGGCTGACTCACAAATGCTCACAATGCATCTTTGGTTAGAAAAAGACCATGAAAGAAAACAGGGTTTAACAAATTTTTCAAACTGTGCATTGAATATTCAGCATGTTGTAACTGTGAGTAACATGGATGTTTTATATCACAATCCTCCATGCTACCATAACTCAAAGATAAATGCCCTTGATAAACCCTATCATATTCACACTTTGAGTGTAAAGTGTTGAAATAAAAAGCTGATGAAGCATAAAGTGTTGAAGTAGCATGTTATTTTCAACATTTTATCTGTCGTTTGCCATTTATTTCAACACTTCATAAAATACATTAAATACTCATCTATCAAGTAGGTGTTTGAGTGCCTGAGGACACAGAGATTCCTCTGAGCAGCAGCACACACTGGGACAGCACCGGTGGGTCAGAGGAGAGGAAGATGAAAGTAGATATGAGTGTTACAGGGCTAAAGGCCGCAGGAAGATCTGTGGATATCCAAGGGCAGCGGAGGTGTGAAAGAGCACTGAGGGGGTTCCAGACAGAAAGGTCTTGACAGAAAGGTCTTCAGGAACAACATACACTAGCTGAGGATAGCAGGACACCGCCAAACACCTTTCACACAAGAGTGTGAACGTGCAGTGGTGAGGTATCATTACGTGCTCACAGCAGCAGGTGTTTGTGGGAGCCTGGGTAGCAAGATGTTTTGCACTGACCCCGTCAGTCCTGAATATGCTGTGGGCAACCCACTCAGTTCTGTCCGGTAGAAAATTTCTTAGACTGTGCCACCCACGCTTCTGAGTCCCATTGTCACCTTTTGTGCAATACCACAATGATTTCAGAAAAAAGAGGGTTTAAAGGATTTTATGGCCAATTAAGAACTTGTCTACCTGGTAATCAAATTTATTTGAGGTCTGCATTTAAAGTGTATTAGGTAAAGTGCATTGAATCCTCATGTGAGCATCTTTTGAAGTGAACTAAGTGAAATACTGCCACTATATTTCTGAGGCTGCCCACATGACTATTTAATGTTCTCTAAATACTTCAGATTCAGCCCTCTAACTAATTCAAACTAATACGTCTTGATGTCTTTGATTTAACACCCTTGGAAACTAGATTTTCAGCTTTTTTTTTTTTTTTTTGTGAGGCAGATTAGAGAAAAAGGGAGCAGTAGGCAGGAAAGTATTCTCCATTTTTTCGTCTTACAGAGTTGCATCAATACTCGTGTGGGCGGGAAGGCAGGAAAGTCAAATGAGTGCTCCTTGGCTATTTTCTTTTTTTTCTTCCTTATCACTTTCTCCCTGTCTGGCACTATTTTTTCCAGGACCCACCCCAGCTACTCTAGACCTATAGTGAGTGTGTACCTATGTGGTACCTAAGTGTCTAAAGCACGAGAGAGTTCAGCAGGGTCTGAGTAAGCTCGTGGCTCACATGCTCTGTGAAGAGGTGTGTTCCAATGATAGCAGTACATATGGGAGAAAGCAATATTTTCTCAGGATTCACTGGGGGAAGAGCCAGTGTTTGGATTAGGCTTGAGTACTTCAATAGGAGCTCACACTCTTTTCCTTGCAGGACAAGCAGAACTAAGAAATTCCCCCTTCCCACTCCCTGGAGTTTCATGAGCAAATTTAATAGGAATGAAGAGCTCCTTTACCTTAAAGGTGGATATGTCTCCATTACTAGTACTAAAAACATATATCCATACAGTGGGGTGAATGTGGTGAGCTCCTGGCACAGGAAAAGAATAATTCAAACAGCATATGCTCTACAAAAGTTGCTTGAGCACACTTTGGTGTTTTTCATATTTGTATGGAAATTCAGTGCCAACAAACCATTGCTCACTACTTTGCAGACTGAACAAAATTAAAGCACATAAACAAGCCTAATTTAAGTCTAATATTGCACATAAAGCACTAAATGAGGCAACCTTGTGTTGAACAAACAATTTTTTTTCATAATATTTTAAGAACCAAGAGCTACATTTCACAAAACAAATATATTTTTGTACAACATTTAAGTATAAACCCACTACAACTGAGATATACATTTACTTATTTTTCTTTTTTTTTGACAAGACCTTTTAAGATAAACAAAAATTCTGTTGTTCTACCTGTGATTTCTTTTCTGGTAGGAGAACGTACGCTGAAATATTCAAAATTATTTAAATTTTTCCAAACATGGCAATTATCTGTTCATTAACTGCTGGGAAATTAAATCTTTTAAGGGTACAAATTGAGATGAAACCCCTCTGTGCTGATTTATATTTGGTGACATCATATGACATTGCATTCCACAATGATCTGGCACATCATATCACATTCTTTGTATTATTCAGCACACTTTGAATCAGAGGGCAAAAATTATCCTGTCCTAATTCTGCTCATTCATGTAAAATTGCTCTAAGGAGGAGTCTGAACCACTGAATTTTTTACCCTTCTAGGTTAATCTGGCCTTTTCTCCCTCTTTTTGGGATAGTGCGATGGAAGTTTTGGTAAGAAGCAGTATTCAGTGTCCATTTTGTATGTCCTACATGGCTTCTATATAACTTTAAGAAGAAGATTGTCTGGGGCAGGGTGAGTAGATTCCTCTGCTCATCCCAGCCAATGTATGACGATGGCACTCCACTCTCTTTCCTCATTTTTCCTTCCCCCTCCGGACTACAGGCTGCTGCTGCTGAATACTTTGCCTCAGTTTTGGATGTCACTGTGAGCTAATTCAATTCAATTACCTTGCAAAAGGACAGTACAGAAAAAACAAACAGAGAAACAAAAACGAAGGGGTTTTTTCTGCACCGTGAATTGAGTGAGCTTCAGGAAAGCTTTACTGAGTGCTGGAGCTTGTGAAAAGGAGGAGTGGAACTGCAAAATACAGTGGAGCTAAAATACATGTGGAGAAGGGGAGACCTCTGGTTTGGCAGCAGTGATATCTTAGACTGACTAAGTTTTTCATGGAAACATAACTTACCTGTCTTTATAACTAACTCCTTGCTTGGTTATCACTCATCTGCAGTCCGTACCGGGAAAATTAGTTCACTGTTGTAAGCTGCTCCTGCTTGAAAGGAAAATTATCCAAGCTACCAATTCTTAATTACACTTTCTTGTTGCTTTTCTATTAATAAGAAATGAAACAGCCTTTTGGTATGTCATTGATAATTTCAGGAACATAAAGAAATAAAAATGTAAAATTGAAAGGCCAATATCATCTACAAAAAACCCCGATGTTGTCGAACAATATTTATTTTGCAGACTGATGTGGATATGTGTAGACAAGTGTATTAGTACTCTAGCCCCATCACACAGGATTTTATTTTACTATCAAAATGAGACTCTTACTTTGGGTTACAGATTAAATGTTTGGTCCCGGCAAAAACTTAGAAGCGGTGAATTGATTGTAACCAAAGAGCAACTTCTGACATACTCTCAGGCTGAAGCCTGAAAACTGAAAGGGTTGATGAAAACTAACTGATGCTACTGAAGATCAATATAAACCCAAGACCAAGCACTCTCTGTTTCATGAACTTAGTCCTTCCTCATAAGAAATTCCTGATTTCTCTGGTGCAGCAGAACAGGCTCTGAGAGGCTTGGTGATATAAGAGTTTCCGTATTAATAGTTGCTTGATACTGATTTTTATATCCTGCATTTAAGGATACTAATTTCAGAAGAATGTATTTTTACTGTGCTGATTGCAAGGAGGCTTTTGCTGTGAAGACTGTTTCAAACAGCATAATTAAATGATTTTCAATCATTCTTATGCCACAATAGTCATAGTTTTACACATACTTTCGACAGTTTGAGAAGGTTATCTAAACTGTATTGAAGATAAATGACTCAATGCAAATTGAGGAGATTCCACAGATGAAAACAACCCTTACTGCCAAAATGAATAGCGCTGGAGCCTGAATGCAGCAGCACTTCTCCTTTTCCCTTGTGACAGGGAGCACAGGCTGTACCTGCCCCACACCAATGCTGCCTACAGAAGCACCAGAGCATCCTCAGACCTTCCTCATGCTGCACAAAATCTGACTGTTCTGAAGGAAGTCAGGCCATGGAAATCCAACAGTGTGTAGATGGTTTGTCACATAGACCTTGTAACACTCAGCCATTAATTTCTTTCTTAGAGGTTAATATGGCTTCCATAACTATGGCATTGGAAACCATGGACACAGAAATGAAGAGGTGAGGCCCAGAGCTGACTGCGTGAGGGCAGCTGATGCAAATGTACAGGCTTCCTTTAAAAAGTGAGTGAAAAGCTTTATGTGAATTGAAAAGCACATATTGAAGACAGCGATCAGCTTACCCCTGGGTAGATATGCCATTGTTGGAATAGTTCTGAAATGCTTTAAAGGCTTTTTCAGGTTTTCAGACTTTCTTTATTTTTTAGACCTGGGACAACTTTAACTTCTATAGATTCACCTATTGCTAATTCTTCTCCCCAGCTGTCTTAAAAACTCATTCTGTATTTATTGTCACTACTGACAGCTGTGAAAGAAGTAGTTGCTATAAAATGCTGATGCTGTGAAAGCTGATGGTATTGGTTTCAACTTGAGCAGCTTCTCAGGGCTAGGATAGGGTTTCTGCTTAAACTGAACACACTGATATTTGGACTAGTTTTATTCAGTGGATGTTTCCCAGGCATATACTCTTGACTTCTCAACAACTCTCACACTAAAGGAACATGGTCAAAAGAATGCAAATTTTCTGGTATGCTCTAAACGGGAAAGGCCTTTTGTAACAAGAGAAGCTGGGTAGGAGGTTTCTGAAAGACCTGGTCAAAACTATTTAGCAATCTAATTATTATTTTCTGAGCTTGGGTTTTACTAAGGACTGAAGAAAGGAGGAAGAAAACCTGAAGCCGCAAAACAGAAACAGAAGTGTTGTATGTTGTATTTTGTTTTAACTATAAAATGGATAAAGCCCATCTTAAGGTGTAGCATTATTTATCGTGATGCTAGAAACAATGAGAATAGAGGAAGCTTTAACTAAAATGTATGTCAGGGTACAGGCTTTAGGGTTTTTCTGCATTGCCAGGAGACAAAGGGAAGTAAGAAACTCTTGTGTGGTTTAGTTTTGTTTTATTACAACCTGCTGATCAAGTAAGATATAGGCAGGTATAAAGGAGGTAGAGCAAAGATAATTTGTTCAAAGTGCAGAAAAATTATGTGGAGCTAAATTTCTCAAAGGATGTTGTTTTTCTAATACTCCCTTCTTTCTGATTTTCTGCCTCAAGGGAGAAATAAAAAGGGCAGAATTTTTCACATGATAAATATGTTGGAGATGTTTGAAACAAAAGAATTTATTTTTTGGAATGCTATTAGGACAAATTAACATTTCCTTGTTTAGCAAAAACAAAATTTGAGTTTTGTTTCTTTAATACTGGGATACTGAACTTCAAATTATCTATTTCTTGCTGAGTGCCATCAAGAATATGCAAAAATATTAGCCCAGTCTGGGACAGCAAACCATCAGGTGATACTTGGTCAGTCTTCCCTGTCAAAGCTGTTCCAGCTGGCATAAATTCCTTTGGTATAAATCGAGACTGAGGGAGAGAGATAAAGAACAGCTTAATGGCTTTGAAATGCCTCTAGTGCTTTTCAGGTGATAATGTAACTAAATTACTGGCTGAAGAAATTTACTCATGTTCAGTCAAAATATAAACACTTCATCTTTTTTTTTTTTTTTTTTAAGAAGGGACATCATGTTTCAGTAAGATTTCAGTGTCCACCAGAAATACAAAGGTTTTCACTAACAAGGGCGTATATATGAGTTCACTGCATAGCTACCCTTGTCTCCTTGCTTTTCCTTTTGCCACAAGTAAACCCTTTTTGTCTGAATTAGGAGAGGGTTTATTTATTTATAGCTGGATTCCTCAGCTAGATATGTAACTGCAGATGTACTGTGATGATTCTTTGCCAGCTAACTGGACAATAATGTGTTTCCACACAGGCTTGTGGAGAAACAGCAACCATTTGGTATGACTGGACGTTGTGTTTTGCTTTCAGACCAGATTAATCTAAAATGGGCTTTCAGAAGTGGGTTCTGGTTACTGAGGCTAGCTACAGGCTGGGCACACTCTCTGCACCTTTATTTTCTCTTTGTTGCTTATTTCAGTACATAGAGCATCTGAACTAAATGGAAATAAAATTGATAGAGCATGTTACAAAGGTGTTTATTACAGCATGTTACATTTTGGAGATAGCTTGCTCATGAGATTTCCACCTCCATTATTTTCTCTATTTAAAATAAAAGGCTACCAAGCTAAAAGTTTGCAGTTATTACAGATGCATTTCAAAACAAAACAAAACAAAACAAAAAAGAGGTTAAAACATTGGAGACGCTGGTAGGTAGATATTTTTCCAAATTTTGGGTTGAAATATGGAAAACTTCTAATAAAATATTCATGAACGAGTTGTGTAAGAAGCATAAGGCATGTACTGAATTGGTATCATAAGTCAAAAAGTGTTTGCATATTCAACAAATTACTGATAATCCCAGTGCCTTTAATGGATCCCACTGATCTAGCAGGTTTCCAATGGATTCAAATACCAACTTCTAAAAGATAGAACTGAATCAATATGCATGTTACACATAAACTGACAAAGATGAATTAAGCTGTTTTATCTAGCACAACCTTCTCTGGATTATTCATACGTTACCTTCAACATGCCTCATGCGGTAAGAATGATTCAAGTTTTCTTTTCCATTGTGCCTGTCATTCTGTCATATTTTAATGCCAACACTGTGTTTATTAGGGACATTTTGCCCAGGAGGTAGTGTGTTCATTTTTGCCTTTCATTCAGTGAAGAGAGAAAACATCACTGTGTCCTTGTGTTTTTGCATAGCGTCACACCAACAGAGTGAGCTGGTGACTTACTGTGCTGTCATAATAAGTAACAAGGATTTATAAAATGTATTCTGTTAGAACTTCTAACTGTTTATTTTTCATTTTTTAGTGACTTTTCTATTCCCATACTGCTTCCTATGGTGCAACTAAAAGTCAGCAAGAAAAGAGTAGGCTGATTGAACCAGCAAACTATTACGGTAGCCAAAGTTCATGAAAAATTGTATTTCTTTAGGGGAGGATATTCTCTTAGTATCAGATAAAATAAGCCAGTGAACTGACATGGCAGTCATGAAGAAGATGCAGGTCAGCTGTACATGTTATATAAAAACACACTCATAAATACTGAAAAAGTGACTCAGAAATTGCGGCCATGAATCCACTTTACTTAGGCATAACTTAGTCAAGATCTCTAGGTGTGATTGCTATATCGCTGCTATAATCAGCCCTTCTTCCTTACTACTTTGTCACAGTCGGAATTGCAGCTTTTCACCAGAGTAGTCTCTGTTTTAATGTGAACATTCTCCAAAATCAAGACAAAACTTGAAAAATGCAAAACTCATGTGTTCTTTGTGAACCTACGAGGTAGTTTGCAGAGGCACCAAACAGATATATGTTTTTATCTTTCACATACCTTGGAGAGGATGTTTTCCAGGATGTTATTTACATCTAGGTTGAGTTCAGGAATAAAACATTTGCATAAGAGTTTTATGAAACTGAATCTCTGTGCAGCAGAACTCCACAGAGCTGTTCATCCTAATAAAAAGGAAGCAGTCTTTGTAAGATTAGATCCTTTATTCTTTAGTTTTTCCATCTGCTTGACTGCAAGCTCTAGCAAAAATATAAACCACCTTTTTATTTTGCCTCTTCAGCCTCAGATACAGGATAGACTAAATTTTCCAACTTTTTGGTGTTTTATTGACTTTGATAACATACAGTATGTAGGAACTTCTAAGAGCACAAATTACTCATCTTGTCAAGACAAGGATGGGAGAGGATCTACAATTTAAACAAATGAAAAAAATCATTGGGCATTCAGTCATATGGAAAGAATTTCAGGCTCAAGCTATGCAAGGAGTGGAAGAAGCCCATCTTTGCAATGCTTCACTCAGTCATTTATTTGGAGGAGCATCTTTAAGTGACTTTATATTCCTAAAAGAGGACACAAGAAAAATTTTAGAGCCAAAATTCAGTATTGTAATAGAGTCTTCCTTTCCAGTGCCCACCAGCCCCTGGGCTCCAAGGGTTTGGTCTCACCTCAGCTCTGATGTTCTGTCCTGACTAAAAGCAGGCTACTGGCCCTGTGTAGGAGCACTTTATTTCAGGATTTGGGCATTAACACCTTAACTCTGCTCCAGAAACCCTTAGGGACTAGACCCGACACACTCTGCATACCCTAATAAGGAAATCAGATTATAAGATTTATTTACAGCAATACCAGTAATGAGAAACACGATAAAACTTAAACTAGAAGAAAGATTAAACTAGACCTGAAAAAATCAAGTCACAATGAAGTCAGAGCTCCCTGAGGAGAAGAGCTAAGAATTAAGAACCTCTTGTAAGAAATAAATTAGAGATTTTCCAAGTAGTGTCAGCTAGATTTGTGGGTGAAAGGCACATTGTTCTTTGCATTCTCTCATGTGAAAAGTTGCTGTCTTTTTAAGCAGCCTGTAGGACTTATGCATTCCTCCAGGTCATCAAAATCAAGTGGCCATAGAGCAAGAAAGACTAAGTTGTAAAGTTGATGTATTTGAATCTAACATTAAAATTCAACAATAATCCTTCACTCCTTGAGTGTGCCTCCATTTTATTAAGTATTTCAATGCAATATAATTAATTTATTAGTAGCAATTAACGTACTGGTAGCAATATCCTTGAACAAGGGCTGTAACACAAGAAATCATGCTTGATAATAAAATCTGCTGTGCTTCTAGTGACTCCTTCATAATGGGAGGTTTGATACCTAAATATCTGGAAGTCAATACGAAGTGAAAAGTTTGTTCATCAGGAACTAGAACAGGACTAATTATGCACCAAGTATTCTATGTTTTGAAGAGCTGCTATATCATACACACAGTATAAGGTGATGAAAAGATTTATTGGGTCTTTGATATATTTATTTATTAATTTTAATACACCCCTTACATGCATGCACAGTCCCTTTGTCTTTTTTGTGACTATCTGACACATCTTAGGAAAAAAGGTTCACAGTTCGAGAAATTCCAGTCAGAGAGTCCTTTAAAAAATTTTTGGTGTATTCCAGCTGGGACAAAGAATTCTAAATGTTTTCCTTAGCCTCAGACTTCAATTCTGATGTACTGTCATTACCAGTATTGCAGAAAAAAAGTTGTATTTCTTATTGTACTACCTTCTAGAGCACTGTCAACAGGGAAATATCACAGCCTTCTTTATAGGCAACTGTCCTATTTTATATATAGGTATGTCATAAAGAACTCAGAGCACAATGCTTTCCACCAGGTCAGAGTCTGCTTTTATTTCCCCTGTATGATAAAGAGTATCACCTATTTACCACTCTTTTTTTGTCCATTTATAATTTAATAACATTTTTACTCTCTTGAGCTTTAAGAAATTGAACAGCTTCTTTTCAGTGTGCTGGTCATTGTTCTCCATTCTCTTTTTACCTTAAAACCTGCACAATTAACTTCCGTCACCTTAAAAGCCTTTCTCACAACACATTGCTCCAGTTGTTGAAGCATATGTAATTACATCCAACAGAACCTGTCCTGGGGCAAGCTGATTTCATGCAATTTTTATAACACCTTTTTTCATTATTTAAGCAGAGTGAAATCTTTAGGACAGTGTGATTAAAATGAAATTGGAATATTAAAGGTAAGGTATTCTGAGAAAAGGCAGACTCCTGCCATCTTTATGACAAATAGAAATTTATATCTCTATTTTTTGTAAGTAAGAAAAGTTTCAATCAATTTGACACATATATTGGCCACATATCCAGTACCTTCATCATTATGATTTTTCATGAGTCTATAGTAGAGTTTATTAGTACTTTATGGTTTGGGCTGTAGCTTAATTCAGTAGAAATAGAGCCAGTGATTAATATGACATTACAAGCCTGTCTAAAAATCTTTTCTAGCTTTGCTAGAGAAAATCTGTACAAAGCAATCTGAGAAGTTGAAACAAGTCAGGCACATATTATGCAAACATTTCCAGAGAGGTATTTCTTCAGTCTTAAGAAGCCTAAATTGCCATGTACAGAACACATGGATAAATGTTGTAAACTGATGACTAAAGATTGCTGGGATGGGAATTTCTGCTTCGTGGGACATTCCAAATTGGATGAGAACAAAACACCAACACTGCAGTCTCCTGCTTTGCAGAACAAACTATTTTGGGCATATAACCTCACCCATGATCAGGCAAACTGGGCAGGCAGCCCGCCAGGCATCTGGGGAGCTGGGCAGTAGGTAAATCAGCCAGCCGGCAAAAGGATGGCTAGGAAGGCAGCCAGCCAGGCAGCTTGCAAGTCCATCTGCCACTCAGACAGCCAAGAAGCTGGCAAGCTAACACATTGGTTGTCTCCCTGTCTGCCCAGTGGGACAGACTGGGAGCTGGTCAGCCAAGCAAGCCACCTGCCTGCCAGGGCAACAACCAGGATAGTCCTGCTGCCTGCTGTTTTCTGTCAATGTCTCTGAAGGAATGCATGTATTCCCGTGGAAAGTGCCAATTCTAATCTCTTGGCATCCAGCTATTGCAGGAGAATATATTTATCCAGCTTCACTTCTTACAAGAAATATGTGTATTTAATACATTGAATTACAGACAGCTACAGTGAAAGACTTGTTTGTCTACAGAAACACTCAAACACAATTTAAGATTAAAACTATGAAATGTAATCTACCTGCTGCTCAGTTGCATTTACATCACTACTCAAATCTGGGTTTTCAAGGTGCTCTGCAGTCGTGCATGTACAGGAGTAAGGCATGTTCAGCAGCTTGCCACCTTCTGCCATTTATTTCTACATGGATAAAAAGAATAAGGCATTTTTTTCTGCCTCAGTTTCTGATTAAATTTTATCTGGTGCATATTATCATATACATAGATGTTCCTAAAATATGTTAAGTGGATGGCACAGTGATGCTGAGAAAAGCATTTGTGGCTGTTGTTCAGAAAAAGAGTACTGAGGGCAAGCCAGACCTGCGTCCTCCTTCTGCCTGAAGGAATTGAAACTCATAGCTAATTTTCTGGGAGATCCTAAAGACAATGTTTGAAGGAAGTAGACAGTGGAAAACTTTGTCTGCCTAGAGGTGATGGCACTATGCTAAAAATTATTCAAGATCAGAGAGAGATGGCATGAAAAGATTATGCCTTTTACATCTGCTGGGAGGCTGGTATCCTGGTTCTTACTTTAGGGATTTTTCTTTATGTTTCAGTAAGGGTTCTCTGCATTGAAATGAAGAATGTAGTTAGAACAGTGGCTGGAACTCCCATCTGCCTATTTGCAGATAAGTACTCTCACCACTGGGGATATATAATTATTAATGTTAATCTTTTTTTTACCTGAAATTCTTTATTTCTCTTGAGAGTTCCAGCTTCAGCACTCAAGGTAGAAAGTACTACTCTGTCCACTCTGGTTTACAGTCTCAGGTAAGGAGGTTGCCTTCGATCACTGATGTGGGTTGTAACACCAGCCTCTCACAGGTGATCTGTTCACATAAAATTTGGTAAATGCTGTTCCTGCTTGGTGTTCCTTAAAGGATTGATTTCTCAGAAAGAAGTTTTGCAGGTTTGAGCTCAGAAGACTCCTGTGCCCTGAGTCTCGGATCCAGAAAAAGGCAGTCCTGGAGACATATTTGGGGCCACCTGGCAAGCATTTTGAATTCTTTCATGCAGTGGTGACAATCTCTAGGACTCAGTTTGTGATGCCTTTCTCCCACACCCCAAATTGCTATGTCCATGTTGCTCTTAGGGCTGTAGCCAAGGTCAAGAGGATGCAACAAGAGCATCTCCAGCTACTGAATTTCTTCTGTGTGTCTAGATGACTGGTAGGGGGGGACCAGGATTATACAATAGTTCATATTTCAGGACAAGGAGAAAAGTACTGTTTGCTGTAGAACTCAGGGTTTATTAGCACTCTTAACTGGTCTCATATCAGCATCACAAAGCCTCAAATCAGTAGCACACTGTGAAGGTGCATGACCTGGAGTCTTTCTTACATTGTTATTTGCAGCATCTGTGATCTAAATGTGTATTGACTAACCCAGACTGGATCTCATATCTGCTCATGAAAGACTCAATATATTTTGAATTAAACATAAGGTCAAAATCAGAAATGAGTAGGATGAAGAAGGAGGAATCCTGCTGGTTTTGACTTCAAATAGGAAGAGTAACAGAGTCAAGGGACTGACATATAAGAGAAAAGATTTAGGAAGAAAAAAGAAGAGGAAACAGGCAAGAAGTAAACAGAATAAAAGCACAAAAGGGGGTTAAGATTTTAAAAAGGAGAAAGTGGAGGAATCAAGGGAATCATACATGTAAGAGATATTTTTCCATTTCTTGTGTCTGTTTGAGAAAGGGAGAAAATCAAATGCCATATAACATTATCAAACTGAGAATATAAGCAAGCTTACTATAAAATAGCTGATAAACCAACAATATAGAGTTTTAGATTATTACTAGAAACCAATCTCAATACTGTCTGGAGAAAGGATCAAAAGGCTCAGGGAAGAGAGGAAGACTTTTGCATAAACTTAGAATATAACTTTCTTCACACAGTATTTAAATGTCATTTCTTGATAAACATGTTCATCCCCCATGCTGATATCCTCAGCCTTCTTTCGAGGTGTCAGCAACATCAGGAAATTATGCTCAATATTTCAAGATAACATCTCTAATTTTCTAAACTTTTTCTGGTGCGTAATGGATTCAAAACTTTTCTCTTAAAAAATGCTTTGAAATGTCACAACAACATAAAGATTTCCCATGCTTTCAAGTGCTGGACAGGTAGCCACCAGCATTTTGGGAAGAACAGGTGGGAGTGGGATTTTTTTCCTTATTACTGCCTGCTACATAGCTGACTGATGGGAGTGCAAAGAGTCTTGGGACACATCTTTGGATGGAATGTTCTCAACTTGGCCAGCTTTAGGTGAACACATTAAAAACAATAATGCAAACTTTTATTAAAATCCTAAGAAAACAACAATTGGAATGGAATCTTCCTTGTTTTGGAGGATGGAGTCAGAGGCAGTTCTGGGACTCAGGGAACCCATTCCTCTCTTACCCAGCTACACAGAAGGCAGAAAAACTTTTCCTAGACTCTGTGACTTCTGTCCCACGACCCACACATTTCCAATTAATTCATAAATGTGTGAATCAATAGGAAATGTGTCTCTTTCACCCCAGTGTTTTACTGCAAATGAAAGAGGAAAAGGACCAGATCAGGCTGCAGAGTAATCAAAGACAGTAATGAAGAGATCTTAATAATGTCATGGCATAATTATGGGATGTTTTGGATTTGGTTTCTTTAGTGTCACCACCTTACCGTAACACCACACGTTGCCAATTGCTTCTTTGTACCATTTATGTGTACAATGGGATCTAATCCCTTTATAGCTTTGCAACATATTCATAAAAGTGAGGATGTGGAAGTTTTTTCTAAATGTTGATGAGTATGATGTGGAGATATGTAAAAGACCACTGCAAAAGCTGAGCACAACAATAGAGATGACATATTTTGACAAATTTTCCTTCCTTACAATAGTTGTCTAGGTGTAAGTGCTTTCTGATCTAAAAGCTGAATCTGGTTTAGTATTAATCTAAATCCCTGATGATGACCTTAATGAATTTTATGAAGCAAAATGCAGGATATACTTTCCTTCTTTTGCGAGTTGAGAATTTTGCTGTTCAAAAGATTTTTCTTGCACTTGATTAAACATTTTTATTCTAACAGACTTGTTTTTTACCTCCTATTTCATGAAAAGGAGGACAATGATAATTCTGAAGATAACACCTCTTTCAGCAATGATTGCTAGATATTGCAGCACTCAAGCAGGACATGATATTGATCTTTTACTGTTATTTGGGGTAAACAATTATAGCTCTCTTTTGTTTGCATTGCTCAGTAACATTACAGGTTCTGACAGCTGTATGAGCATCTCAGAAGAAAAAAAGGAATTTGTGAAAATATTGTTTGAATCAAGTTTTGTGAAGTACTGCATTTTTTGTATCTTGCTTTGTACTGAAGGGAAACTCACCAGGCAAATTCCTATCTCAGCTTATTTACAAATCAGTAATATTCTGCTTACGTATACCAGACCTGAATATAAATTATAATCTCCTGCTAAAATTTGAAAAGAAATGGAGGAACTATTTAGAAAATAGGTAAGATGCTCAGGAGACTGGAAACAGAAAGATTATTTTTCCTACTGCCACTATCTTATTTCAGGACCCTGAGAAAATCTTTTTGTCTTCAGCCCTATTTTCTCTGTAGTCCTTTGTTTGCTTTATCTAGTTAGACTGCAGACTTCTGGTATAGAGACTGTGCCCCTCTTTCTCTGAGAGGTATTTGGTATCAAATTTGTTTGATAGTCTTAATTGACACATTGATATTCATAAAATTAATAGGTGGTTCTACCAATTAAAACATTTAATGATACAACTTATCCTGAATTGGGAAAGTTTATGATTCACAAGAGGACACTGACTTCAGAAAGCTGAGGTTTAAAGATGAAACATCAACTCTACAACAGCAGAGTAGAGAACTTGACCCAGGAGTGCTCCTGTGTACCATATATTGTGTAATGTTTTCAATAGTTATCCTTTTCCTCTTGAAGTGAATTGTGCCAGTTTAAAAGAACCAGAAAGGTCTTAGCTCTCAGCACACAAATGCAGGCTTAAATCAATGTCAATACATATATAATTCTGTAATGTCATAAGAACTTATAGTGTTTTTGAAACATTAAGCATGGTTGTATTATGTCTCCTCAGCCGTAATTAGATGAGTCCAACATATTTGAATGAAAGACTTAAAAAGTTCCTCCAGAGCTCATTGTTACAGGCACTGATGGCGCAAAACGTGTCTGGACATACACCCACGATTTTGCTGTCTGTGATCATACCACTAATGCATTGTGATGTGATCGTGTCGTTTAAACTTTCTTTCTATTTCTCCACTTACAAAATGATTAAGACTTAACTGCAGCACCTGACAGAATATTTAAATAATTAATTAGAAAAAACACACAGATCACTGAATGAAGCTATTGTTAAAAGAACTTCAGAACACAGCTATTGTATTGTTACTGCAGATGCATAAGTGAAGATCTGTCTTTAGAAGGTGGCTATTATTAAAGATTTGCATTCAGTTCAGCTTCACAGACAAAAAAAAAATCTGACTGTTGGATGTTAGAAACTAGGTTCCATTGTTATTGTCCAAAGCATTCTGCCATTTTCTCTTTTTATTTGTTATTTTAAGAATTTACTTTATAGTCTTGTTCTATTTAAGTAGAACTGAAAAAAAAAAAAGATTTGATTCCTTTATCTTCTTTATTACATGCATTTATTTATATAATCCTATAGTGTTTTCTTCCTGATTCACAATTCGTGGATTAAAGGACTGAACCTTCAGGTGATCATTCAAGGTAGGGGAAGTGGCAGAAGCATGGATATCAAGACATTCAAAATATAAAGTCTACTGCACAAAGAAGTAGTAGTTGAAGAGATTGAAGTCATAATGGTCTTGCTTGATTCCAGTTAAGGAACATCTGCAATGTGAGCAACTTTACAAATTGTGAAGAAATGGAATAAAACTGATATACTTCAATTAACATTGATATAAATTTCAAGATTTCTGAGAAGACAAGGTGTCTTGGAGTAACTAGCAATAAGTCTTTATTTTTTGACAAGAATTCTGCTGACTTAATGGCTTCACTGTGTCTGAAATGGTTCTATGCAAACATAATAAATTAAGATTTTACAGAAAATAAATGTATTTACCAGTTATAGAACCTACTTCTTTTTCCTATGGCTGCATATATAGTGCTTCAATTAGCTTATTGACTAACCTTGAGAAAATATCATAAAAAGCCTTTCACCTCATGCTGAATTATGATCGTACTGGCTCACTCCTTCACCATATTAAACAAATGAAATTAGGTGAGCAATCATAGAAGATGTCAAAGTTTGAATTAACAACTTCTTAATTTTTTTTTTCCTGAGAAAAATATTAAAGTATAATGGCTTGCTTATTTTCGAAGATGCATTTCAGACACAAAAAAGAATACAGTATTCCTGTGTTAAAGTATTTTTGATAAAAGCGGAAGGGAAATACAGCAAAGTTGTGCACTTATAGAAGTATTGCAACAACAGTGGGATATCTGTTGATGTGACAAGATAAGGAAAATATAAGGAAGACACAGGTGAAATAGAAGAAGGTATTAGTTTGCTTTGATAATTTCTCTGTGTTAATCCTTTTATTTCTTGAGAAGTAACTTAGATAAATTTTCTAGCCTTTTATGTGCCTTTTTAATTTGAATTGGATTCTAGCTTGCTTTCTCTTTTCTGTATTGGCCCATCAGAAGAATGCTTCCTAAAGCCAAAGAATTTGCAAAGCACTTGAAAACTGGTCTAGCTCATCCTTGGGTGAAGGCAGGGTGAACTGTCCCTATATTATTCCTAACAGAAGTTTTTTCTATCCTCCACTGAGAGTTTACAACTTATCTGGACAATCCTTTCATAGGCTTTAAGATGTTAACAATTAGCATTATGTTTACTTACGTTTACTCTGAAGCTAAAATGCTAATCATCAACTACTTCTCTGAATACTTTGAGATGAAATTCAGATCATGAGTTCCAACAGATTCGAAGAAGTGTATCTATGCAAGTACTTTTAACCTGCTTCTGTAGCAGGCAGTGACCATAATCCCATGCCATTTATACTTGACAAAGTGTCATGTTGTTATAAGGAGAGCTGAAGTCTATTCAATAACATTTACCTCTGGAATACACTTGTCCCATTAGCTTCCACTAAGAGAACTGAGCACTACCCGAGTTCTACCTATATTCTCAGAGCTCAAGAGTCATATCTGATATTGCATTTCCTATTACACTGTCAGTATCTCATTTACTTACTTCATCTATTTACAAGATATAAATGAAAGAGGTAGACTTGAAACTCTGACCATTTCTGCACTAAGAAATTATCCTTTAGAAAGTTCCATATATCTATAAGATATTCATTTCTTCTTTGTAATAGTCCACCAGATGGTTGTATTCTATGGCAGCAGTTTGTGGTTTATTGCTAATTGAAACATCAACACTTGCATACAAGGAATGTGCAGTGGTGTCCTCTTTAAAGCTTTGGATTTACATGGTAGTGCACTATGTTCTAATGTTTTCTTTCATGTGAAAAAAACACAAGCAAATAAAACCAGAAAAAGCAATGCTGACAGACCTTTCTAGAAATTGCTCTTTAGCCAAAGTGAGTTCTCTTTTAAAAAAATATGCTATAGGTGTAGTCAGGCAATAGTTTTGTTATTAGGCATAGAAGGACAGAAGCCTTGCTTTTAGGTAAAGGACATGTATTCTGGAAATTCTGCTGTTCTTTGCATCTCTACTTGTTAAAGAAAATATCTGCTTTTGAGGAAGCCTAGTAAAAGTGTTAATTTCTGGGGGTTCTTTTGAATGAGAAATCATATATCAGATACAATATAAAAGATTACTTTCAGGTTGTTCTCTTATATGAGGAAGTGCTGTCACTGATATGTTCCTTCTGACCACAAAACTAAATATCTCATTTTAATTTTCTACTGCCAAGACACTTGGCAGGTCTGCTTTCTCCTTTGCATCTTGGTCAAAAGGCACTGCCACTACTGTTCACCAGTTTAATCTATAAGCAACATCCCGTACTGTCCCTCTCATACTTCTTCACATTTATGAAAAGGAAGATTGATTTTCAGTTCTTTCTCTCAATTTTTCAGATCGCCTAAGTTAATGGAGTTGGCCCTGTGTATGTTCAAGATCTGCTCCTGGAGTCTGAAACTGAAACACACACACCAAAAAAATTTTTCGTATCCCATGATCATGCCTCGTCTCAAATAACGGAACTCCTACAAGGGTGGATCTTGAAACCCATTACATTCTGTCCCGTCTCACTTCCAAAGAGCATTTTACAGTCCCCTTTCAGCCATGCCCCTCCTGCAAAAAACAAAGGAGTTTTCATAAGGGCTGTTGATAGCCTTTGTGATAATTTCCTCCTTTCTGTGTACCTTCCTACCTTTGTCTTCACACGTCCCTATTTTACAAACACTCTTTCATATCTATTTGCATCCTCCCTTCATTTGTGGCAGTTTGGATTGGCCCAAAAATCAAGAAAAAGCATTTTGAAGGAAATGGAAAAGCCCTTTGTGAGTCTCAAAGAGAGCATAAGCTACTTTTGCTGAACTGCAGATCACTACAAATTTTCTGTGATAGGAAATACTGACTCATCACACTCATAGAACAAGTTTTTCATTATCCTTTTGTGCTTCCTATATGATTACATAAGCTTAACTGCCATCCATCAGCTTCTTTTGGAGAAAATAGACATGTATGGATATTAATTTAAAAATAAATTCTGAACCCCAGTTTACCTATCGGGTATTACCCTGACTAAGTGCATGGTGATAAATCAAAAGACAAGGACAAGGAAAGAAATTCTGTGGGAAGTAAAGAAGAAGCAAAGTGAAAGTTGTTCCACACAGAAGAAGGAAGAATTTTTTCAGGAAATCTATTGACTGCTGACTACCTGGCAGTGCAAAGTCTGGCAAAAATTGTATTTCTCAAGTCAGATTTAGACTCAGAACATGCCTGTACATTAAGGACGCTGGTTTGAAAAGGCTGGTGGTATTGGATATGCGTAGTGAATCAGAAAATACTGACACAGGGTAAAGATACCTGCCAGCTGGGTTTGAAACAAACAGACAATTTCCCTCAGTCAGCATTGAAGGCAAGTCTGGAAAGTTGTTGAAGCTAGTAGAGAACAAAAATACGCCTGGTCCTTTATCAGTTTTATTCATTACTTTGCACACTATCTACTTTTAAATGAATAAATAATGCCCTGTTTTGAAGAAGATATTTTTAATTCAGTGTAATCACTTTCTGTCACAGGGTGCCATAGTCAAAAATGAGAGGACATATAGGTACCAACTTAACTTGCTGGGGCGTGACCTTTACAGATCCCGTAATCAGGTCTTATAATCATGAGTATGAATAAAAAAAAAATGAAAAAATATCTACATAAATCGCCACAGAAAGCAATAAGTGTTTCTTGTTAGACAATATCTTGGTGGGTCATCAGGAGGTTAAAGCTGTGTAAATGCTTGTGTCACAGCTAACCTGCTTATACAGCAAACTTAAATAGTCGGTAACGTGATTCGGAAAAATATAACCGCTGCACAATTACTATGTAATTATTCTTGTTTCCCATCAAAACTCTGCAGATCCTGTACAAAATCATAAAATATATTTAATTAAATAATATATCAGTGTCTAGAAAAAGATCTATGTGATGACTGTGTTTTCTTCCTGATGAAAATGCAAATGTAACCATTAATAGTTTATAAATGAGGCTTAGATAGAAGTGGGATAATGTACATCCTGCTTTAAGCTAAATAAAAGAAGAATTGTTCTGCAGAATTCCATCCAAACCATCGATATTAAATCCCAAATAATTTTTTTATTTTGGAAATGTACCTTTAAATATTCATCTTTCTCTGGGCTTTCTCTCAAAAAAAGAGCATTTCTTTATAACCTACTGTGTTGACGCCAACAGAAAAAAACCCAAACAAAAGTTAGAGAAACTGGTGTTTGACCTTTTTCTATCCCTGCAGAATCCTGAAGTTAAGCAGTGAAATGAAAATGCCCATATCACACCCGAAGCTTTTATCTCAGAAACAGAATGCAACTTAAATAGGATATTGAATATTACTGAAATGCAGAACCACATATTTAGATTCAATGCAGGACAAATACTTCTGCTGCAAGACCATGTGATGAAAAAAAATTAAATGCTTGTCTTTCCTGTAGCCTACAAAGTGAATAAAACCCCCAGAGTCTGCAGTTTGCTTGGTGTATTAACCTATGGACCTCAATATTGTGAACTGAAAATATGGATCAACTCCGACACTTCATTTTCATAGGACAAATAGGGTTTGGATTAAATATTTCTGAGGAATCTGTTTACAGAACTAGTAAAGCTTAGTTTGGATGCTGAATCTTAAACCTTTTGTTTATAAGTTCTTATCAGCAAAGCCTTCAAGGTAAGCTTTGTTCCTGGAGTTTTGATCTTGTCTATGTGACTTCAATTTTGAATGTAAGAAGACTTAAGAAAAAAAAAGTGGAACTGAAACTGGCTTAATGTGTTTTATAGATTTTCTGACACCAAATTATTATTACTGGTCCCTTGTTGACACTATTGCACAAAGATGGCTTAAATGCAGCTTCAAACCATTTGATTGAGATTTTTCTATAACAAAGTTAAACCCCCAGGTATTCGCCAGTAACCTCCCTGGAATTTTCAGAGACTCTAAGAGACAAGAAAACACAA
Organism: Falcunculus frontatus; assembly: GCA_013398115.1. NCBI lineage: Eukaryota > Metazoa > Chordata > Aves > Passeriformes > Falcunculus > Falcunculus frontatus. The sequence continues at coordinate 493,887 of VZRV01003796.1, forward strand.
GCATTTAATGATCTGAACTGAAAATAGATCTCTGCACTGAGATAGTCAAGCAGAACCCTGCAAACATTTACGTGTGTAGACTGTATAGGAGGATTCACATGAAATAGTGCCTCAATATTTAAGATAGATGGGTAATATATAAAGATAAGGGACAGTCTTAAAATTAAATTTTAGAGAGGAATCAGTGATTGATAGTGTGGCACAAATAACAGAATTAAGTACATCTGCTTTACATAGTGCTAGGTGATTATTTTCTTTTTAAAGTTCTTCCTCTGAACCACTCACTTGGAAGGAAAGAAGAGCCCTGATGTGAGAAATGACTTAATTTACATGCTTGCAGAGCAGCTTCTCTGTATTGTGATAGTGCTGTACACAGTAATCAATAGCAAAATCAGAGATTAAAAAACAACCTTAAAGGTCATGCAAATGCTAAAAAATTGCAACACTTTTTCTATCTCTGTGAAAATGTGGTAGATTACTTGATACTGAGCAGTGAGTTAGAATAACAGCAGATGTGAGGGATTCTTTGAACTAATAAAAACCTTCTAAACTAATTATTTGAGAGACTGGTTTTGAATAAGGGACTTCAACTTGCTTTCCATTTAAGTTGATAAAACTTTAGGACTCGGTTGCAGTTTGCAACTCAGTTTTTTTAAACTAATACGTCGTATAGGTGTGTGACCCTTATATATGTGAGTGTGCTTTTAGTCCAGAAGAAAATGGTTACTTTGTTCTCTGTGGATATGTCATACAGATGATATTCTGCTTTTGAACTTTAGGTTGTGCCACTGCGTTACTTCGTTTCCTGCAATACCCTGATGACTATCCCTGCATACCTCTGAACAGAATGAGCTACTCTGTGGACAGCTCTGTTTCTTTTCCTTGGTGTAAAAAGGAGCCTGAAACAATCAGGGCACACAAGGTACCTAGTTTTTAGGCAATTAGAGTTACAGAAGGAGAAATGCTTCATGTATGCACAGAATTTGACCCTTCACCAATGAACTTGCTAACCTCCACCAATCATGTTCCAATTAATTTTCTTCAGGATATTTTTTGTATTTTTGCACTTTTTTGTAAAACACCTTTATCTCTGGTTAGGTTTGTAGTCTATATATATCGTCCTGCGTGCATCTGTATTGGCATTCCCAAACTGAAATCAAACCACAGCCCTTTTCCCCTGCCACTTTTTGTGGTCTTTTCTTTTGTGCCCTCTACGAACAAAGAAAAAGGAAAGGCTTAGTTCGTTAAGTTCATGTTATTTCACAACAATGTGAGGATAGATCAGATAGTGCAATGGCTAAGACATGGATGGGTTAGTTAGATTTTTCCCAGAAAGAGACAGGGCAGTAAGAGAGCAGCTGAGCAAAGGTGGTTGTTCAGTTCCACCAGGACCTCTGCTAGCAGGAAAGAGAAACTGCGTAGGAGGAGCAAAGGGGTAGATGAAGGCAGGAAAAATTATTCTGTTAGTGTAGCCAAAGAATCCTCTACAATAATTTCAAAAAAACCCTCAGTGACATCATCCTAGTATCAGCTGACAGAAGACCTGATAAATGAGATGGTCATCTATGAGATGGTCACCTCTTCCCCAGCTTCTGAGGGACTGATTAGCTAAGAAATTGCTATCTCTTTGGGAGAAGCTGTCCTGAAAATAGAAGGCAGTTGTCCAGTCTTGGGAACTGTTTAGATGCCTGTTACCTGATCATTTTTAGGGAAGTTTATAGGTCTTAGGTTTCAAAAAGCAAATACTATTTTCCATTAACACACAGGAGAAAACAGTCAGGGAAGGAAAATTACCAACTACCGATAAACTTAAGACCCATTAATTGAGAGATTTACTGGAAGAATACTTATGAGATGTGTAAATCTATGTCCAAAATGCTTCCACTTTCTTTGGGCCTCACAGATGGGGTTTGTATGATCTGCTTTTGGATATTCTGTAATTTTAGAAAGCTACAATGTGCACCTCATTCAAATTAGTCATCTTGGGCTCCCTTAATAGTTAGAAAAGAAAAGTATGACATTTTTGTTAGGACTATTGTGGTTCACTCAGGTCATGCATATTATGAATAAATCACCCTCTAGAAGTACAGGTCTCTCTTCACTGGTAACAGTTCATGACATTTGGGTAGATCATATGTGGAGAGCTACAGGTGGCCGAATGAATCATGAATCATGCCTCCAAATCCCCTTTGCATCCTGAAACACCATAACATAAATAAAATATTATGTTGTTTGCTGGTGCTCAAACTTTGTTCATTGGACAGATCATAAAATATTCCATGTTACAAAGAATGTAGGTGTTACTTGGTATGTCTTTTGAAGAAAATAATTGACTTGTGAGAAAACACCGGTATATTGTCTTAGTAGTTCAGCTAATCCTCTCTTACATCATTTTACTATAGTGAAGGAAGACTTCCATCTATAAATAGTCACATTGCACAAAGCCAAAAAGAAGAGAAAAACTAATTTTTTTTCATCCTAACTCCGGCTAGGTCTATCTATCTACGTGATTTTCTGAGCTCAATTTTTTGTTGCTGGCCGTACTCCAAAGACAGATAATCTGAGACAGGGAGTTCATGAAGGATAAGTGGCAGATATGAAACTGTTTAGTTCATATCTGTAACCCATGGAGTATGTAACACTTTACTGATTTAATATTTTCCCATGGCAGGCTCCACCAACCAATTGAAGCTAACAGCTTGCCAACAGAGAAAACTTAAAGGAGATGAGTATCACTTTTTTGGGCTTTTTTTTCCTTTCACTACCAAAAATCGAAGAAATCATCTGAGGCACAGCCATAGAAATGCACTGGCTTAATTTATAAGAACTCAATCTGTGAAATAATTAAAATGGACTTTTGCAGTCAGAGGGGAAAACAAGGTGTAAGTGATTAATAATTCTTTAATAAGAAAAAAAAAATCCTGGTTTACTAATAGCTTTTGTGTGGTTAATTAAGGCTCTGGTTCACAAAAACCAGTAACCTTTCAGAAAGTGGATTCCACTTTGTATAACGAAAGCAGGATTGGCAAATAGTGAAGTAATAATGTCTTCCCAGATAGGAAGAGACAGTGCAGATTGTAAAGGCTGTAAAAATCATTGTGCCTATGATGTGATTCCTTAGTAGTTCTACACAAGATTTCAAGACTATTTAGTCAATTAAAAGAGAAATACTTACAGATATAATCGAGAAAAATCTCAGACTTTTAAAAACTCATAGAGAAGTTCTCAGCAATACAGTCTGGATAGCAGACATGAAGAAAAGGAGTTCTGGGTCATAGTATCCAGAATGTTACAAACTGAAAATTTATTTCTTGTTTCCCTTCCCACATTATTAGTCCATTTTACAAAGTGTTTTCTCTATTTATATGAAACATAAAATTACCTAAATCACTCAGATGGGCATTTGCTTTTACCTGGCCAGTTCCCCAAAAGCTCTGTTTATGGCCAAGAGATACTGCTTAGTGAGCAACTTACATAAACAGCAAAGAACTATAATAATTTAAGTGCTTTTCTGGATACCATCATTTAACCATATCTGTACACTTTATCTTGGCTGCAGTTTCTGTTGCACTGAGGCCAACAGTACCATTTCAATCCAGGCCTAAGAGAGTTTCAGTGGTGTAAGTGCCAACTACCAAGCAGCTGAGCCAAGAGAAGAGCAGTTGTGATAAAATAGACGGTGGAAGATTACACAAATGTGGAGGCCATGGGAAAAGAAAACAAAGGGGCAAAACCCTACAGTAGCCAAATCATAAAGAAAATCAGAAAAACACATTGGCAATTGAAAATAAATTCTCTCTCTCTATATGTATCTCTCTCTAGACATCTCTATATATCAAGACACAGAGATAAATCACATAGCAGTGTATATATATGTCATATATAGAGATAAATATAATCCATATGCTCTATATAGATTGTGCACTTTTGTAACCTCTCCCCGTGTATGTGTCTATGTATATATATAGAGGGAGAGAGAAAGAGAGTGAGAGGGAAAATGGGCTATTGCACCAAGCAAGCTCACACTGATTTACATAATAGAGCTAAGCAGGATTCACAATTCTAGGCATCCAGAAGTTTGAAACTTCAAAGCTATTATATAACCACCACTCCAGCTTTGCGTATGACAACCTGCTCTTCCACCAAATAATACCTAGGGCATACAGAAGTTCAGCACTCCCTGCTTTTGGAGGGGACCCTGATCTGCAGTGGAGTCATGTGCTGCTGTTTTTTGTTCCTACAGAAGCCTTAATCCCAGCCAACAAGGACAGGAGAAAAAGAAACTGTTTGTGCATCAAAGGAAACTGCTTTAAACATGTTCTACTCTCCTGCTGCATAGTCACGGTTTGGATTAGGAAATAATAATAGGCTGTAGGCAGCCAGGAGTCAGAGCTGAGTGCCTTTTTAAAATCTTTAAAAGGAAAGAAGAAAGCTTAGAAGCTGTGCATAATTTATACTCATCTATCATTTTCCATCTCTTGATAACCCAAACTGTGAACCCAGGAACTAAAGTGACTGCTTAGGAACATCATTGCTGATCCATGTCTGATAGCTGTTATTGATTTAAACAATTTCAATTTGTTTTGTTCTAATCTCACATATAAAACAATGGCACCCAAAAGGCTGTTGTATAACTTTTCAGTGAAATAACCACTATCCACAATTGCTAAATGCAACATTAATCTTGTTCCAGGATATTCCTGGGGCTGACAACTTTTCATTATTATTCTTATCACAGAGTGTACAGTGAACTAAGCTTTAAATTAACTACAGGCAGGCCTGAGTCACAAGAATGAAGTCAGAAATTTTCCAAAGTTTGTTGCTGCCTGGATACAGGGATTTTGTTCTTATTGTTTAATGAATTAAGAAAGAGTAGAAATCACCCATTATTTACATGAGGAAAAAAGGCATACAGAGTCATGTTTTACTTAATTCCCACATGTTTAAAATCTTTAAACTGCTTTTTACAGTTAATTTTTCTTCATATCTGTGAAGCTAGCATAAATTAAGCAAAACTATGAAAAGAACAAATTGTATTCAGTATAATTTTAATTTCCTACTTAGTTTATTTTATTGCATTACACTTAGTTTATAAAAGTCAGTGATTTAAATGTTTAATAAAATTTTAGGTGTATATTAAAGGTAAATTCAATCACATAAAATAAAAAAATGTTGAAGGACCATAATAGGTGAGATTGCCAAGTTCTGTCATATGATAAAACAAGTTCTCTTAATGACAATAAAAAGGAAACCACATTACTATTTATGTATGTTCCTTGAACCAACTTTATTTCTCACTTCTAGTAAAATTACTTTTAGCATTCAGAATATGTATTTGTGTCTAGGAAGAGTTTACATTCAATGCTTATTTGGAAATTACATGTATGAAAAAAATTTTATGAAAAATTATCAGCATAAGGCAAAATTTTCCCTTCCAAATTTCCATTTGCAGCCATGCTTATCTGTAGATAAGTTTACATGGTTTTTAAAATGGATGTTTGTAATGTAGAATTTCTTAAAAAGACCTCATCAAAGGCTGTGCACATGTACACAGATATGGAATCTAGAGGAAATGCCCACATGCAGAGGGCAATTTAGAGGTGACAGCATGTACTTATGGTGTGGAGATAGAATTTATTTTTCAACAGTCCACTTAATAAAAAGCTAGCTTTCTTTTACCACAGAAACTTTCTGTGTTACTATGCAGCACAGAATACTTGAAAGACTTTTTTCTGAATTGGTATTAACAATAGAAAAGACTCTTTCTTACTTAAAATGACACTTATGTACTGCACAGATTATAGTTTTCAGGAATTTCAGGAAAATATTGCTTATTTTTAAGCTATACATCTACCTCAGATAAGAAGAAAAAGAAGATGATTCAAAAAAAGAATTGTCATGCTTTTTCATTAATACAATAACTTAGAGAAAATATTGAACAAAACTAGTTGAATTTTAACAGTAATAGCATCACTCAACCTCGTTGCCAAAGATGACATTCACCAAAGAGAGTGTTCAAAAAAAGGCTTTCAGGACTGACTTTATTTTACCACTCATGATACAAGTTTTTATCTCTGTGGTATTAAGGGTATAGCACTATTTCACATTTCCTTCCTGTAGCTCCCCTTACATGAAAATTCTGAGTTATTTTTGGAGGACTGGCTTCAAAATACACCCATTCTAATTACATTATCTCACCAAAAATATTACCACACAGGATTGCCTGGGAACTGAAAAGTGTAGTTTGGACAGTGTTTCCTGTTGTGACAGACACTTGCTAATCATGTCTTGCTGGTTTGTGTGCAATAGAGTTCCTACTGCTAACAACTTTGAGCAGTTCAGCTGAAATCCATTTGACAGCAAAGTCTACCAAAGGAGCAATTTCAGAACAATGAGTTGCGAAATGACAGCAGAAAAAATAGAGGACAAGAAAAAAAAAAAGGACATTTTTATTAAATAAATATCAACTGAAAGACAAATCCAAGAGAAATAAATAGCTTAAGTGACTAGACAAAATTTTTTAACAACTGTATGTAACATAATGTATTTTATAAATTGCTAGCAACCACGGAACCAGCATGTTGATACACCTCAAAGATCCAGAAGTCTCAGAACTAAGCCAAATCTCTTCTTGTTTTCCTTTAGTTTGACAATCTGACTTTTAGTTTTCTGTTCTTTGTTTTCTGATTAGGCTTCAAACTGGTGTCTTTACCATTCCACACTAGTAGTTGAAGTGGTGCAGTTCTGCTAATTAGATGTAATGATGGCCTGCCTGTGTCAGCATGGTCTCTGCTGATGCCTCTGCTGTATTCTGGGATGTAACCTTGACTGATGCAAAGCTGTTTGCTCTCTCTGCAGATAGTGAATCTGGAAATGTGCTCTCAGGTGCTGCCTGAGTCAGCCTACCAGAGTGCATTGGATTCTGTCTGCCAAAGCTCGTCTTTGGCATCTCTGTGTTAGCACATCAGTTCTGGCCCAAAACCCAGCAGAGAGTAAACAAGATGACTGCATGGAGACTAAAAGGTAGAGATTATTCGTGTCCATGTTTGGAATTGGTCTTTAAAAGACTGGGTTTTCATAGCCAAACCCGTTTGTCCAGAAGTCGTGATGTTCCTGAACTGGTGAAAGAGTTAAAGTGCTCTGGTCCCCAAACACTAGGGATTCGCGACTGCTCAGTGAAAATGCTAGGCAAAAGCTAAAAACTAATGACTGACCTGGACAAATCTAGATGATTCATATCATGTGTTTTGTTCGTGACAATAACCTCCAAAGAGAGGAATCTCCTTATGCCTTGCCCAAGAGCCCTGAAATACAGACATTAACAGCACTGAGTGGCACAAAAATCGTGTTAATCTGGGGAATATGTGAGAGGAAGTAATAGAGACTTTCAAGTCGGCAGATGTGGAAAAGAAAAAAAAATCCAGTTTAATGGCATTAGCGCTTTACAGGGATTAGAGGCCAATCTGGCTGCAGTCTCAGAGTTCACATTCACATCATAGCTTGTTTGGGCCCTATAAGGGAGCATAAAGTTAGTTTTGGTACAAGTAATTCTTGTATTCCCCATAGTATCCCTTTTATTAAGTTTGAACCATCTGTTTTGTACTCAAGGAGACTAGGCCTTATGGAAAGCTACATATGATGACTACTAAAGAGCAAACACAAAGCCCTCCTCTTTACCAAAAAGGATGTTTTGGAATTTGTTTTGTCCTCTGCCAGTCATACAACACAGGTCACATTCAAGACCAGCAGAAAAATGATTAGGAAAGGTTAGTTCCAGTGACTAATGAGATTCAGGATAAGAACTATCAGTCAACATTAATATTAATTTCTGTGTTACTTGCTAAAATTTCAGGATAGGACTCTAACTAGCTTTTCTACTTTTTTAATGTTTCTTTTAATGGGGAGAAGAAGATGAAGATAAAACCAATCTGAAAAATTTGCCTTATTTGCTTCAGAAGCAATGGAACATTTTGTGATAATGGCAGGAATACACCTGCTTCTAAGTGATCTTCAACAATCTCATCATATCCTCAGACACTGCTCTGCTGGGCTTGTTGAACGACTAGCCATGGGAAACCAGTGATCTCACAGAAGGCTTCATTTTTCTGCTGGATGTCAAATATTTGGACTGTGTCTTAATTCTAGAAATGATAATGGAGTCACCTTTAATCTGTGACTTTTACTCAGAAATAGTTAATTTATGCAGCTTATTAAAACATGGCTAAAATTGGTGTTGGCCTTTGAAAAACATGACTTTCTGTCATAGTGAAAATAAGCCCCTTATTCTATAAATTGTTATTATGAGCAAGCTATAAATAAGGAGCAATACGAAAATTGTGCTATTTTGGGATGTGCCAGTTTATAGTGACTGAAGTTCAAGCCATTAAAAAAATTATACCTAAATTCATGGAATTTCAAGTTCCATAGGAACATCAACATTTCACATTACAGAAATAAGCATGCTAACAGAGATATCTGTTAAACTATAATTTTAGAACAGCAAAAGGAGTAAATGAGCCTCAACAAACTAGATCTAAATCTTAATGGAGGTATGTTTATGTTAGTATGAAAAGTGTTCATCTTTTCTGGGCATAGTTTATTCCTGGAAGAAGAGTTAACTGCTCGTATTAGAATACTTTCATACTAAAAGTACCATCCCTTAACTAGAATTGTTTGTAGCTTTAAAGATTGGCCAAAAAATTCTGTCTACAGTAGGAAAAAAATACCATTTATATCCTGATAAGATGACTCTGTGTCCTTTCCTAAACTGATTGTAGAATTTTCTATTTATAGAGTTAATAAACCCCAGTGCTGTGGGGTTTTCTTCTATAGAAATCATGAAACCTAAATTTGGACATTAAAACATTGTGAGGGAAGCCAACACTTAAAGGTACTCCCAAAATCTTATTAAATAAGCAGTGCACTGAATTATCTATTTTTAAAAATACAATGCTCAGTAGTGAAAAGTTGATTAAATTCTGTTTAGGAATAAAGCCATATAAATTTAAAGGAAAAGCCAAGCTCTTTATACAGCACATTCACAAGGAAATATGAAGGTGACATTGTTTACTCTACCTCAATACATCAGTAAGAAAGAAGGCAGTTTCACAGAAGCATAAAGCACAATAAGCACGGTAAATCTCCACATCAGACTTCACACATATATTAAATGCTGATTAGTGGTTCAAAATTATTTACTAACAATATTTAATCATATATGGTCTGTGACTACAAACTTTTTACTTAATATCTTTGAAACTCGACTGAGCGTATCTGTAATTCTGATGTTAAAATATGATGTGAAATTAATATTTCAAACTCCTAGTATTAACATCTGAGCTTTTAAACCTTTTGAATATTCCTAGGACATGGATTGTAAGGAAAGTGAGCTTAAAGTTAACAGTGAAAAGATTCAGCATGTTAAGCGACTGTTAAGTGCCTTCACTGCAGTTCACTGAATCTCCTGATTAAGTAAAGAAATGTTGCCCCAGACAAAATGCACTGTAGAAAGGCAGTGTCAGAATGATGGAGGCATGAATGACAGTAGCCAGATCTGAATTTAAAAGCAATAAATTCTCATTTCTCTACGGGCAAAGAAAGCTCAATGAGGCAGTAGCTTTTGCTCGTGTTTCCAATAGCAAACAGAAGCCCAGTTTTGTTAGCTTTGTTAATCAGTGATAAGCACATATCTTCAAACAGGGAACCTGCTGTTTTATCTTGCAGATTTCACTGTGTGATGTTGCTCTGTCTCCAGTGTAGGCTCCCGTCTCCCTTCTGTTTAGACACCGAGTAACGAAGCTGCAGTTCCAGTGGCAGCAGAGCTGCAATCTTGACGTACCGCAGACACTGAGGCTCAACCACCCTTCTCATCTCCATCTAACCCTACGTTCAGCAGTAGGGTTGAGATGGACAGACAGGTTTGTGACCCCTTACACAAACACCAGTCTGGGCAAGAAGAACCATTCAAGTCCTGAGGTTGCTCCACAGAGGAAGACAAGGGTTTCATAAGCACTCTGTAATCAGAAGGGCCAGTTTGCCAATTACCACTGTGCCTACCTCGTCATCTGTTTCTCAGAAAGCTGTCAAATCTCACGTTACCACAGGGATTTCTCCAATCAAACCACCACATTCATCTTTCCATCAGGGCACAAGTTTGGCACGCAGGAGTGCCTTCTCTAGGAATGCAGCTTACAAAAATTACAGTTTGAAAGTAGCAGTGCTGGTTCATCTTTCTAAATAACAGTAAATGCATGTTTCAAGCTTGATGTTATGTACAACATTTCTTCTGTTCATGTACCTCTGGGATAGTAGAAAGAGGATAGAAAGATCCTTTCAGTAATAAATAGTGAGGGCATAAAATTTCTGTGAAGTGAGTGACATAACTTGTAATTGAATACAGTTGAGCATAGACCACTGATAATCAGGTGCCTCATACTGAAAATTGAGTATCTTATTGAAAATTCTGTTATACAGTGATACGTAGATCTGGATTTTTCCAGATTTTTCCTATTTTTTTAATGCATATTTCTCCACGGTACCCGCTGGACTGCCATCTGTGGGTTTTCTTCAGGGAAAGAGCATAACAACTGATTATAATTGCTTTCTTCAATAGCTGTTTATTCCTGCTTTCACTGATTACAGACACTTTGCAGTGTCTCCCCTTAAAATAAGGATGCATTTTTCTAGTACTACTTTTTCTGACATTTTGCTATCCTTCCAAAGGATTTTTGACACTTCTGGGAATTACAACCAGTGCAAAGAGAAGCAGTTAGAGACCATGAGGGATGAAGATATGTTTCGGATCTGTCAGACCCTTCAATTTTTGCAGTTTGGAAATGAATCATCTGTACTTGAAAAAAAAGAAATAAAATTGCTGAGATAAGCATAAATATTATTCTCCATAAACAACAAAATTGTTGCAGAAAAGTGTTGGGAGAGTAAGAGTAAAAGAGTAAAAGTCTGGTTTGTGAACACTCATATTTTGCAACATTTTCACCAAAGCATGAAAATCAAATGAAATGAAGTCAATTCCATTCCATTATGTCAGATTTATAGCCTGAATCTCAAAAAAGTGAATCCAGAATCCATTTGTGCTTTCCCATTTTTGCATAAGGTTATCTACATGTACGTGCATTAGGGAATTTCATTGCATATCCATTTTGGAATACCTCAGGTATGTCATTTCACACTAGCTTTGACTTGAATTTTTAACTCTGAAAGCCAGTGCTCGATCTTCTGGGTGTGACAGCATGTCTATGTGACATACATCAAGACTTTTGCTGCTGTAAATGTTCTACATTACCAGTAGAAGTGTTCATTAGCACTAGAAGTGTCCATTACTATTAGAGGCAATTAAAATGTTTTGCTATAAACTGTGAATCTGTAGTAATATGTACTGATGTATCTAGAGAAAATACGACATCTAGAAATAATATGACAACATCTGAAGTACTGATGGAATAAGCTCCACAGCTGGTCTCATAGACTTGTAGAATAGATGAAAGTATGGCAAAAGCCTCTTAGTGATGAAAGGAAATTTAAGAATATCCTTTTCTGCCTCTATATTACTAAGTTGACTGCGGGTAAATAATGGGACAACACACACAATCAATATGATCCAAGTGAAGCCGTTTATTCGAAAAGCCGCAAGTATTCTTATACCTTAAGTGACAGTGCTAAAAATAAAGTTACAAGATAAGTTTTCTCACAGTGCCTTTTCCCACACAAAGTTTCACACAGTTTTCTCTATCCTAATTAGCGCTCTAAGTCCATTATCAGAAGGCTACAATAATAATTTCATCTGCCAAGCTCCTTTCCAGACACCTGGGAGTTAAGCTCCCTTTCTCACAGATGTTTTACAAGTGGCATTGGAAAAGGAATGCAGAGGCCTATTGCTTTTCTAAATGCAGAGGCTTATTTCTCATCTAACGAGTTTGGATTGCTCACTGTCTACCAATGTACTATATGTGTATATATATATATATGTCTAATATATGTCTACATATTCACTACATGTCCACGTAGGCGCAGATACTGATCCTCTACAGTTGACTACACCCTTTCTGTCTATATGCTCGCAACTGCGTTGCTGCCCTGCCAAAACCACTTTACCATGATTTCTTCCGTCTTACACTCATTAGCTAGGATTTACTTGATTTTCTTTTACCACAAATTGCTGTTCGCTTTTCTTGCCTTCTGATCTTTTTCCCCCTCCTTTTTCCCCGCATTCACTTGCTCTTTTCTTGGGTCTCTCTGATCTTCTGCCTTTTGAGCTTCTCATATTGCTATTTTTTCCATGTCTCTTCCTATGTTTAGAAACATTTCTCATTCCTTGTTCATAAAAGCCTTGTCTCCTTCTTCTAAAAACCAATTTCTTTTATCAAGAGTACAATATTTATTTATATACTGGAACCATTTTTAGTATCAGATGATAAAATTTATTAATTTATACAAATTAAATGTGTAAAGAATGTATTTTACTTATTTTGCTGGAGAAGTAAGTGTCATAAGTCTTTGATGTATCCAAAAACAAAGGCTCACGTACAACAATTTCATAGAAAGAGGGTGATTTCTCTCAGTTCTTCTTCCCAGAACACACCATAGAAAAATGGAGATATATTTTAAATAGACAGGAAAGGGTGCAGAGAGATACAAGTCTCTGATTCACTTGCAATAAAGTTGATTGTCAGGTTCATTCTGCAAGATTACTTTGAAGCCCATCAAGATGACTTTACACCTAGAATTGCAGCAAAATATTTATTATTTTATAGGTGTTTACATAGATACTTACAGTATCTGTTGCTCATAAGGCACAAAAGGATAAAAATCATACAAAAAGAGGAAGCACCAGAATAAGTAAACTAAATCTGGATGTGCAAGGATTGAAAAAAAAAGCCAGTTAAGCAAACAGACTGATATTTGAATAGTGATTCTGCCCATATAAGCATTATAGATTATTTCAGTATGACTGTATGAGAGCCCTACAAAAGCAAAACAACATTGAGAAGGAGAACAGGCTGGAAAAGTAGAGGAAAAAGCATGAAAGAAAAACTGAAAAAATCAGGAAGATGTAAGAATATGACTATGTGAAAAAATGCCAGGAAGAGCTAATTCTTGGAAGACAAGTTTTTAAATGATCCTTGGAACCAAGTTGCTTTGACTTTCAATTTAAAAACTGTATGGGTATTTAATCCATGGGAATGTAGGTTGGTAAGAAACACAGGAAAAATATCACATCATTGAAGAATTGATCTGTATTCATAAAGAGAGATTAACTAAAGGCTAGAGAGTATCACCAGTTTTTTCTGAAAGCAGTTTTTACTTTTGAAAAAGACAAAGTTTCTTTTAGTGACTGTCCAGATCCCTTTATCTATCACCTGATTTTTTTATTTTTTGAAGTGAAGAATCCCATATTTTGCTATCATCCATATTCCTAATCTGCCAATATGGGTAGCAATTATAATGGAGGGCTGAGGAATTGATGCTTGATATCAACTTTATATCTAAGCTTCTGAAAAATTTTTTTAAAATTTTTTTATTTATACATACAGCTGAAACTCTGAACCAGTTGTTACCATTTTACTCTATGCTTATTACAGCTGCCTTTTCTTCTCAAGTATATGTGATTCTATCAATACGTGACTCTGCAGAATACTTCTGCAGGATCATACTGCGGGCATGTTGAGATTATAGCCAATGAATTTGAATAATCTTAAAACCCATGGGGCTTATATTCTGGTTTTGCATGTTTTGTGCAAAACCAGTAAAACCTGTAATATTTTTCTCTTTTTCTTTAGTCCTTTTCCACCACCATGATTTGAGTGCAAATATACTACAAAGGATGAGAAATGAAAAAAGAAGGTATGGTGTTGTGGATGTTATACATAGCCTAATTTTTTAACTGAAATTAGAAACCATGTTTATGTTAAACATGAAGGAAACAATGGACTAGAAGAAAAAACCCAGACAAATTTAATGTTTTAACTCAGATATTTCAAAGACCACCTACTTTTAGATTGCAAAAATAATATCCATGCCTTTTTCGGTGCTGCTACAGCAACTTATTCTACAGGATAAGTAAATCAGAAATGTTAGATTATAATATTTTTATTTAGACTTTTCTGTGTCAAGTTTCAGTCCGGGAGAGGAGTAAAAATGCCTTGGAGAAGTGTAGAAGCCAAAATCAACGTGAAAATATTTACACATCTTGTGTTGTTTAGAAAGTGACAACTGTACAGTTAGTATTTCCAATGGTTTGTCCTAAACAGTATTCCTCAGCCACACAGAATTTGCAGCCTACCCGTTATTTCTATTACTTCAAAGAGAACAATATTTGACACTTTAGAATTTTATTATTGGATTGATCAGAAGACCAATGTACCTCCTGACTGACAAGGACAATACCTGTGGAATAAAATACCTTAACAAAATGAATTTTCCTAATACACTGTTCAAAGTACTATTTCAGCTTTTCTTTAATTTTCAGCACTTCAATCATCTATATGTGAATTGCTGAGCTAGAATTCATCTCAGTTTACTGCATTCACATAAAATCTAAGAACTGTGAGACACCCAACCATGTCCATTCTGCTGTAATTGAAAAAATGACAGATGTATGTCTAGAGAACAATTTGTTACATCCACCTTAGAACGGAATCAGTTATTTTCCAGACATGTTCATTTCTTTATATTGACTGCTGAGAAGTTCTAAACTGGTTGATGTGGATAGAATTAAGAGAAATGGTAAAATCCATTGTTTAAATACACAACATCTCTGGGCAACATGTTCCAGCACTTAGTCACCCTCAGATTAAACAAGTGTTAACTGATTTTCTGATGGAACATTTAGTTCTTCGGTTTTTGTCTATTGCCTCCTGTCCTGTCACTGAATATCACCGAAAAAAGTCTTGCTGCATCTTCTTTGCACTCTCCCTTCTGATATTGATACACATTAACAAGATCTCTCCTGAGCCTTCTCTTCTCTAGGCTTAATAGTCCAGTACTCTCAACCTTTCCTCGTAGGTGAGATCGTCCATAATCAACTTAGAGGACCTTCATTGGCCCTTCTTCGTGTCTGTCTTGTACCGAGGAGCTTACAAATGGACACAGAACTCCAGATGTGGCCTCAGCAGCACTAAGAGAGGGGAAGGATGATGTCCCTCAACCTTCTGGCTATACTTTGTGTAATGAAGCCCAGGATACTGTTCACTCTCTTTGCCAAAAGGGCACACTGCCAGCTCATGTGAAAACTAGCGTTCACCAGGACTTTTTCTGAAAGTTGTGCTCTAGCTGTGTAGCTGCCAGCATGTATTGTTGCATGGGGTTGTTCTTGCCCAGGTGCAGGACTTTACTCTTCCCCTTGTGGAACTTCGTGAGGGATGCACAAATATTTGGGCCTGAGGTGGCTCTAGCAGCTTCTAAGGAGCATGACTCGATGTTCTTGACCCAGGTATCTGTAGTATTTGTTGCAGATGCCTTCTGATTAGGGAGAGTCAAGCACTCTTTTAGCCAGTGCTGAGGAGAGACCTTTGTAAGAGCTAGGATTAGAGTAGAGCTTCCTGAGTTTTGCCATGATCTCTGGATTGTGCTTTGGGAACTTCTGGGCCTTCTTGGTAAGAGGCCCACGATATCAGAGTATGTCTGGGAACGCTCTGAGAAAACAAGAAGTGTCCAGTAGTTTTGTCCCTCATTTCTTTAGGTTTGTGTCAGTTTTAATGCAAAACATGAGGATAACACCCCAGTTGTTCTGTCATCATATTTATTTTTTCAAATTTTTTTGTTAAGACTTTCCGCAACTTCTAAAATAGTTCATTCTCTCTGTGCTGCTGCTGATCTGCCACACCGATGTGTACAAGTCACCAGACCTCTCTGGGACTTTCGAGAATCACTGTTTTAACCTTCCCTAAATCACCATTTCAAACTTCCCCAGCACAATAATTTAACCCTCATTCTTCTCCCTGAAAAATTCCCCTTCGTTCCATGTCCATTGGACAGCATACTCAGACACTAATTGGGTTAAAATGTTCATTCCTACTGTGTACACACAGAACATTAACTACTGCCTGCAATGGCCAATTTCAGTTCTACGTTAGTATTTAAAACGTGAACACAGAGTATTCTGCTGCTACTCTAAAGAGATATTATTTTTTCATCCAATATTTCTATTTAGTGCAAATAAACCACTAAAAGCCATTTCCTTTGTCAAATTGATAAAGACTCAGTTAATATAGAAAAAAGCTATGGCAATTTTACATCAATCACATTGCTTAATTTCAAAGGTTTTGCTATAGCTCAGGCTTCACATTTTCCTAGTGCAGGAGATTTTAGAAAAAATACAGTTTTTGTTTTAAAACAATGATAGTGCCTCAGACCTACCAATCATTCACAGTGTTAAATTACAATAATTTGATGAGTATTGTATCCATGTTGAAAATAGGTAAACTGAAATATGAAGTAGTGATATTTTCAATCAGGAGTAATATAGTAATCAAATCAAGAAATGTCTTCAAAGTTCTCTTCTATGTAAACACAGACGTAGCTCTTCCTGTAACTAATCTATGTTGTCATAGAATCCTAGAGTCATACAATAAGCTGGGTTGGAACGGACCCAGCAGGAGCACTGAATCCATCTCTTGGCCTTTAGCAGGACACCCCAAGAATCACATCATATGCCCAAGAGTGTTGTCCAAATGCTTCTTGATCTCTCTCAGGCTTAGTGCTGTGACCACGTCCCTGGGGAGATTGTTTGAGTGCTCAACCACTCTCTGGGTGAAAAAACTTCCTGCTGTCCAACCTAAACCTCCCCTGATTCAGCTTCATGCTGTTTCCCTGAGTCCTGTCACTGGTTATGAGAGTGAAAAAATTGGTACCTACCACTTCAGTTCTCCTCATGAGGAAGTTGTAGACTGCAATGAGGTTTCCCCTCAGCCTCCTTTTCTCCAGGCTGAACAGACCAAGTGATCTCAGCCATTCTTCATAAGGCTTCCCCTCCAGATTCTTTACCATCCTCTTGGCCCTCCTGACCAAGGTGGGAATCTACATTTCTAGAATCCACTAGAAGTACATCTGTACTAGTAAACAAAATTTGCTAAGGACCACTCTCTGGCACTCGGGAGAAACCAGCACAGAAGACTCATATCTTTAATGCTGACTTTTCTTATTCTCCAGATTAGAATCTTATATTCAGTCTGACTTTGGAACAGTGTCTGGCTTGTGCTAAATCCCACAGCAAATAAGTTGTTTAGAAGACTGCTAACTGGTCCAGAACAAAATCATGCCAAAGACCATTGAATCAAATGAAACATATAGATGCATTGCAATGCACTGTTTACATTTTTTTAATACAGATACATCATCTTAGATACTCAAAGAGAGCTGAAATTTTATTATACTATTGCCACTTCAAGTTTTTGCAAACTATGTGTATAGTGAATTAAATAACGTCACTTGAATTAGCAAAATTCGAACTTCTTTCAGAGACTAATTTACCAGACTAACCTGCAACAGCACCCTGAGGAACTCTATGTAAGATGCCAAAATTTCCCACACTTCTCAGTGAGAAATGAGCCAAAGCAGTTTAACATGAAGATTTAATGATTTTTCTTCCTGAAAACTATTTAAATCTCTAAGCATCAGGCAATACCAGTGAGTGATTAATGAAGCCATTGATTTGAAAGGTAAGCTGTTCAGATCTCATTCAGTCAAACAAAATATGCAAACAAAAGAAACTCTAGAAGACGGAACTGGCAAGGGACTGAATGGAAGCTTTGCTTCGATTTGTCTTGACTGACAGATTTTTTCACAAGATGTTCTTCTCAAAAGACATAAAAGACCACTAAAGAGTATATTGATCATTCAGTGAACCAATGGAAACCATGGGGAACTTCCTTCCAATTTTCTAATTTTGATGATACTAATTCAGTGCTTATAAACTGCACCACACCGAGAGCCATAGAAAATTGTTATGATCTGCATTTAAATAGAGAAATGGTCTTAAATACTTAGAAAATGGAAATAAATTTCCAGCTCCAGTCTGGCACGCATTTGAATAAATGAAATAAGAAATATGGTCTGCATAATCTACAAAATTTTGTAATTTATAAAACATTACATTTTGTAACAGTTCCGTTTGCTATCTCTCTGTCACACACACAGTCTTCCAAGACTAAAGATGTAAGTTAATGTTTTCAAGTGATCTTGGTACAATTACTCATGCTATGCTGAAGATACCTCTCAAAAATAAATTAAACTATTTCAGTATGTGAAAGCAAAAGCTGTGAAAATGTTTACAGAGATTCAAATTACTTACAAAACATCCTGGCTTATGTCTGTTTAAAGATAAAATAACTCTTTTTTCTTGCTTTTATATATTATATTAATAGATTTTGAGTACAAAACAATAATAAATATAAATTGAGAGAGAACCACCAGACATCTCTTTGTTCCATCTTTTTCAGTCTGATATTTTAGGCAAATAAAACAAATACCATTTAAGGATTTTCAATTAGAAAAACCCTTAAAATTATAAAAACTTTAATGTTTAATATCAACATACAATATTGACTCTTGCCAGTGATCTGAATCTTACGAATGATTAGAATTTCAACCTTCTGAATAAAATTTTAAAGTGTGAAGAATGAATATGTCATACTGTTTGACATTTTCCTTAGCAGTAACTAAGCTCAAACAGTATGTGCTAAGCCACTCAGATTTGCAAATCATAGGAAAATAAGGAATTTTTCATAGAAAACTATTAAAGTGGTATATTTCAAATATTGAATCATATATTCATTTACTTTGGAAAAGACCTTTAATGTCTACAAGTCCACTCATTGACCCAGCACCACCAAGCCCATCACTAAACTGTGTCCCTAAGCACCTCATCTACACATCTTTTAATTACCTCTGGGGCTGGTGACTTCTCTGGGGAGCCTGTTCCTATGCTTAACTCTGACGGTGAAGAAATTTTTCTTAATATTCAATCTAAACCTCCCCTGGCAAAACTTGAGGCCATTTTCTCTTGTGCTATCACTTGTTACCTGGCGGAAGAGGCCGACCCCCACCTGGCTACAGCCTCCTTTCAGGTGGTTGTAGAGAGTGATAAGGTCACCTCTGAGCCTCCTTTTCTTCAGCTTAAACATCCCCAGCTCTCTCAGCTGCACTTTATCAGATTTGTGCTTCGGACCCTTCTACTGCGGTTCTGCAACCCTTTTCTGCTCTTCTTTAGATCCATTCCAGCACCTTAATGTCTTTCTTGTAATGGGGGGCCCAAAACTGAACACCATACTCTAAGTGTGGCCTCACCAATTCTGAGTACAAGAGGATGATCCCTTCCCTAATTCTGTGGGTTATATTATTTTTAATATTTTAATTGTATCATATTTTTTTAACTTGAAGGATCTAAATACCCAGTGTTTTCCCCTAGCATTTTGCAATATATTTAAATGCTTTAAATCATATGCCATTTCACTCCTTCTAGATATAAATACAAAATGCTTCCTCTTCCCCAATCATATAAAAATCAATAAAATAGCAGCATTCAGTTGTTATAGCTTTCTGTTATCAGTGCAATATTCAAGTGAACTGATAAGAAAAATAATTCAACAGGACAAGAATAGCCAGGTACTAGTCCAATACTGTAAGTACATGTTCCATTACAGCCACAGAAGTAAAATGCTTGTTATGATAACTAAAATGTATGGAAGTTGAACTCAGGACCGAAATATATAGAAATAATTGGTAATTCTGAGTTTCTCAAAGTTATGATTCTCATGAAAACTTGTTAAACTAACAAACTAAATTTGAAAAATACTATTACCATCTTCAATATATTTGCTTCTTCAACCAACACCACCTGAATATTGTGTAGATTTCTTTCTACCCCTTGTTTAATGATGTTCTAGCTCTAGAATGGCATACAGATGCCATGAGTGCTCAGTATTAATGTCATGTAGAGTAGTGTACTCAGTACTCAGTGTTGCTGACCTTTTAGTTTGAGACATCGTGTAACTACTCTCTCTCTCTTTGGAGGCAAACTAAGACCATGACTTCATATGGGACTGTCTTGAAAAATGAGTTACTAATCTTTATAATTTGCATGGATAGAAGCCATTTGGAGTCCATTATGTTGCATTCAGGTTCACTTTCTGAGGGATATTTAATGGCAGACCACACAAATGAGATCAATACCCAGAAACATGCCTCCTCCCCAAGGATGCAGCCTACTTATGGCTTCTCTTGCCATCATTCCCATCCATGCTACAGTGCCCAGACGAAGTTCTGGCTTTGTTATTACTTAACCAGAAAGGAATAAAAAAAAATCAGTTTAGTGACAATTTAATTGTCTCATCAGTCAAATTCTTGTCTGTCAGACCAAAACTGGTTTTCTGCATTTATTCATAAATTTAAGAAAAAGCTTTCTTCTATAAAATATCTGTGCAAAATAAGAGTAAAAATATTAAAAGGTCCTGAATGAAAACATTCAGGAATAATTGTCACTAGATACTGCATGCTATACACATACACTTCCTCATCATATGTTTTATATATTATTTCTAAATAATATATAAATAATATAATATTTCTAAACACCAAGAATATTTTGTATTCTCTACTGCAAAGCACAGTCTTCAAACACTGGTACATATTCAGCATGTGATTTAGATATAGATAATATGGTTGTGTTATTATCAACTAGAAATATAGTTAGGAGGATAAAATTTCTTAGGGATAAATTCTTCGACAGTGATACAGGACATTCACATATGCAGAAATCTTGTTAAATAAAAATAATATGTATAGAATCTGGGGTAACGGTGGGGAGGTCTACTTTGATAATATTTGGTACTCCTTGGTCACTTATTTTTTTTTTAATTTAAAAGCATTATAATGTTTCCAGGCAGAAAAAAAGACTTATTTCTTTCTTAAGCAGATCTTAGATATGAGCTATTCTTTGTTTTAGAGATGGCATAGTTTTGTAAGGTTTGCATTCCTATTTTAGATTCAGTTTTCTGAGAGGTACATTAAATTACTAACCATCAATTGCATACTTGACGCTGATGGCTCTATGATGACTATCAATCTGTTTGCATCAAATTAACCTGGCTCATAGCGGTCACTGTATCTGCCACAGTGACATGAAAGAGAGGGCTTTCTTTGCAGGAAGGGGCAGTATTTTTTCGTGTGCATAGTGGATTATTTTTGAGAATGAATATTTTTATGTTTTTCTATTTTTTAAATAATATAATGCTGGCCCTTATAACTATGTAACTTGACATTTCATATAATATACTTACATATTTATTTGCTGCAAAAGGAACTGTTAGAAAACTACCATGTTTAAATACCATTAACCTTGCAGACCATGTTTACGTCAATGTCATTGTTAGAAATTATTTTTAGCATTGTCTCTTCAAGTTTGTTTTCCCCTGCTCCATGGTACTGTATCATAAGCAAAATTAGTGTGTTTTTACAAGATCTGCTTGAGATATTCACATTTCTCTTGTGTGTGAACTGAAAATATAAAAGGAGGATACAATCTGTAGAAAAAGTCTGTAGAGATCAAACTGTTTTCAGTTATGCAAAGGCTAGGATGGTGTTTGAAAAACCCCATACAAAATTATTAAGCCTTTTGAAAGCTTTTCTGTAAGAAAATAGCTATTCTAACTTGAATGGAATCAAGCACAACAATAAAATGGAAATGTTTTTCTACTTGGATAAAAAATCACATAATAAAATAGGTAAATCATATGAAGAGTGGCTGAGGGAGCTGGGGGTGTTTAGCCTCAAGAAAAGGGGTCTCAGAGGAGAGCTTATCACTGTGTAACTACCTCAAAGGAGGTAGCCAGATGCGGGTCGGCCTCTTATCAGCAACAGGACAAGAGGACATGGCATCAAGCTGTGCCAGGGGAGGTTCAGGTTGAACATCAGGAAAAATTTCTTCACTGAAAGAGTGGCCAGGCATTGGAACAGACTGCCCAGGGAGGTGGTGGAGGCACTGTCCCTGGTGGAGTTCAAGAGACAGCCAGATGTTGCATTTAGTCTTGGTTTAGTTGTCAAGGGGGTGTTTAGTTAGAGGTTGGACCCGATGATCTCAGAGGTCTTCTCCAACCTTAATGATTTTATGATTCTATGATTCTATATACTTATAGCAGAATATTTTATATGTAAAGATATCCTTGAATCCTCAGTTCCCAACTTTATAAAAACAGAGAACATTTAATCTTTTGTTTAAATAAAATACCTCAAGTTAGATGACATTTTTCTACATTCAGATGCAAAAATTGGGTAAACTCATATAAAGATATATAGGTACCCTCAGTAATCTGTAGAGATTCCACAAGTATCTCTAGAGAGACAGCAACCATAGAGTAGTTTTAACTAGCCAAACCAGCTTGGCCTACATCTAAATGTCTTCAGTCAGATGACTGGAATTTTGTCCTACAGTTCAGTCCTCATAGTTGCCAACAAGAACCACTCATGTCTTGTGAGGATGTTCCGAAGTCATAAGAAAAAACAGCTGAAGTAAAAAGGCTCTTGAGTCAAAAAATATGTTGTACTTTCTGTCTAACTGATATCTCTCACTGCAGCTGAGGCCACCAGGGTGATTTTATGCCCAATGAACACTGGCTATGGATATTGTGCGTCTCCTCCTATGTCAAATAGAAAAGTTATCTGCCTTTTGCCTTTGCATGTGTCCCAACACGAGCCTTATTGCTAGTTTAAAATAATTCCAGTGCACTGATGGTAAATGTTGGGGAATATTAAACAGAAAGTGAACAAAAAGAAAATTTCCATAAAAAAAACTCTTGAGATCTTAATCAAATGCTTATTTTAGTATAAAGACTGAGTGAGAAGTCAGACTGAAGCTGGTAAGATGTACAATCATTATGTCTCATGAGTAAGCTACCATTTTTTATGGCCTTTGCTATGATACATTTGACTCATACATATTGGCTTTGCTATACTGAGAAAAGGTGATTTATTGCAGTAGTTACTTTCCAGTATTTGTTGAGAAAAGGGAAAAAAAAAGTGTCTTCTACTGCCTTGAGAATATTATTATACTCTACTAGTATTATACAATACCAGTTATTGAAGTCATACTTATTCCACTAAATTCCTATAGGATTTCACTCAAGCGAGTGAAACAATATTTCTCTATTGCAAAAAAAGGAACAGAAATGAGAAAAACAGCAAATCCCCTGCAAGATAAATGGCTATGTATATATGGATTTTATTAAATTTGTGATTATAGTATAGCAGGTTTCTGGCTGTCACATTCTCAGATGTAGTTTCTTTTTTTTTTCTAGTACTGCTATGATATCCATTCAAATACTATGAAAATTGGATTAAAAATATGGGTTTTTTTCATCTATGATCTAAAGTAGGGGAATACATTTATATGTTGTACAGACATAAAATTCTGTACATAGAGACATAAAATTCTCTGTCTTTGGATTCTACATATATGTCTTTGAAAAGAAAAATCATGATAGATAATGCTTAAAAGTCTATTATGAAGAAACTAGTTTCATTACAATAGAAAGTTTTACACGGCACTTGTCTTAATTTTGTAGACTGAAGTGATGAGATCTAAACAGCTTTTCAAGAGGAAATTCCATAGCTTAGTAATTCTCTTTGGGCCAAGGTTTTCAACACCTTTAGCTTAGACTTCTTAACTTCATTGCTTTCTACATCGCATTATCTTTGTTTGATGTTAACTAGTGCTTTTGATGGTTTTAAACAGTCATCACACCTTTCTTTACCCTTGTTCAGACAAACCATCCAGGTGAAACTTTTATTAATTATTTCCTGAAGTTATTCCCTCCTGATTATAGTTAGGAAAATTTTTAAAAAAAGGACACTTTAGCAGCTTTCAAGTAGCATATTGGAGGAATTTTTTTAAAACTGAATCACAAAATAAGCATTATATTATCATATAGCTTACCGTCCAGCTTAATCTCAAAGCTTCTGTTACCATTTCTGATTTCAGAGTACTATTTCGCAGCAGATTTCAGAATACTAACAGTGTATTTTTCAGATTATTTTTGCAGATGTTCTGTTTTTCTAATAATTTTTAAATCATGTTTAGTTTGTTTACAAACCAATCTGAATTTATTTTTCTAATTAAGTATTTGCATAATAACAAAACCTTTATTAAAACTGTTTCTAAATTACTACAATTCCCTATCTTATTTATATTCTTTAAATTTGAGTTCATTTTGTCTACCCTGATTGCTCATTAAATACATGATTTCAATAAACATCAAAAGCAAATTGCTGAGCAGTAAAAAAAAAAATCCATTAAAATTAATGAAACTGATGTGTCTAAATCACTTCTGTTCATCTGTTTGAATCTCGTGAGCTGTGTTTTAAAGGGTGCCTGATTTTATATTATTTTTTATATTTTATAACCAAAAAACCAAGGTAGTCAGGCTATAGAGAAGTGACATAGAAATTTTCCTTAACTTAGTTTTTCTCATTTCTTAGACTTCAAAACTAAACAGATCTTTTGTAATTTCCCCCAATATTCTATCTTTATAGATGAATTGATGTGATTTTAGTCTTTCTGAGCCTGTCTGCTTCTGTCTGCATGTCTGTTTTGTGGGGGTAGGTGGAATAGTAGGGTACTACGATGCTGCCTTAAGTATAGTTTGACAGTTCTGTGCATATGCACAAGCTGACTCTAAAAAGGAAAAGTAATGCTAGCATGGTTTTCTTTTGTCCATATGACTTCTCTTGATGCCAACAACATGCAGCAATTACAACAGTGTTTAGAACATTGATATGACGGAATGTAGTTCACATTTTCAAATATCCGTACACAAAGATACTGTGTGTGCTTTGTGGATCACTGTCCTGGGAGGGGCTGCTGAAACCTGCCTTCTATCAGAGGAAGTTAATTTTCGGACGTTTCCTCCAAATTTGTCTCAAACCAGGACAATCACTCTGATCTAATTACCTAAAGAACAAGAAAGTTTCATGGGAGAAATGCATTTTATATAAATTTAGTGCTTTTTAATAGCTTTTAAATTTTTTTTGATTCCTTCTACAGTTGGTGGAGAGAGTCAGCACCCTTCAGAAGACAATTCATCCCATCTGAAAAAGTTTTCTGAAGTAAATAGATGAATATTATTGAGAATGTCCAGTAAGATACTGCATTCACTGCAGAGAAAGCCTAGATAAACAGGTGAAACAAAACAGCTTTTAACAATCAGAACTGGGTAATGTAAACCTTATCTGTGGAACTTCTTTCACAATGAATTCTTTTGTGTTTGCTCACATAACAGCAGATTTTGTTTGCTTTTTTTTTGGGGGGGGAGGGCTTGGTTTGTTGTTCTTTTTTTTTGGTGATAAATAGTTATGACCAAGAAAAACAACAAACACAAGTGACAAAATTTAGAAACATCACCCCAAATACCATCTGCAAATGTCAGGTCCAATCAGACTAACTTTTAAAATTTTTAAATACATATTTTCATATATGATCATCTGACATCTGCTGACCTCTAAGTTGTTATTACAGTGAATATATATCACCATATTGAATAATAGTGATAAATATAAGCCAGTCAACAGTAGGAGTATCCTTTTAACTTTCATATGTTGTTTTGAAAGAACGCCCTGCCATCATCTGAAGTACAGTCATCTCCTAGAACCTCAAGTTTTACCAGGTTAATGAGATATGGGAATATTTCTCATTCTTTTTATGTTTGGTGTGGTGAAATCCTGTAAACAAAAAGCTTCTTCACACAAAATGGTTTGGAATGGAATGACAAGTTTTGAATTATTCTTTTGAACCTATTTTCCAGATTTTTAGAACTGTCCAAGGTTTTTTCCACACATAAATCCCAGGAAAATTTGGAAAAGACAGACCTCTCGTGTTTCCTGTTAAAATCCACCACAACTACATCTATTCCATACCTCCTGGGATATTTTGTAAGATTGCATTCAGCACAAGACGTGTAAAGCACAAAGCTAAATAATAAATCTACTTCTAAGTTCCTTGATATTTTTAAGCTTCCTCTATACAACTGTAAACAAAACCACACTGAGTAAAAACATAGTAATAAACTTTCACATAAACAATGAAATAGGCAAAACTAAACATCTCTTCAAAACATGTATACTACGGTCTACCTTGTAGAGATGGAGATATAAAACCAGTTATTTTCAGGTAAAAAAGAAAAGGAAAATATAAGTATTGAATACAAATTACTATTAAAACCTGAATTCAAACAATGTTGTATCTGAAGTATATTAATGTCAGTGTTGAGGTAAGAGTAGATGATGCTTTGGGGTTTTGAATGAGGGGTCACCAATACCATCAATAACAGAGAAAAAAACCCTAAAAAAATAATTAGGGAAAACCCTAGCCCCCCTCCCCAACGCATCCCCTGCCCCAGTGATAAACTAAAAAAAAAGAGTAACATGAGTTTGCTCATCCTGTTCAGGTGGTGCTCTCTGTGCTTTCTATATGCATGTTTGTGTACCCAAATTATTGCTGTTATAATAATTTCTTTTTTCTAGCGCTAGAGAGTACCTCCTAGAACCTAATTTTTATTTTGAAGTTTTAGATGTTGGCCACTAATTTAAAAAATACCGATGTACTTTCACATTATTTAAAATATCTCTATGTCTGTGTACTTCATCAAAGATTTTGTGCTTCATTCCCAAATGGAGTAAAGCAGATTTGGAAGTTATGTTGCCATATCTTATATAATGTAAATTTTCTCATATGTCAATATGAGAAACACTATGCAAAAGATAAAATTTAATGTGACATACTTTGTGTCAAGATCTTTATGGGAAAGGAAATAAACCCACTTTCGTATTTGACTGCATTACTCGCTAATCCTTCTTTCCTCTACCTTATAGCTACATGAAGGTGTCTATACTTAGGCAGCAGGACTTGAAAGGTTTCCATTAGATATAAAGACGCTTTAGACAGGTTGCAGCTCCATAAGCTGCAAATCTTTATTGATTATTGCTTAGGAAGATCTAAGTAACTATTGAACACCATTTCTTAAGTCTCTCCTCAGAAGGCTAAGCAAGTTTCCTTCTATTAAAGGCATCAAATATAAATAAGAACCCCACAACTAAGCGGCTAAATAGGATTATTAGAGGTTTATTTTAATTGTCTTTTTTTTTCCTCACATCCAGTTTCATTCTCTACATTAGTAATTTTAAAGTAGACAGACAGTACCAAGGCGTTGGGAATTTTACAGGTTTCATATTGATAACAAAGGTGTCAGTTTTTGCCTATGGCCCTCCTTTCTAGAGACTTCTTTAAGGTAGATCTTCAGCTACCCAAAACACTCCGGCCTTGTTCATTCCTCTCTAACAATGCTTTGCCTGCCAGACACGCTCAGGGACTTGCAGACCTCAGACTTCCCCAGTTCAGACTAGAAAGGAGGCCATTTTTGGATAAGACTCCATAGGCTTGGTCAGGCCCTAAGGGAAACAAGTGGTTCTGTTGCAAACTTTGCAGATTATCCTGCAGATATGGTGTAACAGAAATCAGAGTTTCATGCCTTAGAGTTGCTTACTATCTCTTACACAGGATACATAAATATTACATGTGCAGTGACTAACAGAAGCAATCAGATTGAATTTGGAACAGTGTTGCATTAATACGGAATTCTGTTATCCTTAAGTATCTCAAATATTATTCCAGCATCAATAGCTTCCTCTAAGATAAAAGTTACCACTCAAAGTGAATAGCAACTGGCAGCAGAATCTGTCACTTACTGTCTATATAGCCTATGAACTTGAAGTACATTGACATTGCTTTTGATCTAGAGGTTCATTAAAAGAAGAGAACAAATCAGGGATGCTTTATCCCTTCACTCTTTCTTTTATAATGTTTTATAAATAAATGGACTCTCTCATCACATTATCCTAAGCTAACCTGCCAGCTGATGCATCTTCTTGTAGTTCTGATGTTCCAGAAGGAGGTGGCAGCATGTGTTACTGTCTGAAGCTCTGCATTTGAGAACTAAAAGAAATGAAAAACTGATGCAGTGCAAACTGAGGTAGTATCTGCACATCTCTTCAATCTAATGCTGGGGAGAAGCACCAGGAAAGTGCCATGGGCATTACGGAGATTTCTTCCTTCATGGTCCAAGTGAGATTGTGCCATGGCAGAGATAGTAACTTTGAGTATTTACGCATTCCTGCTTATGGCTTGTGTCAAAATGTAGCATCTCTGTTGTTTAATCTTTATGTCCTAGACACAGTATTTATTTTACTTACACTAAGACTTCAAATACTCTGGAGAATCTCCTGAGTAGCATCTGCTATTGAATTTACCTGTGATTTGCAATGGCATTACATGCTGCAACCTCCATCTCTGTTCAAATCAATTGAGAAAGCAAACAAAGAGAAAAACAAACAAAACCAATGCCTCTGTAACAACCTCTTCTTTGTGAGAAAAATTCTCATTCTTCAAAGCATAAGATTGTGAAGAGAATAGGCTATAATTAATCATAGATACTGTACATAAAGTTACTTTAGTGATTTTGGGCTCTGTGCTTTTTGAACTCTAAATTAAGAAGGTTCTTTTCAGTGTAGACATAGGCTAGGAAAAGCTTAAATTAGCACAACATGTAAATAGACAAGAATAATGGAAAAAGTGTTGGTGGGGAAAAAAAATCTAGCATAAGACAAAAAGAAGAAAACAAATCTTCTCTTAAATTTGAACCAAAGATTTCCAAATCTTGAAACAGTTAAGTGAATATGCTTTAAAATCTCATATTCCAGTGGCTCTTCCAAGTGGGTCAGATAAGTATTTCTTAGATGAATTACTTTCCTCACACCAATTAAGCATCCAAGAACATTGTCTCAAGGACAGAAAAATGGCTTCAAAACTTGTGTATTGAACAAGATTTTCTTCTTTTTTTTTTTCCCTAGAATGCATCTATGTCATATGTCAAAAGCAGAGATCCCAGTGGAGTAAATTGGGTCCCAAATCAATGTGCCTTTCCTATGTAGTGCAGGGATAATCCCACAAGTCACTTAGGTGCTAACCTCCTGAAATGACTGAGACTGGGATATTCAAGTAGTTTTGAGTGTCTTATTTTAATTTTATTTAATAATTTCAGCAATATTGTTTGTTCCCTTGATGCTGGCATAAATGGAAGAGAAACTTCTGCATATTCTTTTCTTGCTTAGTGATTGTAATAGCTACAGAAGAAGCCATATGACTTCATTTACATAGCATGTGGATGACTAATCACATCAACTGTAACATATTTCATGACATTTCTGGACCTATATTATTTAATTGCTTTAAAAAATCTCATGAATTATTTCACGACAAACAAGGGCTAAGGCTTAGTCATATAGATATAGCATAACAGTAATTTTTAAAAGGTCAATTATATTTAGTAATCTCAGCACTCTACAAGGCCATTCTAGTTAAATGTATGGATAAGCCAACACATTGTAAGAAATCTTGGGTTAAAACAAACATACTGATAGCAGAATTTGAAACCAGATTTTTTCTTATATAAGTATAAAAAAAATCCTCATGAAAATAATTTAAAAATTGAAAATGAAAGAAATGTGTTTGAAATTATTAACCTCTGGAAACTAAATTTTGAATTTTGAAAGAATGACAGCTGAAAATTTTTTGTTTCAATGAAGTCATTAAAAAACAAACTTTTAATTGCTTTCATATGATTTTTTTTTTCACACCATGTTATCATGTTTGATTCTCCGTAGGTTACTGAAAAATCAAAAAGATGTATTTTAAAAGAGGGTTCAAAAACTGAAAAAGAAATTTTAAAAAATTAATTATTTTTCTCAGAAAAAAAATTTCAACATTGGAAATCGGATAAAGCATTGCAATACCCAACTTCATGTTCCTGTTTTAAACATCAAGGATGTACTTTAGAATTCACATAAGTCGTTTTACTGAATGTCTTTTCCACTACTGCAGCAATGTAGCTCAAATAGAAAATCAGAAAAGTTCCTGCCTCAAAATTCACTGAAGGCATCTTTCACTATAAGATAGACATCGTCATTACAGATTAATAGAAACAGATTTTTCTTTAAAACTTGAGTGCACAGTACTGCAAAGTACAAATCTTCCAACCACTGGTACAAAAATGTCTTGCTAATGCAGTATTTTTTTTTTTTTGCTCTGTAGATGTTTTCTCCCTGTCTAGAGAAAACTGTTCCTCCCTCCCTATATAAATGATACCAAGTGACACTATAAAGACATTTTTTCTTACCTTGACAAACCTATTTTTAAAAATTTTCCTGTTAGCTGCGGTAGTAGAAGATTTTTTGATGATTTCTTACATTAACTGCCTGCATCTTCATTCTACAAAGGTATAATATCCATTAACTTTATTGTCATAAGACCTTATTTTTATTGTCCAGTAAGTGTTTTTGCACTTCCATGACTTGTGAGGTATGATGCCTGTTCTGCTGAATGACCTGAGAGTTAAATGGTGACACAGTATTAATCAGTACTGAGAAGTAAGATTGAAAATTCATAAATTCACAGGAGAAGACTGTTTTCAGGACAATTTACTATTCAGACCTCATATTCACACTGTGAATGATTGTATTTACCTGCTGTGACAATAACACATTCATAATACAGTACAGAAATGAACTCGTATTTTTAGTTCATTATTCAGGGCAGCAATTCACAACCAGACATAGAAATAGGACAATACATAGGAAGCAATTTTACCATTCACTGCAAGTTAGCAAAAGAAAAAAGCGATTCCATAAAGTTTCTGACCCTTGTTCTCGGAAAAACTGCTAGTTTAGTTAAAAGTCTTAACAAGTCTTAATCACCCTAATAATATTATTGACGCATGCAGTCTACTTGTAGTCTACTAGCATTCCAGAGTAATCTGCCAACAGTATAACATTATAGGCAGGGACGTGAAAAATATGCCTCCTTTAATATTGACATGTTTGTGAAAGTTTTCATCTTTCTTAACAGGATACATCTTCGGTTTATTAGAATTTATTGCATAAATCCAGATTAATAAGCACAGACTCACCTTTTGTGTTGGGGTATACGAAACTGATTAGGAATTGATTTAAAATATAGAGAAACAACTTTTTGGATTTTAGGTGATGATCACCTAATACAGGCTATTATTCTGAACAGTGTAATGACTAATTACAGCTGCTGTATTTCGTTTCTAAGGCTGAATGCTCTGCCAAGTTTTCCTTAGGAACAGAAAAGAAATCCTTACATAGTGAGCTCTCTAGCAGCATAGCTTACTTGATTTGTAAGACAGCATAGTCTTAGTTGTTAAAATGCTATTTATAAAATGCAAATTATTTAATGGACAGGTTATGAAATGCAGCAATTTGTAAGCTGATCAATTAAACCAAATATTGCTTTCTTGAGATTTTTGCAGTAATGAAGCCTGAGAATCTGGGATGAATGACCGAGGAAAGCCACAGGACTACAGCAGAAACTCTGTTTTAAGTGAGAAAAGACAAATTAGGAGTCCGTTTGAGTAGATGGACTATCAAATGACTGCATGTGTGTGCCATATTTATACATTAGAGGTGTCATAACCAGACAATATGAAGGGAATGATCTCCACTAACACACTTCAGGGCTATCCCAAACCTAACAGATACTTCTGAGGCTTACAGAAGCTAGTAGACCCAGAATCATATAGGATTGAAGAGAACTGGATTCTCATGTAGATAATGGTTTGAAAACAGTTCCACAGCTACAGGGATGTCTCTAGTATTTAATTTCACCTTCACTTAAGGTAACCAGCATGGGCACAACCAGAAGCCAGAGAAAGCTCCACAGTTTTGGGCTTCATTTTAATTAATTAGAGCATACACTTGAGAAGTACACCAAGAGCTCAGTGTGGAATTCTGAAAGAATCAGAAGGACTACAACCTGAAATGATAAGAGTTGCGTGTGCTTTAGGATTGCTCTCTTACAGCGGAGAAACTAAGTCCTACTGTAAGGAATGTAGTGGGAAAGGAGAGTAATTACCTCTGCAGACACAGACAACTTACCTCCAGCAAACTCCTTCCCACCCCAAACTTGTAAATACTTTGTTCTGGACATAGTGTGTTGATACCATAATAGAGATTAGGTGGTTCATGCCAGCTGGCAGTGTCCCTGGTAATTCTGTCATACTTTGGGAGATAAAGCAATCAAATAATTTATCCTTTCCCACAGGTTGTCTGCCTCAGGTTCCAAAGTTTGGAGTCTGAAGAATCAGCCTAGATGTGGGCCATTCCAGACCAGCTGAGTTTAATTTCTGTGAGTGTTCTCAGGAATGTTTAATTTGTCAAGATAAGCAGAAGCTAAAATAATGAACAAATGCTTTCACTAAAATAATGAGTGTGTACTCAAACTAGAGTGCCAAAGCTGCGAAAGGGCAGTAAGAGGATGCGTTAATCAAAAGTCTAGATGTTCATTCAAGTCCTACTGAAATTTTTTGGTTGAACAAGGGCTGTTAAATTATCTTTTCAAAGTCACTCAAAAATCTGTCTTTTACTGTTCACATTCCCTATTTTAAGTTAAGTTTTTAAGTTATTTAAGCAGGGACATTACTCTTGCATTTATTTTTTTATTGATCTCAGCTAGCTTTTGGTGCTTCAGAATAAATAATTATATTTTCATGGGATAGAAACTGAATGCTTGTTGCTTCTGTGATCAATATGCACTTCTTGAGCAAAGACCCTTCAACTTAGTGGAAAGAATTCATATTCCTTCTGCTAGGTTTACAGTAGGCCTCCTATAATGTTTCTGAAGGAGATATGAAGCAGGACAGACGCTGCCTTAATAAAGCCACATTTATCCTTAACACAGTTCTCAGAACACACTCAAAAACTTTCCAATATGGCATTCTAGTTCTTACCAGCTTTATAGTACTGCAATGTAACCCATTATAATCTCTTATCTTTACCTACTACACAGTTATTCTTCTGATTTGTATACAACACTGTCAAGGCAGTATAAATTCTTGAGTGTCCGTAGGAGGCTTCCATATCAGGAACTTTTTGTGCTGCCTCTGCTAGGCTGATGAGCCTTGTTTCCAGGAGGCTTATGTTTAGATTAATTTCAAGAAGGTCACTATGGTATAATAGCATTATTTAGATTTCATGAATCAAGGCTGATCTGTGGAAAGCCAGCTGGCTGCCCAGAATTGGTTTCTCTTATCCAGATGAAAAACTGAATTAAATGCCTCTAAATCTTCCTTTCCATATAAAATTGCTCCCTTTACTCCAACCGTGAATGTTGAAAGGCTGTGAATTGGTGGACTATGTGATTTGTTGCATCAATAAGGTAATGTCTCTGTTCAGATATGTTCTTTCTCTTGAAAAAAATGAGGACTTGTATTAAGGGAAAAAGTTACAAGCTTGTGTTAATGATTGGGGGAAAACAATTGGGAGGCAAAGCACGAGGGTCAACATAAGAATCCATTTGAATAACACAGAGCATAAGAGATAGCCCTGGAGTAAACACAAGGCTGTATTTCACTCAAGAACTCAGCTGCAGTCATAAACTGTGAGAGGTTTATGAATGGCATCAGAGCCTCAGGAATTAATTCAGACTCATACTCACAGTGATGCCATATGTTGTTATTTATAATATCCCCTTTATAATTACTACTCTTAAACAATTTGATATTTGTAGCTGTAATATTTCAAAGATTAAATCGTTAATTTGAAATGCTGAACTTTCCTTGAGGTAACATCTTTAAAACCATACTCAGTTCCTTATCAAATGAGATTTTTAGGGGCACTATATTTAATATGAACTGATGCCTGCTGAATAAGTTTTAACACCACAAGAGGCTATTCTCTTTAATAAGGCTGTGGAGTGCAGTGGGACTAAATATAAGAGCTATGGTCTCATTTTTTACTTGAGAAGTTGCAGGCTTATACTGGGTCCATTAGATAGTTATAAGGTGTAAGAAGGCAATGAAGAAAAGATCCATTTACTCCATTACGTGTTCTTCTGTGAAATTAAAGGTCTTGAATACCTACCCATGGTCTGTATATGAAATGGAGGTAAACAAAATATGCCAAATAAGTGATCTAAATTAAAATTTTTTTTATTTGAAGAACCTGTTCCTGATTTCTACATACTGTGTAAAACAAATGTTGAAGATCATGCTATTCTTGGAAGTTAACTGCCATTTTTCTTGCCGTGGCAATATTCTTCATCACACTTTTTCTTGGCCTCTTCCCATATATGTAACATTTTGGCAGTACAGCCAGGATAAGAAATGAAACATGACTATGGGAAAAGCATTCCTGCTCTCTGAAGCAGCTTGCAGGCAAGCTATTTGAGTGCAACTGAAAAACAACTTGGAATCAGAACAATCTCACAAAAATCTTTCACCCCATCTCTACCATTTTCCCCACTCTTTTTTCTTTTTCTTTTGTTTGTCTGTTTGCCTTCCTTTTCAGTTTTTTCTTCTGTGTGCCTTGTACTCAGACAAAAATGAATGCAAGCAAAAAGAGGGCTTCAATCAATAGATACTGTTTATAAAAGGGTTTCTTGTCACCTGAATTCAAGGTCTCCATTATTGGACCATATTCAAAAAGTCTGCTTATTGAATACCCTGCATAGCTTGCCTGAGTCATGTCCTTGTATCTCACAAGTTCCATTGTACTGGAAAAATCTTTATGCTACAGAGTATTAGGTATTCTTGTTATACTTTGATCCTTGATAGTATGACATACTGAGAATAAGAGCTAGAGGGAAGCAAGTTAAGGATGACATTAATGCAATTTAGTCCAGTTCAGACCTGGGAGCACCTAAACCATGATCTGAATATACACTAGTAGAGTCCTTTCAAATACCTTTTTGGAGAGATTTTTCAAGACTTCATCATCCAGGGTCACCAGGTCCTGCTCCAGCTTTGACAAGTTTTACAAGGTATAAGTATCTTCCTGTGCATATTTATCGAGGTCAAAAGGATTAAATTTTTCATCATGGTCATGGAAATAAAAATTTTCAAGTCTTGATTGCACTAATCCTTTGATGAAAACCGCTAAGTATTGGTATTTGTTTTTTTAGAGCACCAGTTTGATTCTTGCATTTATTGCGCCTATTTTAAGTGAAATTTTCAAAGTGAGAGAATTACTTGGACAAAAACACTGTAGCAAAATTATCAACATTTTCTTCTGATTTTCAGAACTTTTTCTCACTGTCATTTAATAGGTATTTATGTGGATTTTAATGATAAATAGAGTAGAATTTTGTTATCTATGAGCAGAAGCCCAGATGAGCTCCCAAAGCCTAAATGTTAGCATTCTGATCTGGGGAATACTGAATATCAGATAAGCAGTATTAGTTATACAGCTCCTACCTAAGAAAATGCTTTATTTTATTTTAATTTCCACATTCTAAGTTAAGTTTAATGCATGCATCCTCTTCCTGGTAAGGCATGCTAAGCTTATGAAGACAAATATTTCTTGCACCAGTCACAGAGCCTCACTGTGATTCTAACCTCCCATTAGACCTCTAGTATTAATTAATGCTATCTTCATATTTTATAACTTCAAGTTAAAGGGAAATGTACCTGAAGAAGCCATAAAAATGAACCTCAATTAATATCTGACAAAATAATTAGCTATGCTTATGACAATCATAATTACAGGAACAAATATCCAAACCTCTTTTCCAGGTATACAGCAAAAATGATGTGCTTTCAATTTAATAATTAGCCTATCTTTATAAGTAGGAAAACAATGTAGTTCACAATTGGAATAACTGATACTATAAATTTGACTTTAACCTCTGAAGTTACATACATGAAAGGAAGCCAAAGACTGGCAAGTGAAAATTGGAGCTTAGTCATAATTGAGCAGAGCATATCAATTAACTGGAAACTTGAAGTGCAAATATAAAGTACTCCAAAGATTTGTGAAGGTTTTTCAGAGGTTTTCAGGTCCTACAGGGCAGAAGCAATGCCTTTGAATAAAGGAAACACAAACTTTTTCTAGCTTCTCAAACTTTCTACTGTTGGAAAACACTGTCCTCTAGGCCTGTTTTTTTAAGAGCAGAGAAGTCTCACGAGAGTAGTGCCTTAGACAGAGATGAAGTAAAAATAATGCCCACTCTTTATTCTTCAAAGGAAGTGATTGATGGCTTCTCCTAAGTCACTGATCTGTAAAGGATTCAATTTTTAAACTACCATTTTTAATGTATCACAGAATCACAGAATGTTTGAGAGACCCTGGAGGTCATCTGGATAAGCAGTAG
This sequence comes from Falcunculus frontatus, assembly GCA_013398115.1. Classification (NCBI taxonomy): domain Eukaryota; kingdom Metazoa; phylum Chordata; class Aves; order Passeriformes; genus Falcunculus; species Falcunculus frontatus. The sequence goes on from VZRV01003796.1 coordinate 530,110, forward strand.
GGTGCAGGGATAGCTGAGATCACTCTAATCAAGGTAACTTGGATATACAAAGTCAAGTACAGCCATGTCAATTCATTGATCAAGTGTGACATGGGCTCTTGGGTGATTTCTGGTGACTACCCTGGATTTTTCAAATAAAAGCTTTGGTTTCGCTAAAGAGTTTCCAATACCTTTAGTCTACTAGTCATGCATTTAATAGTTTAACATCAGATTTAGAAACATGATGATTTCTGGACCTAGATTTACAGCATAGTCTAGGTAAAGACTGGTGGAGAGAGGAATCCTAAGGGGATTTAGCTCCATCAGGAGCTGGCAGCCAGGAGGGCTATACTCTGCCTTTACCTGCTGACCAACCCTCAGAGCTCGATGGCCATGGGGGGTTTCATGGGACACCATGAGCTTGGCCTCCAGCTCCAGAGACTGAGACGGCTGCAGGAAGGCAGCTCCCCGAGGAACAGGACCAGGAGCTGAGGGTGCCACTCCACAGAACATGGCAGAACCAGGCAGGGTCATAATGGCTATGGGCTCTGCTGGCCTCATGAGTGCAGAGGCCTGCAGCAGGTATCCTGCCCTTAAACAAGAGCCCTGTGTAAAAAACCAGCTTGTTACTTGTTTATCTTAACTTTGATAAAGGCCTTCGGTTCCCTCGGGAAGATGCATACCAGGGAAGGGGCCACAGCTGGAAGCACCAGGAGTGAATGGTTTTCCTTTATCTCCCAGAAGGCTGGGAGATGGCATGTTTGTGCGAGTGGCTGATAAGGGTCAGAAAAGTCTGCCCTGCCAGATGTTTGGGGGTGTAGCTGTTTTGTCTTTCCCTCCGCAAGTTCCCAAAACTTTCTTAAAACTTTCCCAGGGTAGAAACATATAAATACTGAAGTGTATGTAATAAAGATGGATCATGCTAGAAGAAGCACTGGTCTCTGGTTTTTTCCAAGCTGCTGCAACGAGCAACAGGGAGATGTAGGCAGTAGATCAGGGTCAGCCAAGGAGATACAAGCAATGATACAGTGACATGGGTGCTGGAAATATCTCTGGGGCGGGGACTGATGGTGCTGGGCTCAGCTGAAATGGGGTTCTTGGCCATTTGGAAAGGGAAAGGGTGTGGGAGGCATCTGGGAGACTAGGCAGGGCCACACGGGCTTGTTAGAACCCTCAGGTTCCTAAGAGTCAGTTTTAATTCCTCCTCATTTTAATTTAATTGAGTCAGCTCTTGTCTTATGCTCTGAGACACAGACAAGAGCAATTTTCAATCACACCACTCTGTCTTGTAGACACTTCTTGAAGTACTTCAGATACTTTGATCATGTCCTCTCCTTATTTCCAAAGTAAACAGTCCTAATCTTCTCAATCTCTCTTAATCTCTGAGATGCCCTTGATGATTCATCACACTGAGGCAAGATGCCTCTGCCTTCACAAAATGTTTTGTAAGACAAGGTGACCAGTACTGTAGCCAGGATGAGACTACAGCACCCCCTGATTTATAGAAAGGCAATATAATGTTATTTATATATTCAGCCTCTTATGCCTTCTCTAATGTAGTGCCTCGTTAGGGCTTCTGAGCAGCTGCTGAGTGGCACTGGCAGTGGCACTCCGAGCTCTGCTGTTTGTCTGAGGTCCCTTTGCTGTGTTGCCACAGATGTTAGGAGCTGTACTGTCAGTGTTAGATGTTGCTCTACAGATGCTGGGATTGCTGCACTGCTACAGATATTGTAAGATGTAGGAATTCTTTTTTTGAAGTGCACTTTTTTTAAATGTATTTGTATTGAAATGCATTTGCTATGACGTTGTCCTTTCAGGGCCACTGCACAAATGTGTAGTCACAGCGTGTTTGGATGTATGTGCCAAGTTAGCTGATGTTGGTGTGGGGAACAGAGGCCCTTTGGATATCCTTTGGATATCCTTTGGATAGCTTGTTTTCTGCTACTTTTCTCCTGGAAAAAGGCATCTGCCTTGTGGAGAAGTCATGATGCCTCCACCCACTTGAGATACAGACCTGAAGTTATGGGATAATCACAGAAGTATCCTTGGATTAGTGGATGAAGCAGGACTCGTTGTTTTTAGAACACAAGGGCACACTAGCACACATACTGGACAATTACACCAGTTTATCTCACTCTTTTCAGATTGGAACAAGCCTTCCTTTTCTACCTACAAGCATGTGCCAAGGCAGGGATGAAAAGAAGATAAAAAATAAATTTAAAAAAGCAGGTTAATCAGAAGATAGGGGAAGGGTCAAGAATCTCAGATATTCACTCAGGAGATTAACCTGAATTGCCAAGTTTTTTGCAAATTCTTCATGTATGTGTAAATTCAGTAAGTATATATTGGTAACATTTTAAAGGAAATTTGTCTTTGAAATAGCCTACCTTTACTACTGAATAGCTGATGTGCTCTGGATGAAAAAAGGGTTTTGGCAACATCCTACCTCTGCATTTTTGGATCCAAAGGAAGTCGGGTAGGAGCTGACATCTGCATAAATGAAAATATGGTGAAATTCTGATAAATTTTGAATTTTTTTTGTTTTCTGAACTGCAGTAATTTTTTTATGGAGTCTGAAAATTTCATGACTTATGAAAAGTTACTCTCATATAAGGGCAATAATTTCTCGTTGGTACATCTGTTAAAACCTGCCCCTGAAGGCAGGAACTGAGGTTCTTGTTAATAGATCCCTTGGGGCAGATTAGAGTGAAATGACACTGAATGACCAGTGTGTATATATGTAGGGGTCATTTTAGAACAATTTGGTTGCAATGGAAAGGAGGTATGGAACCAATTTGATTTTCATCTGTAGAAATATAGCAATATAAAAGCATAAAAAAAAGTTTAAGAAAATATATAAAGAAAAGAAAGAAAGAGAAAGAAAGGATTAGAGTAGAAAGATATCACCACTCATGGATCTGGTGATGAGACCAGTCTTGATCTGTTGAGGGCTGGGGAAGCCCACAAAACACAATTGTTCAACAGGTTAATATATGTTCAGGTTTGAGTGGAATGCCCAGGTACCTCCCCTGGAGGGGGGAGTTTTACAGTGTCTGATGCAACACGCTGGATCTGTTGCAACAGTGTGGATCATGCATAGTCCTCTGGTGGAAGGCCCCAGAAATTAGTCTGGGACACTTTGGGGGTCTTTGGTGGTTTATAACACCTTGTAAGATGTGACAGCTGCCTCTGATGACAGTGTAATTGGGTTAGTTACACCCCATCCAAAGGAATGCGAATATCTTTAGGCCCACTGGAGAGGAGGGGAGAGTTTTAAAATGAAGCCAGTAGTGTATGGAAGGACATTGGCATTATAGAAAACACTACCCTGAATTGGCAGGTTATTATTTGGCTCAAACAGCAGCTTGCGGCCTCCAGTGGTGGTTGTGCACCCCTTTTGTCTTATGAGGTTCAGAGGTCTCGCCATTACATACAAAAAACTCTCCTTCTCCATTTTGGTTGGGTGTGCAAACTGCCTTTGCAAAGACAAAAATGTTGTTCGAGTCATTAGCCATTAAAATTTCAGTGTCTCACAACATCTGAGGTCAGTCCAGGTGAACAGAGATCTAAGATGATACACTTTGTGAAAGCCTCCCTGCTCATCTCAGATTCCATCAAAATACTCCAGATACTCCAGATACATTAAAAACTGCTGTAATTCCTGGGGTTTACCAGTGGAATTAGGCCCCTTAATTCTTCATGAAAATACCAGTTTTCTTGAAAAATTTTGTCAGGATTTCACAGAATCACAGAATGAGATGAGTTGGAAGGGACCCACAAGGATCATCTAGTCCAACTGCTGGCCCTGCACAACATCATCCCCAAGAGTCACACCACTTGGCCAAGAGTATTGTCCAAATACTTCTTGAACTCTGTCAGGCTTGGTGCTGTGACCATCTCCCTGGGGAGCCTGTTCCAGTGCCCAACCACCCTCTGGGTGAAGAATCTTTTTCTAATATCCAGCCTAAACCTCCCCTGGTACCACTTTATCTCTGCTTGTTGCAAACTTTTTGCAGAAGGTTATCACATCCTCCAGTTTTGTATCATTCACTGAAAAAGAGCCTGAATGAGTCTTTCCAAATATGTGTGTGTTTGTCTGAATGGAAATATTCCATTATAATTCAAGCAAATGGTATTTTTTCCCACAAATTCATTTTTTCATCCATTGCATTAATTTAATCATGTAATTATAAGCATTGGATTTTGTGCACTCATCTTGACAAAATCTTGTAATTTTTTACATCAAAAATGTTGCAAATGAGAAAATTACATCTTAAATTTGAAAACGGATTGTTTTCATTACAAAGCTAGCATTAGTGCTTAATGAGCTTGCATACACATGGCTACATATCAGACCATAGCTGTAAACATCATAAACCACAAAATAATTATGTGAACTTTACCCAGACTATCTTCAGTGGCAGCACTATGACCTTCTCAGACTGTGTTCTGAACTTCTGGCTTACTATTGATATGCAAAATCAGTGAATGTAATGAAAGCAAGTCTTAGGATGCCGTAAACTGTTTCACAAGGCAGAGACAGCAGCATTTGAAATGTGTTGAAAGCTCTAATGTAAATTATTTAGACTGCTTGCATGATGCAAACCTCTCTGCTTGAAGAGACTAATCAATTCTTCCATTTGATAGGAATTTTAATTAGATAGAACAGCTAGGGGTGCAAATATTGTTCAGCTACTTAATTCATTGGCTATTTAATTGAGGCTAGCCTAATGTTTTCATTGTTGCTACATATATTAGAGCAAAAATACATTAAGATGATTTAATTGTGGATCGTGCAACAGAAAAACCTTAAGCCTTATGCAACATGTTGAAAATATAACATGCATGTTGCAGAGATAATTGTATAGTCTTGAAACCATACAGCATGATGTATGTTCGTATCCATCACTAGTGGTGGAACATACCTTCCACCAGTATAAGCAATAAAATAGGCACTTCAAATTGAAGCAAACATCTGCACAAGACATATTTAATTGATTTGTCAATTGTCTGCTTCTTATTAGTTTCTTAAACCTTTATACTTAGAAAACATAAGTGTAAATATGTCTTTATTTGGTTCGTTTTAGCTTCTGGAAATTATGTTTTCTCTCATAAAAAGACTATAAAGGCCAAGCATTTAAAAACCTATCTATACAAATATACAGCAAGCTGTGTTAAACACACATCAAGGTACAATTTTCTGCTGAAATATATCCCAAAACATTTTTGCAAATAGAGGGCTAGAAATAAGCATTTAAGATAAATTAAGAAAATGTTTCAGTTGTCTTTGAAAAGGTGCATGTTTTGAGGTTAATGTATTTAGGAAAATAAAGTGAAGAGAAATTGTCTGGAAAGTAAGACACATGCTCTTGAGTCAAGGTCACATTTGCCTGGTATGAAATATATTTTCATGTCACAGAAGCTGAAGTCCTGTCCTTCCTTACAGCCCAAGAAATTGGGAGTGGTGATTATTCTAACCTAACTATTATCTGTAGAAATAATGTTTTTGCAGAAGCTAAATTAATGAGGTAAGGGCTGGTGATCTGCTAATTAAAAATCTAAAAATAGGACTAGTGACAAATGGGGTGTCAAAATATTCTAGCTAAGGAAGAATCTTTAAGTTAGCATTGATCAATGCACAGCTCTGATTTCATGACACTGCATATTCATTTAATGAACCTCCCCTTTTATCTGTTAATTACTACAACGCTCTCTGGATTAAGACTACAGCACATTCTTCGGAGAATCTGTGCATTGTCTAGTTCAAGTTTATTTATGAATATTTATTAGTTTGCTAGCATACCAGAATCTTCTTAGTAGCTAACACATTACCTCACACTAATAAGGGCTTTTGTTTGACATGGAAAGCAATTGCTTTACATTGGAAAAGCTGTTAAAGCTTAGTGTATGTCTTTCAGAAAAGCAAAGAAAATTGAGAAGCTAAATATACAGACTGGGATTTTCAAACAGGCTCATCTGAATTATATAACCCATTTGCATCATACTATATTGAGAGTAGTACACAACTTAATTCTAAACAGAAGCATCTGACCAGTAGTTCTACAGTTAATGGTAAATCATATTTCCAGTTCATCTGTGAAAACAGCATTTTTTTTCCCAAATTCAGTGCAGTGAATTGTGAATTTGGATATCTCAAAGTTATTTCCAACTGAACAGAATTTTACTAGAGTGTGTTATGGCCTCCAATTAAACCCGAACAGACCGTTTGACTCGCAAAAATAAAAATGTGATAAAAGATAATTTGTTGCAAACCAAGACTAGTCAGAAAATGAAACACATGATAAGTGATAAGAAGAATAGAAAAAAGTGGCATGGAGTATAAATAAAAAATCAGTACAAAACTATCAGTCTCTGGAAAGCTTTGCTAATAGCAACACTGAAACTTGTGCCATCAACAGCAAGGATCCCATAAACAAACTCATCCATTCTCTGTCGACACAAGATGTCCCTACGAAAGTTAACAATGTCACACCAATTGATTTTGGCCCTATTTAAGTTATCAATTGTCAGATCTCAAGAAATCTGAAAAAAAGTATTGCTCTAGAATAAAACAAAAGATACAGTTCTTACTTTTAAGTATGGTCAGACCCTTTTGCAGGAGGACAAGTTTTCTCAATGCCTTTTTGAGACACAGTTAATCAGGAGAAGCCACAATGCAGTCGTAGTTTTGCAGATTGAATATGACAAGTTATAGATGTTAAAATATCAGAATCCTCATTCCCTGATTATTTCAAATAGGAATGTGATTAAAGTCCTTATGATATTGTACTTGGGTATTGTCCCAGTTCTGGGCCCATCACTTCATGAAAGACATTTGAAGTGTTGGAATGTGTCCAGAGAAGGATGAAATGCTGTGAAGGAAAAAGTAGTAGCACAATCTGGATATATCGGTATGAAGGGAGAAATTGGGTATTAGAAAAGTTACAAGAATTGGTCCCTGTAAATGAAATCACTTATTTATAGGCAAAAAATTCTAGATATAGAAGTATAGGGAAACAACTACAACTTCTCTTTTAACAGATTTGCACAAAACACTTTTAATCCAAATCAGCAGTTATTTTATACATTAGTCTTAATGCTTGTCAGGGTTTTGCTAACAACCATGTAATTTTCCACTGTCTGAATCATCTTGGCTGCAGTATGCTTGTCTTTCTAGTAGCATCACTTCTTTGATTTGACCTAAGAGTGAGATGATTTACCACCTGTACTCTTAACTTAAACTGTGTCAGCCTAATTGGCTCCATATTTAATCAAGCGTTCACAATGTCAGTGTTTCATTTTCACCTTTGCTTATTTTATGTGAAATGACATTGATCACTAGTCTGGTGATGAGTTGAGACTGTGTGGCTTTGTCTGTGCTGTTACAGATATTATCTGACTTTTGTTTTATTTATCAGTGGTTACTCCGGTATGCAACTATTTTCATGAGAGATTTGGATTCATAATTTATGTATTTTTACTGGCGTTCTGGGACCATAAAGAAATGCAGGCTCCCTCTTTTATATTCACATCCAACCTTAATGTGTCTGCCATCTGTCGAAGGTGTAGGTATGTTGCGCGCATGCTTTGTGGTTTATTCATACCTCAGATATTTTCCTTCTGAGCTTTGAATTACCCCCTCAGCAGATTATACCTCTCTCCATTGACTGACTGTACAGGAACACATAGATTTTTAACTATCATCTACAAACGTGTACCAAAATTGTTTTCTAGAGAAGATTGTGCAAATAACCATATTGTATGTATTTCACAGGCTGATTGGAAAAAAATCATGTTTATTTTCTTCTGCTACAGTACAGTGATATTCTTTCAGTGGCCATAAAAACTGCATTATGAAAAAACTGAAATTTGTAGAGCAACTGTAACTGTGCTCTTGGGACCTTTAATTTTTATTAATACTCTAGGCAATTTTTGGTGGCATATGCCTGAATTAAATTCCTTTCCTGTTACATCTACCCTCTGGAGTGTACATACACATAAAACCACATAAAATATAAAAATGAATATACTATGTATAGTATATAGCTACTACCCATATGACAGGCTGATACGAGTGAGTTTTAGGAAGGTGGGGGGTATTAATCCTGGAATCCAGTAGTCAGTCTCAAGGAATTAGTGGGACTGGTATTTTATCAGTGGGACTAAGGTTTTACCTTTGTTTGGAAGAGAGCTTTTCCAGCCTCTGGGCATTAAAACAGAGATGGTGTCCCACAAGCACTTGCATGTTAGTTACAAGATCTCATTGAATTCTTTTATAAGAGTTTAATTTTTTAATTCAGTGATAGAAGTTAAGAGCAAAATTAATAAAAAGCCTGCAGCTAGATAAACCCCAAACTAAAATGTGTAACTGTCACCCAAACAAAACACTAAATTCTGTTCATGCAAGATGTATCAAAAGTTAATTTGTGGCAAGTGCAATGGAAAGTGAAAAAGAGAAAAAATGCTGAGGATGATGCTGTCTTTTCTTTTTCTTAATGGTTAGACAAATACTTAAAATGAGAATATTTGAATTCTCAATCCTTGACAAGGAGCTTAGCCATCAATCTAACAGGTAAAGTTGGTAATAGGTAAAATTCTCATGAAATTGTTCCATCATATATAAATTTCAACTAAGATAACCCCTCTCATATCAGTGTTTAACAACTGGATCAGAAGAACCCTTTCTTTCGCTCTGGGACAATTAATATTTAATTGAGACACACAACAGAAAACCAGCTCAAGAAAAACTAAGGTTTTAGACACAGCTGATCTGCAATAATTGTCCAGGTAAATTGGTTTATCCAAGTAAGTGCAAGGCAATTTTAATCAGTTTAGCCCTCTTTTCACTTGACTTTGAACCAACACTGATTACCTTGTGTTTGCTACACAGATAGAGAAGGCACACATACCCATATATACCCACCAGGGATAGGCTGGTGCAAAGCTCTGTTTTACACAGTACTGCATCTTTGCTCTCCTCCCTTATGTTATCTGAGTTCTCAGCCCTGATACTCAAACATGGTGTTGAGAGGGAGCTCTTGTTCAGTCATACTTCAGCACCTTTGGTGATCCCAGATGTGCAAAGCTGTATTCAAATTTGAATCTGTATTCCTCAGTTTCAGAATCTGCAAACTGTAAAAGTATGATATATCAGATATGAATGACTTTTGGAATACTCAGTTCAGAATGCTACAGATACTGAAACTAAGACCCAAACCACAAGTTTTCAGATTTCAAATTAACAGCTATAGGGTAAAAATACAAAGTTCAGTATACGTCTTGAATTCCATTATCTCACACCATTTTCTAAAAAAAGAAAGAACTTAATGAAATTCCTAATACAAGGTAATAGATTTTAAATATCACAAAATATCAATGGTACTAGAGGTAGTTTGCAAGTCAGTAAAAACTGTATTTTTATTAATAGATACATTAATTTTGCAAAACTCCAGAAACCCCAATGGAATATTTTTCAAATAAAAAACTAGTTTTGGCTTTTTACCATTTATTTATATATTTTATTCCCAATATATCCCTATATTCTTTATGTTCCATATTTTTCAGGTTGCAATAGAAAAAAAATAGCATGAGATTATTAAAAGGAAGTGTTCTGAACTGCTTACTGTGTTATGAGAAAAATTGTGTGATTCATGATTTTCTGCTAAGTCAACTCCACAGGGGAAAAGTATGTGAAAGGTGCATAATCTTGGCCTTCTGGAATATTTATTCATATTAATGCAGTGCACAATTAGAAATGCCTTTGTGCATGTCTATTTAAAACCAGTCATAACAGAAAGGAATGAAGAAGGTAATTATAAATAATTTAATGAAGCTCTGTCAATTGAAATAGGAAGTTTTGTATGCATGTAAAGGTGTTTAACTTTGCCAAGAGGGCTTCCCATATACACAAAGGAACTGTGTAAACAAATATTCTGCATATGCTTGTGAATAATTAAATGCATTTAAACAAGATACCACTACTCTAATACATCTACCCGTTATGACCATTTACTATAGCTATAGAAACTGTAGTTTACTGTTCATTGACTGTGTGTGTACAGCATCGGGATTAGGGTTTGTAACATTCTCCAAAGTCACATATGTGATCTTGTAAGATAAAGACAACTTGCAGAATAAAAAGGTGATAGGGATAATTAATGAGTTCTTTTCAGGTGACTATAACCCTCTATTCATTATATTGGAGGGTAGTGCTAACAAGAAAGGTCACTGCCGATATCCAAGGGTGATAACCAGGGGCAGTATTTGTTATTACAGATGTGTCCATAGCTTCTGAATGCACTAGTACTGAAGTGCTTATCTAAGTCCTTACAATTTTTACAAAGAATTTGAAGATAAAAGCCAAGAAAAATTATTATGTCAGTGGTTTCTGTGCCAGCAGAAAGCGTGACACAATTATCTACAGGGTATAAATTGTACCAAGTGTCTCAAAAGAATGCTACTGGAAAGACTCACTGGTTTGGGTCGTTCCCAATAGTAATTCAAGGACAATCCATTTGTAGAAAAAAATTGAGACTATGGCAGGCTCAGTCACACCCACCATGGTAAATACTGCTTTTTTTGCTTCCACTTAAGGGATCAACTATGAAATGGAAGATTGCAAGCTGCAAAGTGTCTGCTCTCTTTGGAGCAGATGTATAAACAGAATCAAAAAGAGCAAAGCTGAGAGATTTTCTGTAGCAGAGTGCATAGAACAGTTTGCCTGAGCATAGCACTAACACAAAATATTCATAGAATGTCAGACTTGATCTAGTTGCTTAAAGTACATAACTTCTACTACAAAGGACAATTAACATTACTCACTTTCATTCCAGTTCCCCATAAAACTACAACTTTATCAAGCTTCACTGTCAAAGAAAATACGATGGGAATGATATGCTGTACTGATAGCAAATAGACATTCAAAGTTCTAATGCAGCAGAAGTACTTGTACAAGAAATTCAAAGAAACTTACAGGAAAGGTGGGGCAAGACCATTTACAAGAGCATGTAATGACAAGACAAGGAGGAATGGGTTCAAGTGGAAAGATAATAGGCTTGGACTCAATGGCAGGAAAAAAGTCTTTACTATGAGGGTATCCAGGGAATTTGTGAATACCCCATTACTGGAGGTGTTCAAGGCCAGGCTGGATGGTTGCTCTGAGCAACCTGGTCTAGTGAAAGGTGTCCTTGCCCATGGCAGAGGGTTTGGAATGAGATGATCTTCAAGGTTCCCTTCCAATCCAAACCATTCTATGATTCTATTAAATTGTATTTTGCCATTATTATTTTAGTCTACTAAAAAAAATTATGTACTTTACCTGTGAGCTTCTTTCTCCATTGTGCCTTGCCTTAACATGGATTAGAATTTTACAGAAACTCAACAGGCATTTTGTTTCTCATAATTATTAAGGTTTTGCCTTCGATGGTGTTCATGAAAGATCAACTGTGATTCATGGATAGAATTTTATGTGGTGATAAAACTAAGAAATTCACTAAGAATTTTAAGAATTTCTCACACTGTAAGGAGCTTTTGGTTGGTACCAAGCTGATCAACGGTCCTGGAGTATCGTTGTGCAAATTGTTGCAGTCATTGAACATAGGAATACAGTGTAGACTAGAAAACACATCATCAAATTTGACTGGATTGAACAGGCACAGGTCCTCCTCCACCCTGCAAAACACTTTTTCTTGAGTAACCAAATTATATTGGTCTTAAGTGGACTAACTAGTTCAACAATAAAAATAGATCAGATTTCTTCCTAATGAAATTCATGAAAGATTCAATAGGAAAAAGAAAAGCAGCATAAATGTCTTATAACCTTTATTTGCTCCTACAGCAAGTTGTCGACTGTGTTTATCTGTATTTTAAGATCACTTTGCTGCATAGATTTAACATTATTCTGCCGAAGTATTAAGATAGACACTTATCTGTGTTCCTATATTTTTAACACACACTGAAAGGAAATCAGGCAGATAAGACTATAGCGACTAACATTCCAAACTACTGTGTAGTGCAGGAAATGTCATTTAGTTTTAATTAAGAATGGCTTGTCTCCCCAACATTTGGATTATTTATCTTTCAAACTAAATTTTGTCAGTAATATTTGCTGGGTTAGAAGCCATATGTTCAAATTATTATGACAGATTTGAAAAATCTCTTCGCATTTATATAGTTGGGGGTGAGGTCTACGGGGTCTGTAAACTTCACAAAACTACATGATATGTTCAGATAAGCCTGTGAAACCTAGGAATATCTAGAAACAGGGCACAGCCAGGTCAGTGGAAGAGATGTACACTAGAAATCCTCTTGTGGAAGTTGGTAATAGAATATGTCAGGCAAAAAGGAAGAAGATCTACATAAATATTTCATCCAGCCTGGAGAGAGGTACTTCTTGATTTGTTTCACTGAGAGGACAAGAGAGAATGAAAAGCAGATGGAAGAGTTTTATTGAGAACTGTCAAAAATAAGCTTTCCTGACTAGTCTTTTGATGAGTCTCGCTACCCTAGAGTTCTTCCTTTTTATACTTCTACTATTTGCCATTTCAGAGTAGTCCCTTTGGCATTACTTACCTTATGCAGGGGAGTATGTAACATTCAGTCAAATCTCCCTCAAGTCTACCCTTTCCCAGGCCTTCTGCCTTTCATCCTGAATAGTCCTACACCACTGAAGAGCACATTGCCTCGTATGTCGGCTTTTTCTCTGTTCCAGTCACTTAGAAGTTTAGTTCTATCCCACTCAGAGTTGTTCCCCTGAAGCAGTTCATCTTTCCCCTTAAGGATCCACATCTGGAGCTAATCACAGTTCCTATCTTTTGGTTCTTATTTTCCCCAATGATACATCCTTTTTCAGCCTCTCATGATCCACGTGAGGTCCTCTTTCTCCCTATCCTCTCAGGATGGTACAGGAAACACCACCATCCTAAACATCTTCATAAGGAAAAGAAAGGGTGCAAGAGCATTAAGGGCTTATTAAACTGACTGCATTTCAGAATATTGTGCATGGGACAGAAACCATACCTACAAAGGATGCAACTGTCAAGCCAGGCTTGAGTAAAAGTCAAGTTTTTAATGCCTTGGCGTGTGTATCTGCTTTGAATAGAAAATAAAAGAATTGCGTTCTAAAATAGCTCAGAACTGTAGTACTTTGCTGTTGGTACTGGAAATAAAAGGGAACTAGTCACTTCTGTTTGCATCTAGAACACTGCAACTGCACACTGTCCTTATTCAGACTTAGTGTCATTATGGAGCTAACCTTTATGCTGTTTTAATTGTGTGCCCCCAGCAGGCTGAGAAATTTGGCATTGTGCTACGAGTGTCATAGTAGAGATAAGTGTCCCTTCACAGTTATACCTACTCCTGCTAGTCTTGTCACTGAAATAGAGAGGGAGTTGAGTTCAGTGGCCGAATTACATCAACAGGTTTACTTTGTAATGTTCTGCATATACTCATAGTTAATTCAGATTGAATTCACAATGCATTCTAAATACTTAATAGTATTGCTTTGACCCCCAATTAGGTGATGTGTGTCCCCAAGTAAATGTGAAATACAGCATGTTTTCAGTGTTTCATTATCTTCTCTTTTTTTCAGTGAGTCTCTCCACTACCTGCTCAACAGACAGATGAGTCTCTTATCAGAAGTAGCAGATGGCAGAGCCAGTCTGTTTGAATTTCCCAATGTGCACTTGTAGAACATTTCTGCAAATTTTGTTAAAGTGCATTATATTACAGCACAATTGGGCATACAAGCAGGGGGATAGCACAACTTCTGTTAAGAAGTGTATTTTTAAACCTTGTCAAAGAGTTCTGCAATGCAAAGACTGTAATTTTTAAGCTCAAAGAAAGCAGACTGAATCTTAACTGACATTGTCTTCAACCACCCTCATTTCAGTGTCAAAAAGGAGGTTCAGAGGATAAACTGAGGAATTGTCTTTGCAGTTTGTGAACTGGGGGAAAACATGCCCATTGATTTACTGAGAACTTAATGGCACTTAAATGAATAAGATTATTGTATAACACAGAATACTGCAGAATTTCATACTACTCATGGCCAAGAAATGGACCAAATGGTTAATCTCTATACCTAATAAAAATGTGCAAGTGTTCCTTGGTGATTTACACACATACATATATATATGTTTACATTAGAACTGTCCTTTTATCTAAGTTTTGGACAATGTCATGTAATTATTCTCTAGGTGCCTCATTTCATAGAACAAGAGAGTGAGAAAAGAAACAGAGAAGAGGAGAAGAGAGAAAAGAGAAGAGAAGAGGAGAGAAAAGAGAAAAGAGATGAGAAGAAAAAGAAGAGAAGAGAAGAGAAGAGAAGAGAAGAGAAGAGAAGAGAAGAGAAGAGAAGAGAAGAGAAGAGAAGAGAAGAGAAGAGAAGAGAAGAGAAGAGAAGAGAAGAGAAGCGAAAAAAAGAGAAGAAAAGAGAAGNAAGAGAAGAGAAGAGAAGAGAAGAAGGAATTGGCAGAACTCTTTCATTTAGTTGACCAGAGTCAATATCAGATATATGTCACACCTAGTTAATCTGTATGCTCAAAATTCCCAAGAAAGCACAAGGACCATATGATTCTCTTCCACATCCCTTTTACCTCTTGAAATTGACAGACATGAAATCTAAGCATGCCTTAAAGATAAGAGACATAGACTCTCAATAAACTATTCTTCTAGTAAAGACTGCCAAACATCTTACAATGTTCCCTATTTCTTTCTGAACTTCAGCGTCTCTCCGTATTGCAAGGCAGAACAAACGGGTTTGAAATTAATTATCCCAGATGCTATTCATAGCTTAAAGGCAAACCATAAGCCTTTTTTTTTATTGTAAAGATGTATCATATACATACACACACGGAGAAAAAAAAATGCGAAAAAACTCTACAAAGAAGCTGTGAATTTATGCATTGTAAAATCCAGAAATCTTTCAGGATAAAATTGAAGTTGATGCCATAAATGTTCTGCTTTATTGCTTTTATATTATTTCTGTGTTCTATCATACCAGAAAGATGGAGAGAGGTAGACTTTATTTTAATATCTATTTGTAAATGGTTTTGAGTCATGCTCTGAGGTCAGATGCATTTTAAATCTAAAATAATTAAACCAAGGCCACCACACTTGTCCTGAATCAGTATTCTAGATCCCTCTTCCCAAAACTTGATGGTATTTATGCTAGTGCCCATGAGAAGTCTTATAAGGTGGAGACTCAAATCTGAACCAAAGCAATGTTTAGAATTTTGTAACATTCACTATAATGGGAAAAATTCTTTTAAGAATTTAAACTCATAAACCAATGCACCTATTAAGATTTAAATTGCAGTGTGCAAACTGTACTGTGACACAGGTTAACTGTTCATGATCTGACGTAGCCAGAAGTTCTACATACAAAAGAAGCAAATAGCAAAGGTGAGAGAAGCTCAAGGATAGACAGGGGAGTAGAAACTTTTTTTTCTGCTTTTTGGTAAATCAATAAAAAGATTATGATCTGTATTTGTTCCCCATTTTCTTTATCCATGAAGATATTGTCTAGATTCTGCCCTCTCAAGTGCAGAAAGAGTGTAGAATGTTTTGATGTGCTCCTCTCTCAGCTGGAGCAAAACTGAATGCATATTTCCAAACTATTGTTGCCATTCTTGTTGTGACAAATGCCACTTCTTTTGTGAACTGAAAAATCAATTGCTTGTACAACCCTCAAGAAAGACAGCTGTGATATGAACCTGGAAGCTAGGTCATGTGGGGAGAAAGGGTGAATTATAAGCTACTGACAAATAATGTCTCAGTATTTATATTCCTATATTCAGCTGACAGGACATAACACACATTTTTGGGAAGTAAAGAAAATTATAGAACACAAATGCTTATTTATTTCCTTAGATGCTACTGATAAAAGTTACAGCTGTGTAATCTTAAGAATTGGTATATGTTAATTTTGAAAAAAAACCTCAACAGTTAATCCTAGAATAAGTGATTAACAATCAGCAATATGTATTTCTAGAGTACCTGGTCTTAAGACTTGATCATTTAATTTCATGTATTTGATTTATGATTGATTTTTGGTTAATGAGTTTAATAAATGATCAGATTTTCTTTTCAGCAATAAATATGTAAGAGTGTGTCTCACATCAGAGGCACGGATCTATGCAGTAAACATTAGGAGGAGGAATTTAGCTGTGTACATGTCCAAGTGAAACTTGGTCAGATGAATCCCATGACTGGAGGCCGACTATCAATGGCTACAGGCTGTTCAGACGAGACAGGGGAGGAAGGAGGGACAGAGGTGTTGCCCTATTCCTCAAGAGGTGGATTGAGTGTGAAGAGTTGTCTCTGAAGAACAACCACAAACAGGTTGAGAGCTTGTGGGTAAGAATCAGAGACTGAGGCAACAAAAGGAACTTCATGGTTGGTTGGTGTCTACTACAGGCCCCTGATCAAGGGGAGCCTATTGACTCACAGGCTCTTGTCCTGCTGGGGGACTTCAACCACCCCAGAATCTGCTGGTAAAGAGGCACAGAAAGCAACAGGCAATCCAGGAAACTCCTGGAATGCAGGGAGGATGGCTTCCTAAGCCATGTAATAGGCAATGCTACCAGTGGGGATGCAATACTGGATCTCATGGTCACCAATGTGGACAAGCTAATTGAGGTCACCAAGACTGGAGTCAGCTTGTGCTGCAGTGATCACGTACTGGTGGAGTTTGCAGTCCTGAGGGATATGGGCTCAGGTAAGGAGTCAAGTCAGGCCCCTAAGCTTTAGCAAAGCAAACTTCCACCTCTTCAGGGAGATAGTCAGAGGGATTCCCCGGGAGACTGCCACCAGGGGCAAGGGAGAAGAACAGAGCTGGCAGATCTTTAAGAAAGTTGCCATAGAGTGCAAGAGCTAGCAATTCCCAGGAGCAAGAAACTGGAAAAGGAGGGCAAGAGGTAGACATGGCTGAGTAGGAACCTGCTGCTCAAACTAAAGGGAAAGAAGCAAATGCATAGGCAGTGGAAGCAAGGACAAGGTAACCTGGGAAGAGTATGGGATGAAGTTCACTTGTGTAGGGATGGTGTGAGGAAGACCAAGGTGAAGCTGGAACTAAACTTGGTAAGGGACACAACAAATAACAAAAAGGGCTTCGACAAAAAGAACTTTGATAGGTATATTGACTGAGAAAAGAAAGGATAAAGAAGGTGTACCCTCCTCCTACCACAATAAACAAGGCTGGAAAATTGGTAGCAGTGAATGAGAGTTTATTTCTATCCTAACCAAGAGAACAGTTTTTTATCAATTCTCATTTCAATGTAAATGTATGAAAATCTATTATATTTCTTAAGTGCAGATAGATTGACATAAAGCATACTTATATTTTTTAAAAATATTTTTTTCCTCACATTTTCCAGCTTTCTGTTAGTTTTTCCTTCTTTTTCTTTGAGCTAGAAATAGTTGTGAAACTTGAACCACATGGATAAAGATTTATATTTTTTCTTATGTCGCATTTTATGATATTATAGACACATGATACAGAATAGCACTAGCTCGATGATTTGGATGTTCACTTCAAACTAAGTATATTTTTATTGTATTTATATAATAATATGCATATATTTATAAATTTATTGCATCTATACTATATGTCTAGCATAAAGCAAAAATCTTAAACATATCTATTCCATTTATTCCGTGATCCATAGTCACTGGGCTATGGATGACAACCCTGTCACCAGTCCATCTATTTGTCTTCACTCTTAAATATATTAGATTGTTACTTACTTACTGTTTTTACAGATCATTATCAAAGGTGATTGAGAATTAATTACACAGGAATTTAGAAAAATCACCCAATTTAAAAGATCCTAGTATAATTTAACCAAGTCAGAAAAATGAACATGAGTCAACATTGATGAATGTATTATTCTAACATAGCATTCTCTTATTATAATATCAAGTTTTATTCTAAACTCATCTTTTTAAGATACTTACAAGGAATTTGATTCACACACACAAAAAATTACTATAAATCATCTAAAAATAATTAACTGAAAAATATTCAACTTTCTACATTATTTTCTACTGATGACAGATTTTTCTATATGGAACAAAAAAGAGTATTATTCAGAGTCTCTGAAATTTTGTTGCTGTTTTCAGAACATTGCCACATTTACTGTCTTTTCAATGGGAGATGAGCACAATGAGAGTTGTTATCTGAAAATAAATAGACATTCAATTGTTCCTGCTCTTTACTAAGAAGAGTTTTAGTCAATAAGACATAGGTATGTTATCAGACACAAAAATATAAATGAAGTGGTTTCAAAGCTTTTTGAACAAAAGCATATGGGTTTTTATATGATAACTTCCTGAAAGTCCGGAAAGACTGATGTGAAATGTAAAGACACCAGTGAAGTAGATCACAAAGGTAAAAAGCCACAACAAAATACTTTTTTGTTCATGATATTATTCAGCAAAAAACATTCCGTAATACACTGTTAATCAAAATTAATTTGGAATAACCAATAGGGTTTTTTAAAAAAAATTGTTAATACATAAACTTCCCGTTGCATAATTGCTCTAGTACTTACAGGGTACTAGAGCATGGTTATGGTCATGATCATGGTCAAATTGGAATACAGAAAAATCACAAGTGGTCTGGACTCAAGAGATGTATACACATGCAGACAGAGGTATTTTTGAGACATGTATGTTTAAATTAATATTTCTTTTACGACGGAGAGCGATAGTAATAAAAACAGGATCACTCATATTTGTATGGACTGTTTTGACATAAACATTGCAAAAATATACCAAAATAAAGGGAAAGACGATATTGGTAAAATGGATACTATAACTGTGGCATCAGACCAAGTCTAATCAGTAGTAAATTAACACCGTCTCTCCATGGAGTATTTGGAGGTTTTAGCTACAGTTCTTATAGTGACTCTAAGCAAACTGTAAATTTGTACTTTGACCAAGGATCAGAAAATAGCATATTACAGTGGAAGATAGAAAATTTTCAGCTTCTTTTGACCCACTCAATCTTCTCTGTGGAAAAATTATTAGAAATAATTTAGGCTATGAAGACTCCTGTCTTTCCTTCACTCTCAGAGAAGGATAAGGTACTTTGTCTGAAGTGTTTCGAAAATTCAGATCTGAGATGAACATGGACGGGAACAAATTTCCACCCAAGAGGTAAAAATCAAATAAGAAATAAACCTCCTAAGATGAGAGTCTTGATCAGACATTAACAAAGTATGGTTGAACATTTAAGGTTTCAAAAATCGTTCAGATGCTGTAATAAAATGAGACTTTCTAAGTCTCCCATTGGGTGTTCCCTTAATATATGCATAAGGTGAGGCTCGTAAAGCCTGTAACTGTCTGATTCGACCTACATGATTTTAACAATGGAATGTCTTTTCTTAAAAAAGAAGCTCCAAACTGAAGAAGACAAAAGAAGACAGTCTTAGCCCCTGGTGTGGCTGTCCATATTCATGAAGTAAACTTGGCAGTGCTATTTTCACAGCCTTATAGCATACTAACATGGTTTTTTTTATCAGTTCTTTATGGCCTTTCCAATATGTATCTAAATCCCACTAAAATTGCTTTCTTTTCTTATCAACACAGGAAAAATAGTGAGCGAAGTGTTATCTGCGTGTATGTGTTTTTAAGCTATGCGTTTCAGTGCTGATAAGAAGAGATGTGTTGACTATGATAAAAGAAGAAATACTAGAAAAGATGTTGCTTGCTAAAATATTTCTGAAAAAAATCCCAGCTTTCAGGGTAAGATATTCAAAGATAGTGTTTCATAGAAATTGAAGAACTCGAAATTATACCTTTTTTAGAAACATGTGCAGTCAATTACATCAGGTTGAATAAATTCACTGTGCCTGTAGATGATATTTGTAGCTAGTGAGCCACAATTTATACAAGTTAGAGTTAACTAATTTGTTAGCACTTAGATACATGCCAACACGGCAGGTATTTATTTTTGCAGGAAACACAAGATTGGCTATGTTGTAAGTATTATTATCCCGCTAAGAAATAGAAAACCCCACAATTTCTGAGGTTACTCAGGCTGTGAAAATGAGCATTTTGGAAGTCCTCAGTAGCAACATCCAAATGTTATATGTACTAAAGTCTGATGTGAGATATTATCCCCCTAAAGCAGATGTTATTAAAATTTATATCTAGGGTTGCTATTATTATATTTTTAAATAATTGGAAAGCTACTCCTGTATCCAGTGACTTACCAGGTTCTTCCAAAGCTACCTAAATAAGCATGCTGCTTAAATAAGCTGTAGGAATTTTGTATCCTGTCGTTATTGATCAGGGAACTGAATTTGTGGACTCTTCTTGAAGCAGTAGGTACAATGTGAAAAGTTTCAATGACTCCTTGGTTATTTCAGAAAGACCTCAAATCTTGTTGGACATGAAAAATTAGGCTTCTGAAAGTTATCAGAATATTCAACACAGTTGATAATGAATGAAAATTCTATTATTCAAGCCTGATCAAAAATTACAGTGAGAAAATTCTGGTAAGAATACAATTATGAGGAAAAAATATCGCTTGGTTATACTGGAGGCCATCAACATAGATACAGCTAAAGCTGTTGAAATGTCAGGGAAAACAGCATACTTTATTCCGCCATTTGACATACAGATTAAATATTCTAGCCCTTAGTAAAAATTTCAGTTTCAAATGAATGAGACTTCTGCTGGAAAAATGGAGTGAAACGTGATTGAAAGAGGCAAGCTCCTGGCATGTGCTTCTGTGTGTCTGAAGACTGGCTTATTCAGCCTACTCCTTTTCAGCATCACTCTGGGTAAAAAATAAAGGTCTACAAAAGTGTCTTTAAATAAACTTTTTATTAACAGGAGACAATAACATGGAATTGTGCAAATAAAAAAACCTGTTTCAATTTTTAGCTTACTGCATTTTGGCACATTTCATTGCAAGCCTAAGTTTGAGATCAAAATCTCTCCTAGTTTGAAAAATTAGGAAAAAGGACAAAAAAATACAGTGAAAAGACACTGCTACAGGTGTTACATAGATATACTACTCTGTAATGATGATTTATTACAGCATATTATGGGAAAGTTTGCTTTGACCAGCATTACAATTGTCTTCACCTCTTATGAAAGGATGCAATGGGAATTGCAGAAACGCTGACATATGAAAGGTGATCATCCTTTCATTTTCAGATGGTTCACTGCATTAATTCAGAAGATGTGCATTTATGCACAGAGTTGTTAGCAATTGCAGTTCCCAATATTTGGATGCATTAATTTTGCTGACCCGTTTGTTTTAGCCATATCAGGGACTGGGTTGCTGTAGGATTTTATCTCCAAAATAGTCTGAAGTTCATCATTACCTGAAGTTGACTATTGCCTTCTTTCCTAATTTTAACACTAAATATTTGTCATAGGAAAAAGGTTACCAGTTTAAGGCCATTTTCTACTTTTTGTACTCATGAATTCAAAAATTCGATAGCTGAAGAAAACTATTGCTGATTATTAATTAGCAGTATTTAGTTTCATCGGTTAACTAGACCATTTAATAACATTATTGCTAAAAGCTTTTTCTGAGTACCAAACATGGAAAAATAATTGGAATATCTGGGACTTCTGCAGAACTCTGGATGTAAAGGCTTATTTTTAGCTGCAAACTTTGGCTTCTCTGAAGTCAATTTTTTACCTCCAACATCTGAGTGCTTTTTCTCTCTAGGTGAGGCTGGTGACACAGAGATGGAACTCATTACCTGCAGTGCCACATGCTGCTGAAGAGAAAGTTTAACGAGGGTGAGAAAAGTGGCTCTGACTTTTACCCATTGTCTTCCATCAGCAGTCATCATGACAGCTTCAGGAAGTGTGACAGCTAATACAGCTTCTGCAGGTGAATTTGCATACAGGGATTGCACTACATATTTCCCCGAAAAGGCTAAGCTATCAGAGCAAGTTTGCCTGTTGCGTGTATTAGATAGTCGAACATTCCAACAGAATTAGCAATTTCTCTAAAATATAAGACAGCTAATTGTCTTGAGAATATCTTTTAATAAGAATTTAAAGTATTATTTAATCATGGCCATCTGAATATAAATTATGTATTCACAAAACCTTCTAAAGCCTTGTATTAAAAGGTAACAGAACAATATTTATGGAAGTTACCAATTAGATGCAAACCCCCCCCCCCCCCCC